>PTEX01000052.1:2765786-3106612 GCA_003342815.1 Eudromia elegans | reverse complement strand
GGGAGCAGTGCTGCGCAGAGCCACCCAACCGGCAGCACGTCCCCAGCCCCACAGACACACTGTGCCCAGCCAGACCCCCTGCGCATGACCTTCTATTCCCTCACRCAACCATCCTCCGCTGGCACTGTTGCCTTTATGATTGAAAACAACAACGCAAACTTGGTTTAAAATCAGTTATTCCTTCCTTCCCCTTATCCCCAAGCCACGTCCCAAGAGCCCAGCTCGTCAGCGCCTGTTCCAGCCCAGCGTGACCAGCCCGGGTTTCCGCCGTGCTGAGGCAGCTCTGCCCCGGCCGAGCGCTCTGGTAGCAGCAGCTCCCTCGCAGCGAGCGGGCAAGGGCATCTGCACCCAGCRGGGAGCAGCCTGTCCTCCAACCCCGCCAACCCCCAGTCCTGGCAACTGGGGAGCAGGAAACTAGGCGGGCTTTGATGTTTGGCCATCAACAATCATATAAAGACTTTATTTACAAAAAAAACCCCAAAMCCCAGAAAGACACCATTTACCAAATGGCATGCTTGAATTTGCTTTTGCTTCAAAAGCACCCATTTTCTGTGGAAGAGAYGTTCCCCTTCCCCTCAGTTCTCCCAGAAAATAGATAAAACCCAGCCTGGGTGAAAAAGACAGAAGGATAAAAGACTCCATTAGTACCAACCAGATATTGATTTACGTTTCCTGAGAGTCCAGCTCTAAATCCCGTCATTTACAATCTCTGGGATGGAGAGATCACCTGCTGTTCGTCCTCCCTCTCGCCTCTCCTCCCACCCGGAGCCCGTAACATTCATCACATACAGGGTGGGTTGTACAACAGGCCCACACGGGCACAGTAACTAACCCACTGCAACACCACGATCCCCGCAAACACACAAGGATGCTGAACAAACAGAAAAAGGTAAAGATTTTAAAGTGGTCTGAATCATTTTTCCCTGTGTTGATAAACAAGAAAGTAACACTATGAGGTGTCCACTTCAAATGATGCTMAACAACCCTGCACCATCTTATCAGTCTTCTAGGAGCTGCCTTAAAGAAGGAATTGCTTCTAGCAGCTGAATAGCAACGCTCTTTCACCACTCAGGCACCAGCTGGGAAGAATTCAACATTGCTAACGGAGATCCCATCCACTAGAGTCTCTAGATACCCACCAAAATGCCCTTCGCTTAYTTTAGCTTATTTACCTGTGACAGAGTATCACGTCCAAAATCAAGGATGTGATCCAAAGTTTCCCAGCATCCTGGAAAATTCTCCATGAACTTCAACAGCCCTTCTTGCATTCAGGCCCTCATCTACGCCTCCTTGCATTGCCCTAAGTATTGTACCCMGAGAGTAAATGAACWTTTTTTTTGTCTTGTATTTATTCCGGCCTGTCTAGATTCTACTGCTGTGCACTGCGACCATTCAAAAACCAAAGATGATCTCGTCAATCCTAAGATTTGTTTAAAATATAAAAAATTCAGAAAGGGGAGATTTGTATTTGTTTTCTGAGCTGAAACCCTTGAGGTTTTCCTGCTTCAGCCTCTACCTGAGACCTACGAGGCCCCTGTTGCGTRTGAAAACCATACCAACTGCAACCCAAATTACTCCTTAAAGCACAGAGCAAGCCATGGTGGGCAGCCTCACATGGCCGGGACGGAACGGCCCTTCTTTTAGGGAGCCTGCTCAGAACAGAGCGACAACGGCAAGGGCGGTGCAGCCGGCGCTGCAGCCAGCCCACGCAGCGGCCCCCGCGGCTCATCCCTCCCCTCAGAGGTGACAAGCCTTGCGAGGAAACAAGGAGGTTCTGCAGGGTGGGCTCCCACTATGGYCCCTGCCGTCCCCAAGTTTCCATCATCGAAGCGAGGGCAGCAGCCAGGGGGCTTTTGCCATGACCCTGCTCCTTGTGCCGCCACAGGACGTTGTAGTGCAGACGGCTGCACTCAGATGGAAGCCACTTCAGCCTGACYGAACGTTGCATCAAACATAAATCATTGAGCGGGTGCCAGGAACAGCCCTTCACTTCCACTATGTGCTGAACCAAAAAGGAAGGAGGGGGAAAAAAAAAAAGACTTCACGATTTCACCTTTATTTTAGGAATAGCACTGACTAAGCAACTAATTTCTTTTGAGATATTGTTACAGGATAAACAATTTCTACTTTCCACACAGCAAACTCTGCATGACAGAGTGGCACTGTAAGGAATCAAGCAAATCATTGCATCAGTCAATCACTTGTATCCTTCGAGGTGGCTGCTTGGCTCTCCGGCTGCAGCTACGGCTCAGGTCTGCCCGTGGGTGGGTCAGCCCACTCGCAGGGCAGGACGTGGCACGAGCAGCCAGTATTCSCCTCCAAGCTGCAGCTTAAACCAATGGGGAATCTGCAAAATGCAGGTCTTTCAGTGCACTTGCTTCACTGCCCAGGCCCAGGCCTTTGCCTTACATGAGGTAAAACTATTTAAGCTCTGGATTTTCGTGAGTGCCTTGAATTCAAGCAAACAGGAGGAACGTGATGGGCTCCCGGTGCACAGGCTGACTCCAGGGGGTAAATGCAGCAATTCAGCAAGACTCAGCTTAAAACGAAACGGGATGGAATAAAACTCAGGGCATTATATCATGGGTGGTGCTTATGTGTATTTGTTATCACAAACTCATCCTTCCCATGGGGGCTGGAGCAAGCCTTCCCGGAAGYATTATCACACCGCAAACGGCTGAGCCGGCCGGTGGCCGTGAAGGACCCGCAGCCGGCAGCGCTAGGCGCGCAYGGGCTCCTCCGGCAGCGCCACTGCCACCGGCCTCACCAGGGCCGGCGGCCCCCGCCAGCCTCCCCCTGCTCCCAGGTGCCTCCCTGCCCTGCTGGATCAACTGGCCTGAGTCCACAGTGCTCCCCGCTCTTCCCAGGAGATCGGAAGGCCCCAGGGCTCTTTCTGCCTCCTGCTCAAGGAGAGCGTTCGCTTTGTGCAGTATCGTGTGATCCGCAAAGGCCCGAGCACTGCCGGCTGGTGGGTGGTGCAGAGGAACAAGTGACTCACACCTCGTAGTGGAAGTATTGGGGGGAAAGGGTTTTAAATAGTCGGGAAAGTACAAAATGGCAAGCCATGATTTCTGGGCTGCCCACGCCCCTGCGCCGGGYGGCAAGCCTGGATCTTGGCTATGAGGAGAGTGATGCTCAAACATCCCAAAGTGCTGCAGCTGCTGCTCTTTGCTTCATTCTCCTGGTAGCCTYTGTGTGCTCTGAATCTGCACAGTCCTCTGGAAATTCAGAAAGAAGCTAAGCTACTGAAGTCTAGTAAGACAGGAAGGAAGAAGAAACACCAAAAGCCATTGGCGGAATGCAAGATCTCTCTTCTCTCTGGCTCTTTACACATAGGAAAAATCCCCACATTCGAAGTTAACAACTTCCTATTTACCCGTGGGCCGCAGTGGTGGTGAAGAGCTCTCCCCGCTCCGTGCGCACGCTGTGCGAACACGGCAGCGTTCGAGGCCCCAAAGCAGCTCAGCCATGTGCCCTGGCTGCCCCACGTCCTGCCGGCCGCCTCGCAGCACGGCCCCAGTGCCCGCCGCACGGCTGGGCTCTCCGCTCCACGGGGCTGCGCGTGGAGCCTGCACCTCCCAATGCGGCTCCCAGGGCAACACGGGCTGGGAGGCCCGGCCCGAACCTCACCTGGGGCAGCCGGGGCTGAGGAGCACCTGCTGGCTCCACTGCAGACCCGCGGGTCAGAACACTATTGCTAATTGGGGCCAGCCTCGAGCAGAGAGGCCTCCAGCTCAGCCCCAAGGGCAGCCTCTGACTCGCACACTGGGGCTCGTGCAGAGGAAGGTTCAGCAGCTCGAGCGGGCGCCCGCAGCGGAGAGCTCGGCTGCGCAGCCGCTGCAGCAGAGCCGGCCCCGCGGCGCCCTGCCGAGGGACGAGAGGAGCAGAGCAGAGGGCAGGGAAACGGCGGCTCCTGCCCGCGCTGCACGTATGCAGAGGGACCTGCGTGTCATTCCCCAGGCACCGGCACCGCTTCCCTGGGCGCAGCAAGATCATCCCGCCCCTTGGGGGGTTGGCAAAGGCACAGAGAACACTGCAGGCCCAGGGTCTCCTTACAGCGGGGGGCTTCTTCATATGGTCTTAAACATCTGTGATAAAATACCACCAGAGACCAAGAAATCACGGCAGGGCCTTATTCYTCCCGAGCAGCCGTAAGGTGTCATTTTTAAGGACACGTCCACAGAGCAGCCAGAGKGGCTGGCCTCTTCATCTGCCATCATGCCACGAGTCGCAACTACTCCAGGTTTTCCTTTGGAGAACACAGCAAGACTTGAGTCTCACCGAGGGCTCTCGACTGAACAATGAGCACTGCAGCATCTCTGCGTTTCTCAAGCCCTAGTGTGCCGGAGGGATTCCTGCATCTGAGGCACATCTCCAGCACTGAAAAGCCAGGCTCTGCCATCTCAGTCACACATTTCCCTAACAAAAGAAAGTTGCCAATAACAGATTGCTGCAGCTCAGTTCTGTAAAGCATTTCAGCTCTACGAGCAGAGAGAAACAATGGAACATCTTATTTCCGAGCATCATCCCAAAAATGGATTCAAACATGTGACACAGTCTTAACACAAAGAAAAATAAATCTGCTTCCACGCACATTCTCCCCAAGCACATACATGCACAGATAAAGCATCCTTGCCTCGGTCGGAGCTGGCGGACAGCTCGGCGTTTAACCCCACGCCGCCCTTACCAAGCGCTTGCAAGCGGCGCCGGGGAGGGCAGCCCCAGCGCCGGGGCCGCGCGCACCTCTGCATCGCCCCTGCAGTCGCTACGGCCCCTCGCGACCGGCGCTAGCCAAACGCTCGCACCACCGAGTTACCCCCGCAGCCAGCGCACACAGCTCTCTTGCAGCGGCAAGAAAATTAAAACAAGAGAGACCCTGCCAGAATTTGGCACAGATCTAGGTACCTTTTTCTTCCGATCCCGGGATCTTTTCCTGTGTTTTCTTTTTTTCTCGGTCTCTTCTTCGGCATTGATTTCTAGATCCCTGTTTTTCTTTAACTGCGATGCTGCGTGAGCCATAACGCATTAAAGATCCTCTCCGGCAGCGCTCCCCCGCAGGAGGTGGTTTCCTCGGGCACCTCTAGGCAGCCCGCGCGCGCAGCGACCGCTCCGGTGACTGCCAGGAGAGCTGTGCCCAGAGCCAGGGACGCGGGCAGGACGCAAGGAGCTCACAGGCGCTGGCAGCAGGCACTAGCACAACACGCGCGTGCAGCTCTCTTCCTGTACCTGGCTGTACCTGCACCTTGGCAAACGAGCGCAGCCATCGTAACGCGCTCAAYGTGGTGAAGACGACAGCCGGGACAGAGAACGCTGTATTATGGCTGTATCCCCTGCCACCAGCTGGAAGTGTCTAACTGACTCCGGCGAAGGGGGATGCTGAAAAGGAGCGCTTGCTATTAAGCAAATTCCTGAACAATAACATCTGCTGCTTTGTCTTCTCTTCACTAATCTGAAAGCCTATTTTTAAAACCTATGAAAAAAAAGAGAGTTGACGATCTACGCTCCTCTTCCAGTTTTGCATGGTAAGCCATTTAACCTATGATGAAATGGAGCAGCTCCTACTTTAGGTTAACTGCTGACGGTGACAAAAAATAAAATAAAAATTTCTTTTTACCATGGAGACCCTGCCTGCATTATGCAGAAAACAATGCATGCATTGCCATATCTTAACAGTGCGCCCTTTATGTCCATTTTTCAATTACATTACATTTTGTGAAAGAGGATTACAGAAAGCCCTGTTGTCTTCCCCCCCCCCTTTTTTCTTTAAACATACTTATTACAACACATCATACAGAGAGAGATGCGATCATGCTAGTGTGTGAGACAGGCATTTAATTCATGGGCCATTTCCTGGCACCATTCTTTTGCATGGTCACAAGAAAGGGGAACCTGCACATTTTGCTCATTAGAAATGTACTTTCAGCCTTCTATGTCACGGGTCCCTTCAATCATCCTACTATTTTTGCCACCTGAGTCCTCAATGACTGCAGCTTTTGAATATTCATTATGGGAGGTAGAAAAGCAGCAGGATTACAGGCCTGCAGGAAGATCTATTACTAGTATGARCACAGGGCAAGCATCTAGGAAATCAGGAACCATACATTTTTTCCCCCTACACAAATATAAGCAATCAGCAGCTTACTGAGGAACTGCTGATTTTAACCTTTCCCAGTATTCCTGGTAGTGAATGCTTCCTAGCAGTCAAGACCAGCATTTTGAGGCAGTCTGRTTCCTTTAAGATAAGCACTTGGAGAATCTCCAAGTCAAAAGGGTCATCTTACATGACACTAACATACCTTTCTGCAGGGGAAAAATGCAGAATTTACTGTAAAAATAAAGCTACATGTACATTCAAAGTACAAGTAGCCAAGTCACACTGACTCTCCAGAGTGTAGCGTAACATCCAGAGGGCTCTCGGGAGGCTTGTTCCTCCCAAGGCCGGCGCCGAGATCCAGGGAGGGACATGTGGTCACTGCATTAGCTTGTATGTGACACCACCAGACACAAAACACCTTACAAATCTCAACACTAGAAGCTACTATGAACACACTGTTGGTCGCCCAGAAGGCCGCATATAGTGCACTGCTTGTCTGCTATTCAAAGGCTAATAAATTAAGCCYCAGAAGTTGTTTATTTTGAGGTGACGTTTAAGAAATGCTTACGGATGGAGACCAGTTATGTGACCTTGGGGACCTTTCTTCCCGATATAGTAAAATCACAGATTCCTGTCTGCACCCTGTAGCCACATACCACCATGCACCACTCCCTCCTCTTCCTCCTCCTCCTCCCCTCGCTCACGCTTTCCAAGCTCACATAGTTGTGCCTTTGGGTGGTTAGTGAAGGGGGGATGCTGCCCTTCAGCACTCTGTGGGTTTTCCCTAATGACAAGTAAATCTCCATTTCTCCAGGTGCTAAAAGGCTGCCCGGACATATTTCTGTTTAAGGCTGCCTGGACATATTTCTGTTTGTGAGCGTGCAAGCAGCAGAGCTGAAGGACACTCAGGAGCACGCTGTGAGCTACGGCAAGGCCCTGGCCCGGGGCCCAGCTCCCCAGCGAAGAACAAAGCGGGACTCAGGTCTGCACTGGATCTGCAAGGTGCGACTCAARTGTCCTCCTGGAGACAGGAAAAGGGCAAAAATCACTGATTTAAGGAATGGGAAAACGGGAGAAACCATCCCATTTTGGCAGGAAAGGGAAGACTGCCGAAGCCTGATGCTCCTTCAAAACAAGGCTTCAGTTTCTAGCTTGCAAGCTCCCCAAACGACCTTGGGAAGTTATTCGCTCTTGAGCTCAGTTCTTCCTCTGTAAAATACAGTTCACATTAGTTGCTCTCTCTGACAGGATTCAGTTAGTAGAGAAAGGCTACTGAAAATGGATATGATAGCACTGGGTCCCCTTTGTTTCTATTGGATCTGGAAGAGTCAGGAGCCTTTGCCTTAGGAACCATCTCCTTACTTGAGCTGCAAATGAAGTGAATCCTGCTGCCATTCACAACCTCCTGGCTCATCCTGGGATGTGCCAAAAGCCYTTTAACCACACTAGCCTCTAGTTTATGCCTAAAGAACCCCTCTAAACGAAAATAAAAATAATATATCATAAAGAGTTGGATATTTATAGTACTTGAAGCATACTTTGAAGAACATCATCACAGAGAATAATTTGTGCATATGCAGGTTAAATGCCTTAATGCCACCAAAATCTTATGCAGGGGTCAGATACTGTGCAGGTAGAAAGCAGCCCAAGCTTTCATTAATGAGAATAAATCCAATAAATTAAGATAATAAGTGAACTTGCCAATCCCGCTAGATATACCCAGGCGCAAGGATTTTATCTGTCAGCCAAGCCTGTTTCATCCTAAGTACCTTGTCACCTAATTAACCAACTGGACCAAACACGTAGATGTTTTTATTATATGGATTACCACTCCAGCTGGAGCAGCGGAGTTCAAACTCCTCCTGAATTAGATTTCAAGGAGGAAAAAAAAAGGCTCCTATTCAAGCACAATTTCCAAAGCGACTCCTTAGTGAGGGAAGTGCCCGTCAAAAGGGAGAGAGATCCTTCTTGGACGGCAGCAATAGTAAGGCAGCTTCTGCCTCGCTTGGAGGCTGCAGCAGCCTCAAATAGAAAAGAGGTTAGGAAAAAAGATGCAAGCCAAAGATTCAGGCCCCTGTGGAAATGAGACCGTAGGGGTTAAATTTCTGCTTTTGAGAAATGGCAAACGGGCACAATTCTTGGAAGGTGACAGGGCACCGCCAGGCTGAGAGCTGGATGAAGTACGAAGCTTTTCGTGCCAGATGTCATAACTCACTTCAAGGGAATTAGGTACTAGAAAACTTCATTAAGTGCCACTTTTCAGACTTCAGTAAAATAATTAAGCTATTTGGTTTTACCCTTAATTACGAAGTTAATGAAATGTCAATTCCTGTTTCAGCACATCACATACACTCCGGATACACTACATCATTCCCCCTAACTTCAGCTTCTGGAATAAAAGAAAATTTACACTTTCTATCAGTGCAAGGTAAGGTCTGCTTAGCTTCATCTGCTCCAAGTCTTCAGAGCGGCTGGGAAGTGACTTTATCACAGTGACACCAGGGAGTGTCCTTTGGCTTAATTTAACCCATTAGTCTCACGGCTAAACCTACATTCCAAAGAGATGGCAACCAGCATTACCGCACAAGACAGAGACAGGTCGTGAGAAAAGGCAAGTTAGGGGAGAAGGCCTTGGTGATGCGATCTCTGGAGTTAGTCACCACCTTATGGAATAACGAGGACATCACCACATTTATAGTTATTTTAAATAATTAGGGGAAGAAAAGAGGGAATCACAAAAATACTAATTTATTAAGAATATGCCCCTTAGCCTGTCTMTGAAAGTGTCATTCTTTAGGGGAGAAGGGGAGCACAGAGCCACGCAGCGCTCACACTGCTTAGAGCCCTGCGCATCAGCAAAGGCTTCGGGTCCATCATGGTGCTGGAAGGTCATCGAGACGACTCTCGGGGAAAACCAGCTGTGGCTCCATTTCACCCGACACTAACACAAGAAGTGCAACCAGCACAGACAGAACAGACAATAAACAAGAGCAAAACACAGGAAATAAAGCCAGTTCTTGTCAGGTTACACTTCAAATGTTTTACGTGCAACAGGACACACAAGGAGCTGCAGAAAATGCACCCATCTTTCTGCTAGAACCCCACTCCTCACTTTACTGTGTCAAGAGCAGCACTGGAAGSAAAAAGAAGAGAAAAAGAGGACAGAAGAACGAACCAGAGGTACCGGAAACTGGGGCAATATTGATTAACCTATTCATCAGAATATTTAGCACTTTGGGAAAAGACTAAGCAGAAGAAATAGGAGTTCCAGCTTGAAAAAATGCAGTGTGAAGCTTAGGTAACTTATAAAAACCCTTTAAAAGAGATTCTCTATAGATGAGGCAACATTCATATGTGCTAGAATATAAGGCCTAGTATCTCAAAAAYGACAACAAAAAAAAGAGATTAGAAACTTATTAGGCATCTGGTTTTACTTTCATCCCCTTTTCACACATGCAAAATCAGGAAACCCATCTCCAAACATGCCAAGCATCATTGCAGGCCACTGAGTAGGAAACACATGGAAAGTGGGAAGTTAAGAGCTTTCTTGCCCTTCTGCAATACTGCAATTTAAAAGTTTCTTTGCCCCCGCCCTCTATTCCTAGCAGGATTCTGCATTGGCAATACTAAGAAAGGACATGAYGAAGCATAGCAGGAGTCAGAAAGGAATGGGCATCGACTGTGAGAGGGAAACACCTTATGCCTGTTTGATGGAACATTTCCTAGTGTTTGACTTCTTGCACTTTCAACAGAAAACACTGACCCTGATGGAATTTTGTTTCATCTCTTAYTTGATTGGATTACAGCACAAGCAATTGACAGAACAGTTTGAACGACAAATTTGTGAATGTAGCTACAACGGCCAGATATTTGAAGATGAGGATATTTGTGTAGCCCTGCTGAGCGTCTTTAATTCTTCAATGCGCCTGTCTGCACCAAATACAGAGTGCTCAGTACACAGAGATGAAAGGGAGTAACACTGTTTGAGGCCCATAACAAGAAGGAAAGCTAAAGTGAAATGACATTAATGACAGTTCAAGCACTGTAGAAAGAATTTAATCTCTGACTCATAGCAAACTAAAACAAAAATACTGATATATCTTATTTATAGGAGTACAGGAATTGGAAGGGGGTTTGTGGGTGGAGTTAATGAGAAACCCAGGAAATGTATCAGACACAAGGAGCACAGAAGATATTTTGTCTCTGATCTTAAGCAAATACAAGCTTTCTTTCTCTCTTCTCCTTCTCCCTTTGAGCAGAATATTGACAAAAAACACACAATTCCTGTCAATCACTAAAATTATAAAAGCACACACATTTAGAATACATTTCCCTRTATTTTCTCTACAAACTACGGAACAGATTAAAAATAGGATTTAAATTCACAAACAGAACTGGCATCTTTAGGATACTGACAAAATTCACTCGCACTGTGCAGTAGCAGCAGACTGTCTTCAAATTTCCCACCAGCTATAAGCTGTATCTGAGTGTGCTACAAGGTCACCAAAAGCGACAGCTTTTTTCTAAACCCATGATTGAAACTAGTCAGGAACGATCTGAAATCCTAAGTTCGCTGTGTGGGTGTTTCCGGGATGCCCCTAAACTCACAGCTGCTCTCTGCCTTGTCCTCTGCACTCTCCACCTTTGCTGCTGCCCCAGCAGAACGGGGGGTCGCAGGATGTGGTCACACAGCCAAACTGAGCCAGGTTTCACCCCTGCACTGCTGAGCACCTCTGCAAGTCACTGCACCATGGCCACCACAAGCTGGCCCAGAACGTGGGATCAGGAGCACAAGGGTGTTTTGCGCTCACTCTGTACTGCCACACACACAACTCCAGCACTGCCTGCCATGTGATGGGAGCGTGGATTACCTTCTGCTCTCCTCTAAAATAAGAAAGGTGAGCAAATGAAGACTTTATGATTCAGCAAGCTTCACTAGAGACCATTTCGGCTTCTGCCCCAGCCCCCAAAGGGGGAAGCAGCTCGCTGCAGGCGCGRGTGCTCACCTGGATTTGCTGGGGTCCAGCTGCAGCAGAGCAAGGAGGCTCTCGCAGCCTTCAGGGTCCCCCCGCCCCGGCGGGAGGTCTGCAGGGTGGGGAGAGCAAGGAAGGAAGACTAGGAGATGCCTCTCTGATAGTCCAAGCTGGCTGGTGTCATGTCCACATCTGCTCTGCCTRTTTTGGAGCTGCAGCAACAACAACRAAGCTGCCTCAGCGGCGGTCCCGCTGCAACACTTGCATGTGTGTCAGGGCAAGAGTCTGCTCGAGCAAACCCAGGTGCCCAAAAGAGCAGGACAGGGGCCAAGTCACAAATAGACGCAACGCCTAGGCCTCCGGTCAGCTCTAATGCTTGCCAGGCTGCAGTCTGTAGAAGTATGCAGTTTAGAGGCCGGGGAAATGAGACCAAGCGACCCTGCACAGCAACCACCACCCGCTGCCCGTGAGGGGCTAGGGAGGCCATGCCCCTYGCAAGATGCTCACGGAACACACACCCATCCCTTCAAGGAAAGGCAAGGTTTGTCCCTGAAAGAAACGCCCTTCGCGGCGGGGCGGTGGGCTGAGCACCCCGTTTCCTGGGGGCTGCAGCCAGCGCCCAGAGCTGCTCAGTGCTCGCTTTAGGTGAATAACTGCAGGATAAATCGGCCAAGGAGCCATCTGCAAAGTTGCTGCCTTTGAAGTTTGCAGCATTTCTCAATTGCCATGAGACTTTCAGCTGCCTAAGTTTTTGCCASTATTGAGTGGTGCATGCAAAAATACAGAGATTCCAATGAAGGAAGATGAACGCTTTCTTTTGAATAGTGGCTATTTTTTACTTCTAGTTTCTTTGAAGCAGTTTAATTGCAAAATAAATCTCCTACCAACACCCAGCGCTCCCAAGGCGATGAGGACAGGTAAGCAGGAGCCAAGGAGGGAGAGGAGCCCCAGCCCCTGCCCTCCCCACTCTGCCCTTGCGCACTCCAAGCTGGCTCCCAGCAGCAACACGCAGCAGATTTACTCGTTCTAACCTTGATTTCGCACTGCCCGTTCTAGCCAAACCCGGAGCAGAAGTACCAGGGAAGATGCTAGTTCCTGCAGTTTCTTCACTTTTTTAAAAAGTGAAGCTTTTAGAGCTTTTAAATGAAAATAAGAACGCAACACCCCAAGCCTCTTTAGCATAAGCAGCTCATTAAATGAGACTCCTTAATTATTCATTATTCATTTTCCTGTGTTCAAATGACCATCTTTGTCACATTCCCAAAGGGTCCTCACCATAATTAAGTCAGGGAGTCATTAAAATCTCAATGTGCTGCCCAAGGAAGATTTGGGGACTATTAGAGTTCTGCACACTCTGTGTCACAGTGATGGGACTATTCGGTGGGGACTATTAGAGTTCTGCACACTCTGTGTCACAGTGATGGGACTATTCGGTTTAAAAAAAAAAAAAAAAAAAAGAAAAAAAAGAAAAAAAAGAAATAGAAAGCAGAATCACACTTGGAGCTTAATAACAAGAGGCAGAATAGTCCCATATGTATTTTTCAGGTGAATTTTCTTCTCATCTTCCAAGCAGTGAATTCACACACATGCCAGTCCAACTCTACAAGCTTGGTACTTAAGAGAATGACACGTGGTAGTTCTCAGTTTTCTAAAACATAACAAACAAYATCAAAGATAACTTGTGGACATTTTAGAAAGAATTTTCCATTGTGTTTGTTTTGAAAATATTTTAAAGTCCAATTATTATAATTTCAGAGCTAAAATCTCCCAAAAAAAGCTTGCAGCAAGATAGCTATCAAAAATCGGGGTCAGAAGCACAACTAAAATTCATCACCATTACAAAAATTCAGAAGTGTTGTTTATAMAATAATTTTACATAAAGCTATTAATCTCCAAAGGAGGCTCAGTTCTTTCTTGGCCTAGCAAGACTAATCCAGCATTTAAAAACAAACCCAAACAAATATGCCAAAAATTTCCTGTATAATAATCACCACAGGTTAAGTGGATTGATGTGGTGCCTGAAAATATTAGTGCCCTAGTCAGAACAACATAGTAAGTGGAAATTTCTGCCATGATCTATTTGCAAGCTAAAAATATAACAACATCCAAGAGAGGATTTAAATATATATATAAATATATATATATATATGTCACCTGTTTTAGAGAGGGATAATTGTGACTTGGAGAAGTTTGGAGATTTTTTTTTTTGTTTTCCCCTATACTGCATGACAAGCTGAACATAAGTCAATGCAAGGCAAATATTGTGTCAAGCACGTACAAACAAACATCACGTCCAAGATTCAGGGAAGAAATCTCTTCTGCACGGCTGTGCTCAGGTCTCAGCTCCAACGCGGTCCCTACTTCAGGCACTAAATTGCTAGGGAAAAGTTGTCAGCTGGARACACAAAGAGCTTCCCGCTTTACCTCTGCAAACACTCCCCACAAGACAACGCTGAGCACTGCTCCGAACCTGCAGGTTGCACCAGCTTTGGGCACGCACGTGCATCCCCATGCACGCGAGGACAGGCATCAGCCAGCACGGCAGACTTGCTCGCTTGTCCTCCAACCTCTTTTAAAAAATAAAATAAAACAAAGCAAGCCAATACAAATGGCAGGATAACCAACCTCCAGTCCTAGAAAGCTCCTGGATCGAGTAATTTGTTGTCACCCAAAGGTAATGAGATGAACCGCAATCAATCTGGATTTGTCARAAGGACACTGTGTCAAATTAATTAAATTTTGTTTTATGACAGGGTGGCAGGTGTTGAAGACATGGGAAAAGCAATACTAGTCATGTATCCAACAGTCTCATAAGCAAGGTAASGGACATAATGTTGATGAAACCATCACAAGATTAATGAAAGAGTGGTCTGGTAACCGAGATCAGGAAGGAGATGCCGGCATTCCCCTTCAGGATGGATGGGTGTCCTGACTTTGGTGCTGTCCAGTGCYTTCATTAGACAATAAAATCTACTATACTACAAGTAACAGGAAACTGCAAAGAACATGTAAGACAGGACTTTCAGCTCAAAATTACAGTGAGGACCAGAGGAATGGTTCGGAAAACATGAAAGGAAATTCATTTAGAACGGCAGGAATTTCTGTGGGCAGGCAAACAACAGCTGTAGAGACCAKGGAACAAGTGGTCAAGCTGTTCTTCAGCAAGGTCTGAAGAGGGGACAAAAGACAAACAGCATGACTTGGAGATGACTAATGGAACATTGCAACAGCTCGAGTCCATCAAAGGCTGACAAAATACAGGAGGAAAGAGTCTCTTCTGCTCGGCCAGTATGGACTGTAACAGAAGCAGAAGCTGCAGGACGGATTTGGGTATGACGCTGCAAACCTTTGTAACAAAAAGGACGGCGATGTTCTGCTACGACGCTGCAAACCTTTGTGTCGGAAAGGAGGGCGATGTTCTGCTGGACTGCTTCGACAAAGGGCCGCCAGGCCCGAGGCTGCGAGCGCGGCCCGTGGAGGCCAGCGGGACGCCTCAGAGAGCACCGCGCCAGCTGGGCAGCCCGCGCTCACAGCGAGGGCACCGGTGCCAGAAAGCTTCCGAAAGCCCTTCCTGAAAGGCAGCGCGCGCTGGGGCCTGCTAACATGGCTTGTACTGAAAAAGGCAACTTCGAATAAATACATTGGGAAAAAAGGTCACGTGGCTCACAAGGGATCCGCAGGAAACCTAAACAAAAACTAACCCAAAAGAAGGCCTGATTCCAAGTCTTGTGGCTCAGCTGCCAATAGAGCATCAACTTTGAATCCAGACATCCCTGTGTCCTAGACAACTGATCTATTTAATACACAAGTGTTTATCAGAAGACTAATACATAAGTAATTGCTTGATTACTAATTAACACATAAAAGCCCAAATACATCACCAAGTGCATGAATGTTTGAAGAACCTGAAAACTCCTCTGCCCTGGCCCACACAGCCCAGGCTAGAAATGGGGCAGACATTCTCGGTGAATACGCGTGAGGCTGGTCCTCTGGCCACCACGGCGTTAAGATCCTTGGGAGGTCAAGGTCTAGGTGAGACCAGAGCAGAGGCGGTTCTGCTTCTCCCTCCAAAATACAACCACTTGCAGATCCATTTGGCAAAGTGTGTGGGTGATGCTCACCACTATCCCACAACCATCATGGCTCCCAGAGCGGCACAGTCTTCCCAGGAGTTTGTACCTAAGTCACCCTCACTGTGACAACACAAAAACATGTCGTTGTTTTAGTTTTTTAATAAAATTTTTCTTTTTTTCACTTCCAAATCTGTGAGATTCGGCAAGAGTCAAATTAACAGAAATATTTTGCTGCAGACCCTATGAATAAATCTCCAAAATAAAGATCTAATACAAATTAAAAGAGAAGGCTGGTGAGGTCTAAAAATATATTTGTTAGACAACATTTTTATAATGCAGTGAAGTCAAATCTACAACTATTTATCGGTTAAGAAAGGAATGAAGAGGCACTGATCACAATAAACTAGGCAGAACAAAGTGGATGCCTCAGCTTTGGGGGAGAGATCTGGGGAGAGATCTGGTACCACATAACATGTTACAGAAATCCTGTCTTACGAGGATGGTGGGAGCYCGTTACTTGTCCATTTAAAACTGAGCTAGAAAATACAGAAATGAACGGCAGAGAACAATTCTACCTTGTCAGGGCAGTGGATAAGATGCCAGAGCTGCCAGAGCAGCGGGTGTCGGGCTGGGTTGCGGGGACGGTGTCTTTGGGAGGCTGCCTGGACAGGCTGCTGGCACTTGATCACACGCAGCCCTAACGGGAAGGAGCCAGGGCTCGGCGGCTGCGGCGCGGCGGCTCGCACCAAGAGCTTGCCCAGAGCCTCCCTCTGCAGCTTCAGCTATTAACACGGGCAGGAGGCAACTCTTTTTCTTTCATGCCTTTACATCTACACCACAAAAACTACAAATATTCTCTGCAGAGAGAAAAGCACAGCCTGAAATTCTGGTTAACTCTTCTCCCATCACAGCATTAATTCCCAATGGAGAGCAGCAGAGTTAGCAGCAGCAATGTCAGCTACCAGTTGAGTTGACTCAGATGCAGATGCAGTAAAGAATTTGCCCAAAACTCCACACAGTTTTTCACATTTGAACAAGCTACTCCATGGGAAAGGAACCCCATCAGACCTGGATTCCGCACTGGATGTGCACCACAGCTCCCCAYGTTTCTCCTTGCATAGCAACTTCGCTCCCCACCATTTATTTTAGCCACCGCACCAAGTCTCTTGCAGGCCCTCCCCTGCTCCCAGCCTTCCACCCACCTCCCTGCACTGCTGCAGGCCTAACATTTTGTCAGAAAAGGGAGGACTTGCAACAATTCTCCCCCATACTTCAGTGCTTCTCCACCACCCCCTCATCACGATGGTAACAGGACTATGGGCACTTTGCTGCAAGAGGACTGATGGCTCTCTGCACAGCCTGTAGCAAAGCTGAGCTTTATTCATTCCTCCAGAAACTCAGAAACTGGGAGATGAACTTTAATTTCTTGCTCGGGTAACAGAACGCGAGAGGCAATAGCGAGGCAGGCTGCAGCCTTCACCCGCAGCTCGGCAGTCCCCGGGCAGCTCTTCAGCCTCTCCCTGGTGCCACATCTCCTTGCTGCTTTACCAGCCCCGAGCGGGCAGCCTCAGCCTCCCTGAGACAAGCAGCAATCTGGGTGGCGGCAAGCCCGGAAGGGCCCAGCGAGGGTTCTGGAGGCCCAAGCCACGGCCATTCGGAACGATGCCCTCTCCCTTGCGCAGCAGAACTCGAGGGCAGCAACRCAGCCTGGGCAGAGCGCATGGGGAAGCGACAGACACCAACCTAGCAGGGGCGCTCGCGGGCACTGCTGCTCCCCCAGGGAGGACGCGGGGCAGGGAGCTGACCGGCTCAGCGCCCCGGGCTGCCAAAGCGGGCCCATATCAGGCCAGGGCTGCCAGGCCATCTCCTCTCACAGCACCAGCTCTCTGATGCTTCTGCTGACGTGTCCCTGGGACACTCGTGCCTCTCAAATGCAGTGTTGAAGTTCCAAGTGCACTCTGATTTAAAAYCCAACACAGGCCCACACGATACTGCATCGCGCACAAGTATCCTGGAGGAGAACTTAAACCTCTTTAAAGGTGCACCGTGGGGTGTTTCATAAGCARCAGGCCACAGTCAGCCCCAAGCACAAACCCAGCGTGGCCTTCGCCATGAGGATCCAGCCTATGGAATACACCAAGCAGCAATGGCCTTGGGGAGCAGCACCCACGTGCACTGACAGGACCACTCAAWGCAGAGGTTACAAAATACCAGGTGAGGACACAGGTGGTGATGCCAGCAAGCTGATCCAGGAGCTCCAACCAACCTCATCTGGTTCCAAGCAAGGATGGTAAGAGCTATAGAATACCTGTGCCAGGTACATAACACAGGCACCCTCCTGCCTGTGATCTGCTGCCAGCCTCRCCCTGCTGCACAGTGAGGGTTCAGACTGCTCACTGTGTGTTTTACCTTCCTCTCCATCCCAAATCCTGCAGAATTCACCCACTGAAACTTAGGAATGAGACCTGGCAAAAGTCAGGCCCTAGTCCACGGTACCTCAGGACTCAGCAAAGCTCAAAGGAGGAACTGTGCAAAGCRGCAACACAACAACATTGCTTTTCTCCAGAAGCTTCGTTTTCACAATGGCAGAATATTTCCATTTCTAGATTTCATGCTTGTCAGCATTTTAAATAATTCAAGAAAAAAAATCTCATTAAGCTAGGCACCTCTGAACAGTGCCCTATCATCCTCTACATACATCTGTTGAATAAAAAGACTTCAATATTGGAGAAACAACTTGAAACTTGTCCAATCACCAATATCAGAGTATGGAGAACCAAGACTAGGCTAAACTGATGCTCCCTCAGAGTGAAAGCTTCATTCCTACCATTTAATTTCCCCTCATGTAAGCTGTTCTCCTGTCCTCCTCTTCCTACTTTTTCATTTTATAGCCTTTTAGTGAGGGCAGGTGGAACAGCAGTGGCTCTGCTGCAAGGGCAGCACAGATCCAGAAAGTAATATAGTTTTGTTTTCAAATCTGTCCCMACTTTTTAATGTTATTTGCCTTTTTGATCTTGCTGTTGGACTAATATTTTTAAAAGTTAGCTGCATKGTCTAGAAGCAAAACCGTAGAAAAGAGTAAGAAAATCCAGGCCACCCAACTGCCTATTGCCCTAAGGAAATGAACACGATGGAGGAGACATCCCTTCCCCTTGTGCTGAGGATCCCGTTCTGATCTCCCTGTACTGCTATAGAGATCAAGAGTCATTCCCCTAAAGCCAYAGAATAACACTCGGTATCTGAGAGCAGTTAGGAACACTCTCAGAAACAGCCCCAAGTCACGAAGAAGCCTCCTGGAAATGGCATCACAGAAAAGGCRCTGACAGGCAGCAGACTACTGAAAGCTCATTTATTTCAGGGAAAGCCCAACTTGGACTTTCTGGAAACAAAATTGCAGAAACTAGTGGCATATTGGCAGAGAAAWAAGCAACAAGAGATTCTCCAAGCCAGGGGTTTGGCAGCAGCCCAATAAGGAGCTGGGATTTGCTTGTATTGTCAAAACCTTCAGTGAAACACAATCAAGCTGGAAAGCCACCCTAGCACTGAAACGGTTTCCTTTCCCAGAGATCTGCCAAAGCCTGCACGCTGCAACATGTGTGAGGAGGGCAGGGCTAAGCATTTGCAAAAGGTAAGTGATAAACCTTGGTCTCCATTCCAAAAGATCCACCGGCTCTGCTATAATCTGATTGCTGAATGACTGAGCATAAACTGAGCCCGAGCTGCTTACAGAGACCTATGCTAAGTTGCTGCAGTGTTATATGTTAATGAAATCCTATGTGTTGACCAGCTATGTTCTTTATGTTTCAGATTTGTCTCTTCATATCTCAAAAMAGAAAAGCTCACTAATGCCCACATYATGGGGAAGGAAGCAGAGCGGAGGAAATAGAGGAGAAATGAGAATAATTACTGGTAAAACACAATAGAGTATAAAAACAAAGCTGCCCTGCATAAATTCATCCAGATATTCGCCAGCCTAAGACACAAAGTCAGAATAACTATGCTTGGGGCTGAATTCCAGCCCTTACAGTATCAGCTGCTTCCTTAGAGTCCCGGTTCTGGGCAGCCTCTGCCCCTGATCTGACAGCCCTGGTGCCCCAGCTACCGGTGCCGAGGCAGCCCTTACACCGTGCCGGGATCCGGCCACGGCCACGTGCTTCCCCTCCAGCCTCGCCGCTATAGGCGTTTGCCCCAGCCCWGCTCCGGCTGGCGCGGACCACAAGCACAGCGACCTCCAGCCGCATCCTCAGGCTGCAGGGACCCAGCCCAGCGTGGGCTCGCTGCAAAGCAAGGTGGCACCACCCGGAGAAGAAAGGAAAGCCTCCACAGGGTCACAAGGATTCCCGTCTCCCCCACAGGGCGTAGGAACACGTAGAACCTCTCCTGTTCTCCTCAAATTCYAAGGCTTTCTTTTCAATCCTAAAACAAATTCACCCAACACGGTCTACCATGGTATCATTTGAAACTCTTCTTGTGTGAAGCTGCTTAATGTATGGACAGATTTCATGCCCTCTCATCATCAGGAAATAAAGACTTAGCACAAGTGCAAGCCCAGGCGTTATTAGAGACAACTTAATTACCACCACTGTCTTAGAGACAGGCAATAACGAAAGGTGGTTTCTCATTGACTGCCTTGACCTCATCCTCTGGGGTACCTGCCATGCTGGCTCCTCAGGCCATCTRCTCATCACGGTGACAAGACAACTGCTCCTGGGGTCAAGAAGCGACACACARGGTCTAAAACACAATAATTAGTGTGATGAAGTTCCCCCAAAGGACAAGTCCTCAATTTCCAAGGGCATCTCAGAAGCCTGCTCAAAGTCATTGCAGGAGTAGGGCTAGGTTTCAACACGGACACTCACGAACCGACCCTGGGCAGCACATCGTCTCTCCTTCCATACTGCCGTGTTTTCAGGGCACACAGTTCATATTAGCAACAGTGAGGGCTTCTGTCACATCAAAAAAGACGTATAAGCAGATAAGGCAGGGCCATTTAAGATGACAGGGGAAAATGTAAAGGGAGTTGAGCATGTCAGAATTTGCCCTAAGGACATACTTATAGAAGAATTAMATTAAAAAAGTACTTCCACTTAGTACTTCAAATTTACCAAAAGATAAGGAATTCAGAATCATTTGCAAAAGAACCAAATTAAGAAGAAAAAAACTTTTTACCATACGAAATGCAAAGAGACAGAGAAGGTATAAGGTCATGCTTCATACCAACTACCTTCTATCGCTATGGATTTCAAGATACCTTTAATCAACAGTGACTTTTCACTTTGATGGCTCACATCATTTTGACTTCTGCTGGAAYAGCTAGAGTTAAGTGTCTGTTACTGTTTTCATTAAGGGCTATCTTAGGCCTCAGTTGCTCAAAATCTGATTTTGCTTTAAAACTAGATTTGGCAGGCAAATTCTATAGGCAAACTGGTGGGTTAATAGCTTTGTCAAAGCAAAAAGCATCTCGTACACTGAAGGAAAAAAAAAAAAGAAAAAGAAGAAAAAACCCACAACAACACCTAGTATCCAACAAATCCCCAAAGACCACATCTAATCCACGCATCAGCTGTTCAGAGGGACACAGACTGGTTTTTATTAGCTGGTTTTGCCGTTGCCCTTGCACCCATTAACACATTGGTTTTCTTTAAGCAAAGAGCATGCAGGCTGGTCTAGAAAGAAACCTGTCCTAACAGGGGCAACCACCACAACCTGACCACCATCTCCCCAGGCCTGGGGGAGTCCCCACAACAGCCCTGCTCCCTAGATCTGCAGCTACTTCAGCCCAAGGGCTTTAAAGGCTTAAGATGACACATCGGTCCATGGCCCACAAAGCGCCAGYGGGACACAGGCTTGTGGAGAGCAGGGCAGCAGGGAGGGTAACGGTCATAGTCCTAATGATGAAAGGCTCGTTGACCCTCCTGGGGCCCGCAGCCGTATGGGGCAGCCCAAACTAGACGAAGGCAGCACAGSAGCCAAGGTTAGAAGGGAGAGAAGAGAATTTAATCACATTACAACAAATCCAGGAACAGGGGCTTTTGGGAAAGTAAATTGTAAATGCAAAGCAAGGAGAAACAGCAATCTGCAGAAATTACTGATATAACTTCCTAGAAAGTTTTTCCTGTCCAGAGACTGTCCAGAGAGATTTCAGGAAGTTGTAGAAATATTTCAAAAGTTAGCAATATTTTTGATGCACATTTGCATCCCCCCCTCCAAAAAAGAAATAAAAATGGCACCGCCGATATAAGTGCACAATTAATAAAGTTCTGCATTGCACACAGTGTGCAATATGAGAAAAAGAGCAACTTAACAGTGACACACAGAGTGCCATCACGTGCTAGGAGTTAAAGCTTTTGTGCACATACCCCTTTCAAAAGCAAAGACTASAGTCCTGCCTGAAAATGGCACCAAGTCTTTTTAGGAGACATCAGGTATCTGACTGCGTGCCAAGCAGAAACAGGAGTTCCCCAGCTAATTGCAGCGTGTCAGCTTTCAAAGTGCATTCTTTAACCCAGCCAACCTCRCAACCTTGTGTTCCTTGAGGCTCCCTCATCGGAATGAGGCTTGGAAAATCCATACAGAGAACAGTGAGGATTCTGGAGCGCTACCATCTTGTGGACGGTCTAGGCAAAGCAATAAATCAAGCTATATTTACAGCCAACTCGCACTCACCCGTAGCCATGTGTGAAGGGAGCAGGCCAACCCGGCCGTGTAAACCCTGCGGAGCGCCGGGCAGGGTGCTGCTCTCACGTTTGGCCGGGGGTATCACGATGCCCGAGGTCTCRAGCCTTGCCGGGGAGAGTCCCCCAAACCCCGGTGACGCACAGCAGCACAAGGTGCCCCCGGAAACGCTCAGCTGGCTCGGAGCACAGCCCAACATCACAGAAGGCGCAGGGGACAGGATGGAACATGCGTGTCTTATCTCGAGGGCCTAATTACTTCTTCCAAAAGGCAAACAGACAGAAACATTCTCCCAGAAATTCTCCATTAATACTGTGGCAATAAGTGCAATTTCACATTTATCTGTGAGGATGAAAGTAAGCTAGATCGGAACASAGAAATTGTGACAAGGGATAAGGGAGTCCCCTGACAACAGGCACAAATACTGAACCCCTTCCCACGCCTTTGCTGTGAGAGGGTCCTGCTCAGAGCAGGGAGCCAGCCCCCCAGGGGAGGGGCACGTGCTAGATAAATAACTCTTATGCTGCCGTGAGGAGGGAAGAATGCAGCTGGAAAGAGGAGATTCCACCTTCCTCCCTCCCTCCCACCTTGCCTCTTCCCCACGGCCCATCTCTTTTTCATGATAACCTACTAATGAAACGCCGAACTGGCCAGTGTGAGCTTCTTGTTTAGAAGCACGACCCACCAAGCCTCTCATTTCTGCTGCTAATCAATTTGGGTGGAACCAGTGCCTCTCTGCAGAAGAGTCAAGCCTACACAACGACTTCTGGCTCTGTCCCTTTCTTGCCTGCATCYGAACATAAGCTAACAACTTCAAAACTGTGGAGAGTGCCTGTGAGATCTCGCTGTCCGGCTCAGCGTAATGAACCAGGACAGAGAGCACGTAGACCCACCTGGATTTGTACTTCACTGCCTGGTTGTACTCCAGTTTTCCTGTCAATAGGGAAYTTAGAAACATATTTTTAATGAATGTTAAATCACAAAGCAGTGTCATGATCTGCATGTAAATGGAATGTTTAAAAAYATGAACATGTCAAAATCCAGTTGCATTTTTTTAACATGAATATTATTTAAAAGCTACCACTGTAAAGAATTCTGTTACTTGTAATACTCCCCATTCAACTCACATAATTTGGGAATTATGATTTAGTAGTGCCTAAAACACGCAGGCTTTCCCACATGTTCATCCGTTTGGTAGCAGAAGCCTCTCTGTGCAAGTGAGTGCCGWGACCCGTCCACATGAAAAGGAGCAGAGAGGTTTTCCGTCGCTTCCCCAGCACATACGRTACAGTGTGTGAGAGGTCGGCACAGGAGGTACGTATGTGTATCATCACAGAAATCCGTGCCAAGCGGTCAAACAGAATCTTGCATTTGGGGAATGGGAGGGTTTGTCCTGCTGAGCCTGGCTTCAGCTGCACCCGTCTCACTTGAGACATCATTCCAGCCCCAGCCCCGTGCCGAACCACGCAGCTTCACCCAAGAGCAGTGAGGCACTGCCAGGAGAAACGAGGAGGGCAGTAACCAAGCTAGTGCCTCCAATCATGCAGGACAGGCAGCCCCGACAAGGGAAACCCCTAAAGGCACCGGGCTAAGAGGACACRTCCATTCTCTCCGTGACAGAGATTAATCACCATTGGAATCCAAAGATCCCACAGCAGCAAGGCCAGCGAGGAGGAGGGCCCTTGCCAAGGCCTTCAGGTATGCCCTGGTTCAGCACAGCTGCTCCTCGGCCTGCGCTGCCAGGGGCCCAGGAGAGCCGAGCTCCCTCTGCCCGGGATGACAACAGCAACCAAGGAAATTCCAGCCTCTGCCTACACTGGAGATGGCCAGTGCTCCAGCTGCAAGGAGCTCACTGCCACAGAAGGACAGAGTTTACCCTTTCCCCATTGATTGTACCGAGTGTGACCCTTAGCACAGCCGGCCCTGAGGCCAGTTAATCGATACAGGCAGAACAGCGGCYAAACACATCCGGGCCGTTTCATTAAACACCGGGGGCGAGCCCCTTTCTCTTAACAAAGGCTGGATCTTGCCTGCTGCAGGTTCACCCTGTGCCGCACCCGGCTGCCCCTGAGGCTCGCGTGGCGAGGCGGCCAGGGCAAGCCCCACGCAGCACGCCGAGCGCGAGAGCTGCCCCTGYGGCAGGTCGCTTGCTCGGCCGGGGCCTTCCCCCCGCCTGGGCCGCCTGCAGCCACCGCTGCCCGTGTGCACGCGGCTCCTCACAGCACTTCCACAGCACCAATGTTTTTTTCCCAGGATTAGCCCCTGTAATGAGCTGACATCACATAACTGATCAAATGTTCAAAGGGGTTCTCCACTTGTTGATTAAGGTACTGCCAACATATCAACATGGCTTTGTTTTTTGGATTGCTAAGGAGTACATTCAAATCAGAGAGGCAGCTTACCACAGCATTACTCATTTTTACTTTATTTGCAGGAAAACGCTTTAACTGCCCATAATGCAATGACATAATGCTATCCCTGGAAGAAGCAATTCTGAGGCAACTAGATTTTGTTTTTTTGAAGAACATTTCCTTTCAAAAACCCTTGAGGTGCTCACTACTGAAAGGGGCTGCAGAAATAGCCTGATTTTTAACCTTTAGGTTCAGAGTGCCACCCAAGCTAGAAGGGAAGAGCCCTCCGCACGCATTGTGAGCCGGCCAGCAAGGCCCAACTGGGAAAAGCCCAGCTCCATCACCGCAAGGGCGCCCGCCACGCAGGCCGACAGCCCCAGGCGCAGAGGCGCTGCCAGCGACGCGGGGCCAGCGACACGGGCTTGCCCTGCTGGTGGTCACAGCGCAGCACGTGCCTGAGCAGGGAGCCTGCAGCGCCTGCCCCGGGCTCCTCGGYGGTTAAGGGTTAAGGGTTTTAATAAAGAGATTATTGATATTAAAGTTATATCATAAACCTATCACAATATAAAGCGTGATACAGACATCCTATGATGACACACTTCCTTTAACATGTATATTTACCTTAGAGATGAAAAAAATAACTATAGAGGTTCAACTAATACTAACATAAAAATACCCCAAAAGGGAAGATTGTTAGTAGCCAAGAAAACAAGAGAGATGATTTTCACATAAAAGTTTCAAGGTATTTTAAAAATTCATCAGCCAACACCTCGCTGTTAAAAACAGACTGTTCCCCTGCTGACTACTAATGCCTGCTTCCAAATTTGCCTCATTAATAATTAGGAAAATCTCTCCTGGAGGTGCATATGGCAAGGCAAGGCTGCAGACTCCTCGCCAGCACAGCACTCCACCCCGCAGCTCGCGGCTCCTACCACTCCAAGCCATCTTTCCGCACCTGAAAGGGCTCCAGCTCCACCACATGCCAGGCAAGAGCAGCTCAGCAGGAGGAAACCGGTAGAAAAGATACCTAGGGACTGCAGGAAGCAAAACTGGTGCATGAAAAAAACAAAAACAACCCCCCAAACAAACCAACCTAGCCCCTTCCTCTCCAAAATTCTGGTTTCCAACATGAGCTGAGAGCATTTCTGGCACTACGAGAGGAGAACACYTCAAAGCTGCTTTAGTTTAGCCACCAGCAACAGTTTGACACTGCTTCTGGCTTGTGTCTTTTTAAACTATCCTTCTATATCAAAAGATGCATTTTTCTACCTTTGCTTTTAGGCCCTGCAGCAACTGCACTGGATTTGTTTCCCGTTTCTCATGGTGTTTCATGGAGAACGCTCCGAGCGGCACGCGAGGGGCGGCGAGCTCAGGGCCCTGCTGCGTGCCGCCGAGCTACGCAACAGCTTCCCCGCCGGCTGCTTGCGGGTGCTGCTTCCGGCACGCTTGACACGTTGTCACATCACCCCATCCCAACGCTCCGCATCTTATTAACGGTATTCCTAACAAGCAGCAAGTTCTCTGAGCAATAACCAAAAGCATGACATGACACATTGACAAGCAATGTGACAGCTCCTTTCTAGTGCAGTGAGCTCAACATAAATAGCGATTCAGTGTCTGACACCCGGTGACAGGCRAAGCAAGCCGTAACAGCAAAGGCAATGCTCTCAGAATTTTATCAATACGTTTAAAAAAACAACTAATAGGCTATTTCCATCAAAGCTTGCCTGCTCTGTAATGCGAAGCCTCCATACCTTTCATGCCATATGCGAGTTCATCATCTGCCTTCATCCTCCAGCAGCACGGCACTAGAGGGGGCCCTCGTTCCRTTCCTTAGCCTGAAGAAGGCATTTACAAATATTAAAATGCCCAAATATGACTAAGCTTTTTCACTGTTGTTTTCTCTTTTGAGCAACATACCTCACATTTAAGTCACATGCAGAAGAATTGGTTTCATTCAGGCTCCCCAAATCAATAACTGTAAAACCACGTGTTTGAGACAGCAAGAGAGCCTGCCTTAGCTACCCGAGCCCACGCGATGCTCTCGACTTCACAGTCTGCGACCTGCTCCTGCTCAGGCAGCTGCCGGGAGGCAGGAACCACCAYGTGCTTTCCCTAAAGGGAAAAGGTGGAGGAAAACATCAGTCTCCGTTGTGGCCCAACGGAGGCGTTGGGGCAGGGAGAGGCACCAGAGAGGGGTGCCCTCAGCTCAGGCCATGCCCTGGTGCCGGGTGAACAGCAGAGCCCGCAGCCCCTTGCCGTGACAGAGGGCCATGACCGGGCACAAGGCTCCGCACAAAGCCTCTCCCTGCCCGCTCCCCTCGTGTGCAGGGCGGGCTGCAGAAGGCCCAGACTGCGCCCCACAGCGCCCCACACCGCAGCAGCACAGCTCGCAGCTCTACTCAGTCATTGCTGTGGAACTGCAGGGAAACACCCTGGTAATTCCTGCACAAAGCTGTGCACAAGAGCCAAACGGAGATAACCTCCAGCAAAACACAAGCATTTTCCTTACCTGTATGTTCCYACTCAGTTCTGTGAAAACAGGCACGCTACTCCCACCATGCAGACACAATTAACACGCTCAGGGAGCTCCAGCAGCACCTGCACTGCCCGAGCGTGTCTGAGGGGCAGGTGCTTCTCCCCCATCTCTGCCACGGCCATCTGCACATCRGCAGCAGCCAGGGCAGCTCTTCACCGAGGGCAGCTCCGTCCATGCACACCGTGGAGCGAGGGAGAACCCAAGTCACCTGCCACGTGTGCTGCTGCGTGCCGGCAGCGCGCGCAGGCCGGGCCCCGGGCACGCGCCACGGTGCGCGAGAGCGCCAGGACACCAGCAAGATGCAGCGCGTTCCGGTCARACACACCCAAGTTTGGAGAGGAGAAGAGAATAATACACAACCCCCCCTCCACACGCACGCCCCCAGCGTACATAACAAATGGGTAAAAACAATAGCTGGCAATGGCAACATTTTCAGCGCTTTGTGCAAATTACTCATATTTAATATTACAGTTGTCAGGTTAGCAAACTCTTTTCATTTCCCAGCAGCACTTAATGGTTAACTCGTTATATAAAATTCTTCAGTGAGGCTGCTAATCAGAGAAGCAACTGGCAACTCACTGGGCTTACATGATAAACGTCCCTACCCTGAAAACACCTGGTCAATAAGATATATCCAACAGGTGTAGGTGTTTGGGGTTTTGTTTTTGTGAAAATGTCATCATTTTTTCATGAAAAGGCCACAGAAAAAAGGCTTCTGGCCATGTAAAAAACCATCCAACTAACTGCTCTATCTGACTTTTTTTTTAAATTCTGGATGCGCTCAAAAGGTTTATGTACGTAGTGACCATAGTGACCAAGGTCTGCAAATTAACCCGAMAATATTCCCAAATGTTAAAGGAGGAGCTACAAAAGTAGCTAGCAAAGGTTTTAAAGGCCGGAAAGCCTATTAGAAAGTAAGAAAAATATCATAAAGCAGGTTTTAAACACAAACCCAGAAAGAGAGAATGAGTAATGAGCTGAGAAACGTCTGGAAGCCGCTTCTAGAAAYTGGCAAGTATTTCAGAGTGCCTTTAAATACATGAAGACTACTATTTCTGGGGTGTTCWTCTTCATTTATCATTTCTTCCTATAAAAGCAGTAGAGATCAAAAACGCTGATCAATATTGTAGATAAGTAATTGATAGAGGATAATCAGCATTTGACAGAGCACAGCCTAAAAAGCGATGAGAAAACAAGCAACTGTGTAGACTGAAACATGGAAAACATTGTTAGTTAAGTATAAATATTGCCAAGAGTTGTTAAGAAGCAGTACAGAAATGATTCATGTTCATCTACAAAAACTGCAGAGAAGCAGTTCCTCTTGCTTTTCGTTTTTAACGCCTGGCCATGTTGCAATGAAGGGTTTTTTATCCAAGCAACACAGAAAAGAACCTGAGCTCAGATGTCAGGTTAACAAGATGTTGGTCACRTAACTTGTGCCGTCAGAGGACAGCCCCAAAGGCCAGGGCCGGGTGAGCCGGGCTTTCCTCAGGGCAGGACTCGGGCGAGGGCAGGCGGCAGCAGGAACCAGCCTGGGCTCCGTGCAGGAGCGGGTCAACTCATCCGCCCTCCAAGCGCCTCCTCTGACAAACRAGGATCCGAGCCACAGACCCAGCCGGAGGACAAAGAGTTTAAACTTCTGGAGGCTCTGTGTCCTCTCCGTGTAAAATGGGAGGATTCATTACAAATAGGAGACAGCACTTGTGTTTTGATACTAAACTACTGCAACCTCAATCAAACTCAAATGCTCATGCTAAAAAAACAAAACACAAGAAAGTAAGAGGGAAACATGAATAAGTGGCACTTGATAACAAACCTAAGGTAGCTTGTAAAACAGGAGAGCCAGCAGCAAAGGCTGCTAAGAGTCGGGAGGGGATGCATGAGGCCCAGTCATGCCACAGCCACAGACCATTTCTAGAGCCCCGAAGGCAGCTGAGAGCGAGGGGCTGCTAGCCCATCTCCACGCTCATGCAGAGCACCTCCCAAGCAGGCTCCCTCCCAGGCTCCCTCTCCTGACATTCACATACATAAATACGTTTAACTGGATACCAAGCAGGACTAAAGCATCACTTCACACTCTGGAGACTCTGCAGAAAGGTATTGGAAGCTTTCAAGAGCAACCAGAAGGTGTTTCTGGGTTTCTTGATAGATGAATCATCCAACAAAAACCCAACAGCCAGAGTTTACGCACAAATTCATCCTAAACTTATTAACAGAAAGAGAAGAGCATGGCACCTAAGGTCAACTAATAAACAGCACAGAAATGCTACTGAATTGCTTCGTTCCTTTCCCAACAGAAAGGTCACAGGCTAATCTGAGGAAAGGAGGAAGCTACAGGAGGAGATGAAAGGCAATCATGTGTTTTGCCTTTCCTTTCAGGACTTAAAATTGAAGGGCCAGATTTCTATCCTCCATCTATGTTTGCAAAGCAGGCTGTATCACAGTTCACTGCTTTAAAATGGTGAGAAACTGGAAAGGAAATAGAGCAATCTAGAAAATGGATTAATCCTCAGTTTGTATTTATTTCTAAGAAGGTTTGCATGCTGTATAGGCAGCTAAATGAAAATATTTTTTAAGCTTGCTGTTTTGCTCTACTAATGATTCAGATCGGAATACCAAAAAAAAATGAACTGTACTCTTTAAAGTGGCTCTCTAAAGCTATGGCTATTTGATGGTCTAGTCAGCCTACACGAGTGAGATCTGAACCCTGATCATGCACGAGTTTTCATTGGCAACCTTAAGGACCCCTATATTTGAAAAATAAAAACCCTTACAAAAATTTATCCCTCAGCATTTTTGCCCCCAGAGGAAAATGCCTGGGAGAAGGATGATAGAGGAAAAAGAAAAATAGTTCTATCCTATCCTATTTGTAACAGGGCAGTCGATTGCAAAATCACATCTATTGCAAATAAATGAAACYCATTCAGACTGAAAGATTGGCTAAAAAATTGGATTGCAATAATTTTAGAGAATCTTATCACCTCTAAGCCAGTAGCAATRTTTTTCTTATTTCTGTAGACTCTTAACTTCAGCTATAGAAACCCAATCGTAAGCTAAAGTCACCCATCATTTCAAAGCATGTCTGTTGCTGTACAATTGAACAAAATTGTTGTGCAAAGATTTTCTTAAAATTATGCTATCCATCCTCGCTTGTGGCCAGTGTCACATTTCAATTGCTAAAAGGCTTCTGCTTTTTAATGTTACTTTATTTCTGTAGCATGGGTCATACATACTCTCTTTTGAGAGAGCAGGAAGTCGTCCTGCTGTGTGCCCTGGCTACGCCGGAGCCAGGCACGAGGCCACACGCTGCCGAAGGCTCATGGCTCCGCAGGTTGAAAGGAGAGAAAACGAGCTGCAGGGTCTCCGGGCTGCTGGACGTGCTGATGTTTGGACACAGTAAAGCGTAATATAAATAAACAGCTCCCTGAACAATACCTTGACAAGGGAAATAGAAACCTGACAGCCACGACGAGACAAGATGGCACATGTCGGAAAACAGCAGTCATGCTGATTCACCGGCTCTTTTAACCCAAAGGTCCTAAGGACAGCACTTGCATGGGCTCTGATAATCAGCCAACCATCCATCTGGTTTTAGAGACCTCAGCTTCAGCAATGCCAAGTGCCGGGGTGGAACACCAAGGCTGACTTGGGTGCAATACACATCGAACCAGCCAGATTCTGCTTCTGAACATTTATGAACACCAGTTCATGCAGGTTTTGTGTGAGACACTGCAAGAAAATATTAATCAATAGTGTGAGTCACACATACTTCAACCATCAAAAGCATTTCAGATGCAGGGGACACTTCTGTCCGATTTTCCGTATTTGTCTGTGGGCWGGGGACTCTGTTACTCCGGCTGGCATACTGCTTGCTCGCCATGTTGGCAAGCCTGCCTGCTTTCCCCCCACAAAGCGTGCAGTCCTCCTCCAGGCCGCGTGCGAGCCAGCTCCCGCAGCCCAGACTGAGCGGCCGCGGCTCCATGGCTCAGGGCACCAGAGCTCCAAAGGACGTTTCCTTTCCGCCTCTCACGTTCAGGAACTGCTGATGCGCTCCGTACTCCCACCCTGGTCTGCCATACTGGYTGCAGGAAGAGGTCCTGTGTTCTTGGCAGATCTAAGCAATCCCTGCAAAATGGGCACATCTYGCAACAATTTTTGGTCTAGGCAGGCTACAGCTGAAGCTGCATTTTGTGGCTATTCCAAGAGCTTTGGATGGTCACTTTCTTAAACACATTCTCATCAACAGCAACCCCATTTTTGTACTTAGGGCGATATAAAAATTGCAAGGCTSTTTGAAAGGGAGGCCAGAGGAGAAAGGAGAAGAGCAAACCCTGCATTTAGGGGCATTTCCTCTGTCCCTCCCGCAGCAGCAAGGGGCAGGGCTGGGCACGAGCCCTGCTGCTGGGCGGACACTGGGAGCTGCCCTGCAGAGCTTGCTGAGAGCAGCAGACACTCATCTCCGCTCGCTGCCAATGCAATCGATACCAAATAAAAACAGCTGACGCGGMCTTTAAATGATGTTTAAATGCCACATTGCCTATGGGTCAGCGTATGTGCAAATAGCTTACGTCTTCATCGATTCCAGCCTCTTCCCGAGGTTCTAGAGAAAATAAAATCATGTCATACATTTTCTGCCACAAGGGGGCAAAACCGGGTTGCTCTAAAGACAGTCATTTCATTAATAAACAACTACGTAATTGTAGGCAATGTCTCCTTCATATTTTATTTCCTCATTTTTAATCATGTGAAGCTTGTATCAGCTTCTAAATTGCCCTCATTTTTGCTTTTTCATACTGCACTACCCTAGCATTCTTATCAAGCTATTTCGACTAATTCAGAAGCCCTCTTTCTTCACTGCCCACAATGCTGGTCCTTTCTCTCTCATCTCTGTTCCTGGCGCTCCTACGAGCTATTGCTTCACAGATAGAGAGCAAAAAGGCTTTCTGCAAGCTGCCTTTGAAGTGCTTTAGCAACAAGATCTGTTTATTGAGGGCTTTAATAACCTAGCAACGCTGCAGCACAAACTAAACATACATTTTTGACAGAGCTTGCAAAAATGCTTTGGATTTGCTTATATTGCAACACTTTTTTTTTTTTTTTTTTTTTTTTTTTTAAGAAAAAGGGAGTTCATGCAATTTAATGCTGCATTTGCAAAGTTAATTTAAACTTCTCCCTGAGCACCTGCCCCTGGCAGAGTTTGACCTTTTCAGGCTGTCCTACCCAGACAGACTAACCTTTACCACACACCTACCCTGCACAATAGACCAGGTTAGCACCGTAGGTAGCAGAGCTGATCCCATGATTTTTCCGTCCACTCCCTGCTTGCAGAAAATAGGCACATTAGAACACAAAAAAGAAGCCTCTTAATCACATGTTTGCTGACAACTCCTCAAAAAAAGAAAAAAAAAAAAAAGTAAAAACTTCCTGTTGATGCAAGAACCCAAACACCACCAGGCTCAGCCTCGCGCCAGTCACATTTTCCACCGCGCTCACCTGAACTTAAACAGCAGAAGGCACTTAAAATCATGACAAGACACGGAGCAATTTATTTGTCAGGTGAAAATAACAAGTCACTGAAAGGAGATGACTTTCTGAAAAGAAAACTGCCAACCTCTGGCAGAGAATGGAGCTGGAGGCCTCGAGAGAACCCAGAGCTTCCACTTCAGGAGGAGGTTTTCCAGGACCTTGCTCTCCAGCCAAGACCTGTTTATCAAGGGGCAGTAACAGTATCAAAGCATGGGTAAGGCAAAGCTAGTGACACCCTGTCCAAGAATCCCCACTACAGAGCTCTCCAAGTAAGGATGGCCATCAGTGTGGTCTTCCTGGGTGGTGATAAAAAGCCAAATAGGAATTGAGGACATCTGGCATTTTATAAGGCAGAGCTGAAACAGCTCCCCAGCACCACTACCCCAGCCAGGGCTGCGTTTCGGCTCACCATGAAACAAGAGGCTGTATTATCCTAAACAGCACCTCGGTAAACTACAGCGTGCTCTGCTGTGTCTTGTCAGTTTACATCATTTTCACTGACATTTCTGCTTAACCAAAAGAAGTCTCCAGGCAGAAAAGCACACTCACAGAAGCATTGCTTATAACAAGCATGTGGCCATTTCCCCCCAAGTCCTGAGCGCTCGGTTATGTTTGTTCACAGCATCAGTTCTCTGAACTTGCTTGAAGAAAAAAAAGCTTGATCTTCAGAGTGACTTCTCCAATCACGTTGCATCTAAATCATTTTTACATGATGCATAACAACTAATTTTACTGGATTACTCAATATCTATTTTCAGCTAGTTTCTGAACATACAATAGCAAAGATATGTATTTAAAATGTATCGTGCAGTATTTTGACTAGCTGTATATTGTAATACTTAGTGACAAGAAATTTAGCACTTGCAGAATAATAGCACCTCACAGGTCCAAAGCAAGAAGAACTGAGATATCAAGAGRGGAGATCAGACTCTGCTCCCTCTCCATCTCAGAAACAAGTGAGAAGCACAAGAGGTCTTTTAAAAAAGTCTAGCTCATCCCAACATCCAGTTGGCACRTGTATCACAAACATGATACAGAAGSTCTATGTTATGTTCACTTTGTACCACACACTGATCCCCCAGAACAAGACCTAGACTCTGATGACAAACAAGCACAGGAAGATGGCAGTTTAAAAGTCAACACATTTCACAGCTGTGGGACTACAGAAATGACAGACAATTGTGTCACCTAAGCCCAAGCGTGTCATTTCATTCTGCTGCTGCTGCTGATGAAGATTAATTGGTGATGTCTCACTAGTGTAGGTTCTTATGCAATGACTCTTCTGTGGTTTGGACTTCTACCCTTTTAAGAACMAGTAATGGGAAGAATACTTCATCTACATCTATATATATCTATATCTCACAGTTCACTCTGTGAACTGTTTTAAAGGGACAAGTGAAAAGTAAATAGGAAAAGATTTTCYTTCTACAGTGTCCAAATTTTCAGTAAGAGAAAAAAAAATGTATTATATATATTTTATAGGCTATCCAAATTGACCCTGACAGAGAAACACTTACATGGAGAAAAGAATTCAAAATCTTTTTCTCTCTCCTCTCTCATACTTTTTTTCCCAACTAGCCTAATCCCCATTGCCATAAAAGTCCGATCTTCAGGATTTGGTGCWTTTTCTTTTCTTATAATAAAAGAGTGAGGCAACATGTACTTTTTGTAGAGGAACATTTTGCAACCAAAACATTTTGAACATTTTTCAGCTACAGCAAATTAAGGCATTATTATGATACACCAAAATCAGAATACATTTCAATGGCTCTCCTTTTCCAAGTTGCCTTTGTCAGTTTTTGCTCTTTAGAAAAGGGAAGTTGAGGAGTTTTGCCTTATTTACTCCTCCTGCTACATTCATCTGCATCCATATTAAAAATGGATGCATTCATGCATTGTGTTTCAGTAGGTCTTTATCATATACTAGTGACTCAAAGGTAGCATTAACTAAACTGATAAATATTGGACGCCACGTATCACACAGCTGCAAATTTATTGACCCTAACTCACAGAAAACATTATATATTGCATCTGTGCTGATGTTTATTCAATAGCAATGGAGCTGCAGTAGCTTTCTAATAAGACTGTGGCTTATTTTATTCAGAATGACTAAACGCTAAAGATAGACTAAAGACTAAACACTAAGGTTAAATTCCATCTCGGAGCTTCAGAGGTTTTCATTATTAATTCTATTCTATATTGGTTTTGATGCTACTATCTTACTTGACTACCTGAGATGCTGATAAGAGTCATGCCTGGCAATTTTTCCAACAGAATCATTCCGGTCTTCTTCCTCTGATTGGGAACAGGCACAGCAATCAGTGGCAATCATCTCTAAAAAGCTGTCTGAAGCAATCAGAGAAATTCTGGGTATCATACGTGACACAACTGTGTCTAACTACAACTGACTGTAGCAACCTGAAATGAAGCTGTCCTTTAAGTAGCTCAAGAAATAAAAAAAAACCCCAGTACTTCACAAACACAAGCAACCACATAAAGATGGAATGAATAACTGGCTGGAGAAAGGTGGGGTAGCTTCAGCAGGTCAGAAGGCACAGGAAGAATGAAAGAYTCACATTGTGGACAGCTGCAGAAAAGCAATGCACAATCACAACCAGCTACAAGAGACTAATCAGTTTCTATGGGGATGTGGCAGCCTCGGTTACACACTTTTTCCCCCTCACTACATCTTCAAGCTTATCAGTGGCAATTCTTCAGAGCAGATCTCACAGTCCCTCCTCCACGAGCACAATGTCATTCAGAAAACCTAGAGGAAAGACATAATATTCTCACGGCAGATGTCAAACAGTACCTCCCACAGTATCCTACACAGAGCAGCTCCTCGAGGTTTTKAAGCCCAAAACCAAGTAGGCTTCAACAGACAAAACACCCCAGAATTTTTTAACCATCATCTGTATCTTGGTTTGCTYTGTGAACTTTTCTTTATAGACAAAAATACTACAGTTAGGACATGAGAAACACCTCTCTCCTGTCACAGGATGGAGCATCCTTTCTCACKCATGGTGCCCCAGCTCCACGCACATGCACAGCTCGCCCAGATACAAGTTCCTTGTAGTGCACCCTGCTTCCTACACWGCCATTAACCAATAGCCTGGGCACGTGGAAGGAAGAGATGACTTCAGGAGGTCCCCGGGTCTCTGCAGGGAAGGTCAAAGTGAGCTGGTTGGTTTTAAAAGCAAAAATTGCTCCAATACAACAACCTCTAAATCTTTGATTTCCTTCCCTCTCCACACGCAGATTCTAATAGGTTTCTCTCCAGTTCTAGTATCTGAACAAGGTAATGGATGGAAACACTTTTCCTATTTTATTTCCATACATTCTTTAAGAAAGCAATGGCTCGAAGTTTCCAAGTCCACTGAGTCATTTTAAAATGAGGAAAAAACAACTTTGCCAGCCCCCAAAACACCCCCTACATATCTCCAGTTCAATCACTGGGGAAGCAAAAGAGAGTGCTCCAAAGYCCTAGATAAAAGGAAGGAGCAAAGGATAAACAGAAGGCATAAGAGCCAGAAGGCACGTGATGGGCACGTGTGAAAATAAACCTCAGGCAGAGCACGGGGCATCTGGGAAAAAGTCTGATGAAGAACATGGACAAGAAGAAAGGCAAATGCAGCAAAGAAGRAAAAAGAACAGCTACGGGACTTGCTGCTAGAGGAGAGTACGAGAGAGAAGCCCAAGGCTGTTGCACCTCACAGAGCGAGCAATGTGGGGCTACCTAAACCACCCTGAGGAGCAGCTCAGGAAACTATTCCATTCAAAGGAGAAAGCAACAAAAAAGGCCTTTCCAGAGACCTGGAATTAATGTGACACAGAAAATAAATGCAGTACACGTAGTCATTTTGGATTAGATCAAACGCTGTCCAAAACCAACCAGGCTTATCTGTTCAACATACGTGACTTGCTGCTGTAGCACATTGAGAAGCAAGCAGGGTGCAGCGCGTGCCTCCTCTCTGAGGATGAGGACGGCCCCAGTTTCCTAAGGGAGCCATCCTACGATGCTTTTCCTCCCTCCGGCAGTGACAGCCTCGGCCGCCGCCAGCTCGCAGCGCGCTGGGCTCGACACTGTGGCTCCGCACTCGGTCCTGCACTCGTGTTCGCTCCTGCTCTCTCAGCAACCTCCACGGGAGCACCGGGAGAGTCGACCGCAGGGCTTTGAGGTCTCTGCTCTTCGAGGCCTTCCTCAGGAGGCCCCTTTCACAGTGTTARTGGGGAAGCGACATCGCTTGATGGGCTGTGGCCAGCTGTCACATTCCTCTTCATGCACAAGGTCCCTGTAAAAAACTGGGAGCCATCTGCCTACCCTCCTGCTTCCCTGCCCGGCCTGCAGTGGTCTCAGAGTCACTGTCTGGCAATGCTGCCCCACAGCARCGTGCAGGGCTGCCGGGGCACTGGTGACGGCTCTCAAGGCGGTTGTTTCCTCCTCTTTCTTGGCAGCAACCCTACTCAAGTTTCAGGTACAGGCCATACCCTCTGCCTTTTTTTCCTTTTTCCCCCCACTCTCTTGCCCCACTTCCCGCTGAGGAAGTCACTGCGGCCTCACATGTTGGCTCACATCCCTCCAGCTGTGCCAGGCCCTTCGCTGCTTGCCCATGTGCCATCACTCGTCACTGCAGCTGATGCAGATCCCAGCTCTCTGAGGCAGCCAGCAGGGCTCTTCTGAACTGCTGCCACGTCTCATCCACGCTACCTCAGCCTGAGTCACCGCTCGTCTCCTGAAAACGACCCCCTCTCCTCAGTGCCCTGGCCTTCCTTGCTCCCACCGCCGCTAGCAGCCCTTCTGGAGGGTCCTTTCCTGCCACGGGGGCTTCACGAGCACTCAGCTCCAGCCTCTTTCCCTGCCGTCCTCTCTGCKCCGCGCTTCGGCACGTGCGGCCGCATGGCTCGTCTTCTTCCTGCAGCATCCTGAGCACTTCCTGCCCGCTGTGYGTGGTAGCTGCAGCCCTCTGTGATCCAGTGCTAGCTTTAAACCCACGCCGTGGTTCAGAGCTGCTTTAGCATGATTTTCCTGCGCCTTTCCTGTCATGCTCCTGTATTTTCTGTGTGGTTACAATTCTCCATGAATTTGCTTATTTTTCAATAGGCAAGACAGTGTTCATTTCTCAAAGATATGGATTACAGCAATCCAAAAGACCTCATATATAAGTTCGCATTTTTCCAAGATTTGTCTAGTATTGTCCTTTTTCTAATGAGAAAATATTTGCAGAAAGCTTGAATTTTGTGCAGCCCTTCCCAGCCTACTGCTTCTGAATCTACATGCTACTAGAGATACCTCAACTTTCACCCAAGTCAACTAGCCCTGCTCTTATTACTCCTTTTCTCCTGTCCACCAGTATTCCAGAGATCGTGGAGTTTGTTCCTATTCAGCTACCAGGGAAGGAGTTACAGCATGCTGCCAGCATTAGTGTCATTGGTTTGTTTCACAAAATCCTTCTTTTTATTTCACAAACCTTTTTCAGRAGCCAAATCACAATCTAAAAAGAGCATTTGGTGTGCTCCAACAGAAATAGAGTGTTGCAGCAAAGGCAGAACACTCAGAGCCTATTCATTCCTTCATACGCCCATTGAATACTTTCTTCTGTTCGTTACAAACTCCCCCAATGGGGCAATAAATTCAAGAGAGTAAGTACAGATCTGAATGTTTTCAAATGGGGTCCAAAGCAACACTAGCAGAGATTTGATGACTTGCACCCATAATCCAAATGGCAACGTTCAGGCAAGCTCAGGACTTGCTCCGGGGCCTGTTCCCTGTTCCCATGGGAAGGTTCAGACACCCCACACGACAAGGTCAGCAGCTCTCCTCCATCAGCAGGGATGGCCTCACAGGMACCAGCCCGGCCACCACTGCTCACCGCAATGACAGGCGGCCGCAATGGAGGGTAGGGGGTCCTCGGGGCCATGGCAATGCCAGGCTCTGCGGTTCCTGACGCTCAGCTGCCGTTCCTGCAGCACGGCCYTTTCACATGCTAGGAATACCTTTATTTATGGGGAATCAGGATTTATCTCAGCTCCATATGTAAGTTACCACAAACCCTCCCAGCATTACTGAGATTTCAGTAGCTGGGAATTCATGGTTCATCTCTGCTTCCAAAGTTCATGAGGAAGCTGAAAATCTGAATGAAAGGCATCAAATCAGGCATGGGAGCATACTATTAATTTTAAATGTACATAATTCCTGAGGAAATAAGAATTTGATTGTCAAGGATATGATGCAGAGGCATCTCACAGCTTCTAAACTATAAATGCTATATATTCACGTTTGTGTTGCCAGTTGAATTTTTAAAAAAGATTAAAAACCAGATGTGACGCTGGCTCAGGTACCAGAATAGACATGCACACATTTTAGCACAAAAGGAGATGGCCTAAATCCCATGTAACAGAACGCAGGGGAATACAGCCCCATTTCCCCTCTACACCACTAATGGAGACATGAAGATGCGAATCTCGGGCTATTTTTAGGAAGGCAAACGTGCCACACTGATAACCACGTTCACTCRCCCCAGCCCTTATCAGCCAGATACACACGGTGCAGGCCGAGACAGGGAGGCTCTCCCGCGCTTGTGCCTAATTCCATGTGGGAAGGAAGTGGCACCCGGTAACCATGGTTACCCCGAGACGAGAAGAGCGGCGTTTTTCATCCACCGGTGTCAGAAGCACGCATCGATTCGGGAACTGCGCTTCAGCGTTCCCCGGCCTCCCATCTGCACATCGATTTTCTGCTGTCTGCATATCCTTTGACATACTGGGATTCTACATATTTAAGGAAAGGTTTTTCTTCTCTGTTTAACCTGAAAAACAATTTTAAGTTAACCCTAGAAGYCGACATTAATTGCAAATCTATTCTAAAAAGCAGAACCTAAAGCTCACAAAAGAGCTCTGGAGACGATTGCCACGCTCGGGGTAGGACTGCTCCATCTCACGTGCGTTTGACGGGTATTTACTGCAAACGCTACAAGTGACRGTTCACCAGCACACAGCGTTTTGTATGCAGATTATAAAACCAGTGTGAAATTACATGTTAACATATTCCTTTGTCAATGAGTGTTGCTTTATCTACCCCGTTAAGAAGCCAGGCATCCCGCAGGGACGGACACGTCCYGGTAAGGGCTCTGCAGGAAGACACGTTAGACTGGGCTTGCTGACGCAACCCGCCCAACTCGGCTGCGGGCCGAGCTGCCAGCTCCCAGGTGGATAACCGCGGGGAGCCCCTCCCGCTGAGCTGCCCACCTCCTGAGGCCCAGCYGTGGCAGGGGGCTCCTCAGGGTGCCCACGTGAGGCGCCCCGAGGCTGCAGCTCCGCGGGCACTGAGGTGCAGGGACACTGGTGGGGAGCCGCGCTGGCTGCTGTAGCCCCACAGCCACAAAGCCACTGACAGCGAGGGCCATGGCCGGGCCCCGGCAGCTGCTGAAATGGGCTGGCTGTCGGCACCTGCAAGCAGGGCACTTCTGTCTCACCCGCAAGTCGCTGATTTTTCTTCAGGGCGATACCTTCTCTCCCCTCCCTGAATTTCATGAACATATCATGCAAAACCCACCCTGGTCCTGACATGCTACTTCCTTCAGAGGGCCAGCACAGCACAGGGTGCTCTGCCTGCTGCGAGGGCAATCCCACTGCTCCCCGCTGCAGGAGGGCCCATGCATCTCCATTGCCAATACCTGCGAATATGGCCCCCTCAGAGCTGCTTTCGGCTCTGCAGTGCCAATCAACAGAGCATATTCGGCAGGGTAGTACCATGCAGCTGGAGGATTTGGAGTTATTTGAAAGATGTGCTAATTTAAATCCAAACAATAGAGCTTCAAAGGGTTCCTAATCACATACACCATATCCCACGCCTAGATTAGCCAAGAGCTGCAGCAGAGAGGCAAAGCCAGCCCTGGTCTGGAAGGGCTACGATTGGGAGCGGAAAACCAAATTTGTGCCTTATCTACACTAGCCTGAGCAATTGATACCAGGGGATTTGGAGAGAAAACAAGCAGCAAGCTGGTGCAGGGAGATTCACTAGCATCAAGCAGTGTGCAAGCTGCATGGGGACAGCAAGGGCGGCAAGGAGAGGAAGCCTGCTGCCCCTTCCACGCGTCAGGAGAAGGGAAGCGAGGCCGGCAGGCCGAGGGCCCGGCCACGGGCAGTGCAAAACCCACCAGGAGATGMGTCACGCACCTCCGGGAGCCCGGCCCGTGGGAGAGGGGCTCTGGAGAGATGCTGCTTTCCAGGGAGACAGGGAGACCAGAGCAGGAAGAGGCAGGTGCCCGAGGGTGGAGGCTGGAGCGCGGCAGCACGAGCAGCTGCAGCTGGGCTTCCTCTGAGGACAGCACCACCCCAGAAGGGAGCTGTGACCGTATTCCACACCGCTGCTCCACACACCTGGTGACACGCTCAGGCAGTTCTGCTTTCTAAGATCCATTTGTTTGTTTATGAAAGCATCCCAGTTCTTCTTACAAGGCCAATACTCAAAAATGTATTGCTTCACTAGACTTACTCAAGGAAAGTCATTTATAAAGAACACAGTGAATATTACAATAGAAAATTTGCATATATGCTGAATAAAACAACAAAAAATTTTGCTGAACAAAACGTGTTTTAGTGGCAACTAATGTTTTAATTTCTCCTAAACTGATGTCTTAATTTCTAGTAATCAGTGTTGGAAGAGAAACCCATCCAACCTGCACCAATTTTCACACAATCCTAATTTACTCATCAAAAAATTCTGACAATGAGGTATGCTCAATCTATGCTTATTTATTTGTTTTGTCAAAACAGATTCTAGTGTCAGATAAAGCTTTTTAAATAAAAGTCAATATATTCAATAAAGTTTAAGCCAAGACGCAGCTGCACTCACATCTATCACAGCCGGGGACAACCCCCACGTGGAGAGGCACGAAGGGTAACGTACCGCCCATGCCTGTGCTCCGCGGGCACTTCCCACACAACAGAAAGCAGCACCAAGCTGGTTACCAGTCAGCACCACACAGAAAGGCACGACTTTAGAGACCACGTCAACCCACCAAACCGCACTCGCAATCATTTCCCCACATATCCCAACTGCCCTAGTCCCTCTTGACACAGCCCAGTTTAGCCAAGGTCCATGTTCACGCAGACACCTCCTGGATGCCTGAGGATGTCCCGTCATACMTAATGCATTTTGCATTACGTGACTTCTCCCCTGCAGTCGCGGCCCTTTTTTTTTTCCTAAAGTACTATGTATATAGGTTAACACTTATTTAATAAAAGATTATTAACAAAAGGTAATTATATCAATAGGTGCAAAGAGGATTAATTAAAACTTTAACTGTGCTACCCATTTTTAAAGTACGGCGCTCTGCAAACATTAACCGAGTGACTATTTTTGTGGAAACCCTTTTGCGTGGTGGGGTCCCGAGCCCGGCTGGCGCGGCTGCCAGGAGCGCTGCTGCTGCTGCCGCCGTTCCCCCGCAGGGCACCTCCGCAGCCCCTGGGCAGACAGGCAGAAGGGATCGGATAGGCAGTTAACAAAATCTTAAGTGATCAGATTATTGGTAAAAGAATATTTATTGTCCCCATTAAGCTGGAAAAACACAGCAGTTGTTAAGGAGTGCTCCTTCCAGTACACAGCAGGATGGCTTGTGACGTGCAGGAAGGCTCCACCTCCTGCTAGAGAGGGAGGTGAGGGAAAGGCGCTAACATGAAAATTCCATTTAAAGCCCTCAGACAGCAGAAATTGACTGAAAAGCAGGATTTCTCAAAAACAAATAGAAGCACATTAGTTCAGCAGGAACAAGAAATCCTTTAAGGTTTCATTTAGACAAAAAATGTTAATATAACTTTACATTGCATTTAACATGTTATATCACATTTTAGTATTTCAATACCATGCATTTATACAATGTCTTTATCCCAAAAATGACAAAACATTTTGCTACCCTCATCAGTTAATTAAGCCTCCCATACAAGAAATAAACACTACCAACATAAATTTCACCACTACTTTTTCTTCCACTTCTGAAGTGGTGTCAGTTTATCCTAAACTACTGCAGTTTAGYATCAGTTTATCCTAAACTCAAAAATACAGAGACAGCACAAAAATATCCTACCAAGTTCCACTGASAGTGCTGTTGTGTTTGGACCCTACTTTAGGAGCTGAAGTTTCTTTATTTCTAGAATAGACAACCAATTTCCCTTTAAGGTAATTTGAAAATTTGMTTTGATGAAACTGTTGTGTTCAATAGTCTTTCTACACCATCTGATACCACATGAAGATTTTTGATGCAATAGGACAGCTTCATAAATGATGAATACAGACACTTTTCCTGGTGGATACTTTGTCTGTACTCTTCCCCCAACAGGTAGCTGCTCCTACAGACTTGTCCCTCTCCTGGAGCCAGCACTGACGAGCAGACACCACCCAGCGACGGAGCTAATTCTGCACCCTCACCTTACCACAACGGCTGGAGGCCGACTCGGGACACTCAGCTGCTCTGCAACAGCCATCGGCAGATACTGAGGGGACGCTCCGTGCCAGCAGAAGTCGTGTTCAATAGATATTTAGCAGACACTGTTTACTCATTGGGTGCAGAGTAAATAAATTCCCTGAGTAAGATCCATTTTATTTTTGTCCTAGCTACAAAGTGGTTTAGCCAATACKATGGCCTTGAAAATATTACTTCAGGAGACTATAGTTCAGGAGTAATAGAATACTGGTCATCAAAAACATAATCATGGAGGTTGCTTTTAATCAGCATTACCTGAAGGTGTTTCATACATATTGGAAATTCCAGGTGTTCCAATTGTGATTCCCTGCTACACATCTGGGTCTACTGCTTGTTCAGCTTTACTTGTCAGAAGCTGCAAATGCAAAAGCCACAGCCAAAAGCAAAATGCTAAGCAGGAATGAGTCGTGATAACATCAAGGAGAACGACCTCTTCTTCCTAGAATATACAGTTGTATGAAGACTATGCTTTCTACCATGAAAAGTAATTTCTGACTAATCTGTTTGCTTAAGAAAGCTAAATGACTATAGTCCAGAAAGACAGTCTGCATGAGGAAAAAATATCTGGAAATTTAGAATCAAAGGAATATATGAAAGCCATAAATAATGGTTAACCACACACACTCAAAACCCTATCACTGTGAGCTGTGAATCTGGCAGTGTGAACAGGGTGACATGAGCTTGTTGTTTTAAAAGGGCTCTGGGGAACACCAAGGTGCTCAAGAAACCAGAGTAAATTAGTGCCAAACTAATCTCCAGCATGAAATTAGCTTAACTCTCCTGCTATAGCTGTAAAAGAAATATACAGCAAGGTCCTGACTGCTTGCCATCAGGACAGATCCCACAAAACGTGGATGCCAGCCTCACAAATCCAGATAATTCCGCAGTGTGGATCTTCCACCTACTTACACAGATACTCACTGCTTTCATTAGAGCACAATATCCTTCCCTTCCTATTTGAGACTAGTATGTTTAGTGCTACGCACATACACCTCAGTGGTGCCTGAAGTCACCACTATGTATAGTTGGCCATCAGGTCTTAAAGCATCCRGGCAAAGGAGAGCTCCAGTGAAAGTTGTTACAATGGTTCCAGGAACCACCAAGAAGAAAATGGCACCATAATGATTTAGCAGTTTTCTTTTTGCTTCCATTCAGCACTGAAGAATCATTTTATAATTACATTATTCAGATTTATAGATCTCTGCAGATTTAGATTTTTTCTGGGAAGCCTGTTGCACTGGACACACATTAATAGAATTTAAGGAAATCTAGCTTTAAACATTGCACACAAGCAATCATATTTATAGGACAGTTTGCAGAGAATTTAATGAGTTTAGAAATAGCACACAGCAACTGCACAGCAATTCGTCACAACAAAGTTATGTTAGAAAGTAAGGAGAAGCATAAAAGTCTCCATTTGTTTATTTTTAGAACCAGAGAAATAGCAATTCTAGTTCAAAAGAAGGTACTAAATACCTCAGGGTTCAAAAATACACGTAGCAGTAAGACCAAGGAGAAAGCCCAAAGTCTTATAAATCACGAGTAGCCCCATGAAGCCATCACCAGGGCCTGCTGCTAACGGAGCCCTGCCAGGTAGGGACGAGGGTTGCRCGGCTGGCTCTAGTCAGCACAGCTCTGGCTTGCGCAGTCAGAAGCTGCTAAGGCTGAGAGGCTGAAGACACAAAGCTCTGAACTGGATCAGAGCAGAACATGAATCAAATACACCCAGAAAGAACTGCTTTCACAGAACACTCCACATGCTAAGTAAGTTCTTTTTTAAAATGCCCTGACTTAAATCAAGAATGATTCACCCCATCCCACAAATCCAGAACACTGTGGGGAAAGAGAACAGCAAACTTAACTGGATTTTAATGCATAATCTTAAATGCTTGGTCTTAATTGGCTATTTCTGTAGTAACAGTCACACATTTGCTCAACTTTCAAAACTAATCAAACACTAAAATGCTGTTTGCCATACCAGACACATTTATATGCTCTGACAAACATTGGGCTGTTAATTATTTTCCAGGTTTTTGGCTACAATATTAAGGCTTTCTTTACACCCCTGGGCCCACAGCATTACATGGAGTTATGTTCTATAGGCTAAATAAAGGACATTGCCTCTGATCAGCTAGTAAATTTTAAGAATGGATCATCCTCACCCAATTAACTTGTCCTGCTAGACCGACTTTTGGCCAAGAGGCGCAGACAAGAATAGCCTAAAGCCAGGCCATACGAAGCCACACACCATCATCCGTAGAAATAAGGATTAAGAAAAACAGAAAGCTCTGTGTATTTCACATGTCCATTAAGGTCATGAAGTGAATGTCCTATTCAACTACCTGAACTGGAGAAATTACACCAGGCAAAGCCCAGGCCGTAGAGAGTTTTACCTCTGCAGTTTCACAGCAAACAAGCTGGTCTAACTTCCCTTCTGCCGGCAAGGAATAGTTTAATGACGTGTAGTCAAGACGACTTCTACTACATAAACAATAYATATCAGAAACAAGTAAACAAATGGCTTATTCTGTTTGGGTACAGCATTCTGAAAGGAATATTTTTAAAATATACACACAAGTAATACYTTGGGGTATGCAGTTGGACCCATGACTTACTTTCTTCAGTGTGCTTGAGGGAGATGTACTTCATCTTACAGAAGTTTGACTTACAAGGAAGATCTTTATCTGTACATATATTTTTAGATTAAACTGTGTGAGCAGGAGCAYGCAGAAAGGCTCATGGTTATTTCAGTTAAACAGGTTAGATTTTCGTGCAATATTARGCAGAAGAATAAAATCCTGTGGAGATTCCACTGCTGTAAAGTCACCCTAGGTCCACTGACTACAGAGTTAGACAGATTTCCAAAGACTGATTATCCCCTAAATCGCCTCCTGCTCCTTTAAAGCAAAGAGCAATGACAAAACTTGCAATAAAYGCTGTCAAGGGAACTAAGCAAGATCAGTGGAATGACTCAGGTAACAGAGCTCGTAACACTGACACATAACAGCCCGGAACACATGATCATGGAACTCAGCTACACTGAGCAGACCACAAATTACGTTATAAAAACATTACCACAGGCAGCAAAAAACAGAGATCAGGTTTTGYTTGTGCATACGTCTGCTTCATGCCTTAATCCTGTAAGCACTGCAAATGGACTTGTGCCCTTGTGAAGCCAGGGAAGAGTTTTCTCCCACATTTGCAATGTCAGAATGGAAAATTTAAGCAACTTCATCCAAGTGATTAGAGCTCCCTGGACCTTATAAGAGGAGACCCAACTCCTTTAAGTCTAGGAGTCGAGCGTTACGAGGTACAGTATATGTCAAAATTAAAYATTTGAATTTTGCTGGTAAAGCCACTTTAAATTCCTCTTTCCCACCACTGTGCTCCCACACAGTGCCCTCATTGCTGCCCAGGGCTGCTGATTCCCCTGAGGACTGGAGCAAGGCTCTCTGGGCAGCACTCTGAGCCTGCAAAGTCACTGCCTTGCCCCTCTTTCCAATCAGGAGACACTCGGTCTCCCTTTCTTTAAAGGAAGGATGAGTATCTTGAGATCTGCTGCAATTTAACCTGAAACCATAGGCATAAAGTATAACTTTTGTGCTCTATTTTGCAGAAAAGCAAGACAGAATGAGCGTAACGATGCCTATTAGCCTCAAGAAACCCAGCCTACCTTATGAAGAAATATTCCCTCCATTTTCGGAGGTCAGATGCCAAACCTCAGGTTGTGGAAAGTTATTAGATGGTCTCYCTTTACTCTTGCTTTCCTTCCTGTGCCCTATTGCCAACAGCAGCACAATGCTGTTTATAGGCTTTGCTGTTTCTTCCTTGTCAAGCTTTAGAGTAGCCTTCCTTCCAAGAGAGGGTACCTGCATTATTTATGACAAAAAGCATAAATCCAGCTTCTCAGCACCCTTGAAAGCTCCACACTCTTCATCTCTAGGATTTAAGCTTCAGTAGACATGAAAGCAGATCTTTACTGCAGCCTGACTCTACCTTCTCTTTGCCAGCAAGGGTTATTCTCATGCCCACTGCAGTTACACCTCATGACATTCCTGCTAGTCAGTATAGAAAAAAAGATTTGTATACAAGTCCATCCAAACCTCACTGCACATCATGCCCACTGTAACTTCAGTAGCAAGAACATTATCATCACCTTAACTTAACAACCTAGGACTTCTCATCCGGAGGTTTCCAACCCCTATGTGACCTGGAGTTTAATTCTATTAGTCCAGTACAACAGCCATAAACAAGCCTGTTTCCAGCAGCCACTTGCAGAGGACTTGCTTGCAGCCAGAGGGTCAGTAAAGGACATTATTCCATGTCCAGCACCAATACTGATTGCCACAGTACATCCACCTTCTAGTAACAAGGAAGAAACGATGTCAGGCGAGCAACCCCTGGAACTCCTTAAACTTCTTACATTTCACCAGCTAAACCAAGCTGAAAGTTACTACTTGCTGAGACAACACACACACAATCCCAAACACTGGAATACTAAAAATAAGATGTCAGCATGGATATGCCTTCTCCACTGAACTGCAAACAAGATTATCACAGTGCCTAATCAATAGAAAGCTGGTTAGGTGCACAAGCAGTGTCTACCAACATGTAGCTAAAGTATAACAATTTAAAACCTCTGCACTTATATTCGGACACATCATAAAATGCTGTGCCATCGTTACAGAACTAAGTTCTTCTCAATCTGAAACGATGAAAGTAAATAAGAAGTTGCTGCAAAGAAGAAAAAAAGACAAAACCAGCTGTGACCTGCAGGTATGCTGAAATAAAATGAAACACACACACCTCCCACGCATGGCCCATGTTTACACCAGGTTGAAACACAAAGAAATGAAGACAGGCTATAGAGCAGCAGCCCRAGAACTGTGTTAATTAGCATGCTGAAGGGAAGCAAAGTTCCACAACAGCTAAGGCCGAGTCACCGGTGTCTCAGGCTGGGCCTGAATCCTCCTCCCTCCCCCAGCACCTACCAGCAGGATGGAGCTTACACGGTAAGGCCAGGGGAGAGGCTCAGGGCACCCGGCAGCTCAACATTCTGCAAGAGCTGAAGAGCAGCACAGAGGTCGAGCAGATCCCGCAGCGCTGGATCGACACGTGCTGCTCTTCAGGGCCTCCCTTGGGAAGGCTCTTGCAGTCCAAGGGCCACTTGCGCAGCAGGAAAGCTATGCAGCAAGAAAGCTTTACCCTGTGCTCCTCTCCAAGTTAGCCACAGCAGCGGCAGGGGCCTTTGCAGTACACAWCAGGAATACAGAGAGCCGGAGCCCAAGCCAGGCCTCCTCCTAGCTAAAAACTGCAGGGCAGGGTCTGGCTTAGCCATCAGCCTGGGGCCTCACAAGCCCAGAGGAAGCAGGGCCTTCCCGAACAGCGAGGCTGAGAAGTGCAGGAGGCCCCGGCTCGCGATGAGCGCCGCTAGCCGGGCTTGCTGCGGCGAGGGCGCCAGGAGCCTCCTCCTCAGCCATGGACAGGAGCTCGCGCACCAGCTGAGAACTAGTGCGGCCCGGGGAACGCCTGGGCAAGCTGCCRAGCACACCGCGAGGCCCGGGAGAGAGCAACGGGGCACGTTTCAGACACCGCACCACTTGGATTTCAACCTGGAGAGTCTGGCAGGAGAACCAGCAACACGCGGCGGTGGCAGCGCCAGAAATAGACAGGGCTGAGGGGCAGSGCCTGGTACCCACACAGCGGTGCCTGTGCCTGGGCAGGCAGGCACAGAGGGTGGCACCAACTAACACCGGCGCTCCCTCAGCCTGCATCTCGCCAGTCTCCATCATCCTCTCYGCTCATGGTTCCTCCTTTCGATGCTACTACAGCCGTGTTCCCACTCATCTCACACCTGCCACCTTCCATCCCAAATGCAGTTTCTACTTGTTGCACACRTGCCAGATTGTACACTTGACCCAAGTACATCTGAGACCTGTTTTTTCTGCTCCCTTTGTCTCKCTACTACCAAAATATTAAGCAAATGAGAACAAGTGAAGCTTCAGAAAAAACACTGAGGTCATTTTATATAGGTCAGAAAGAGACTTGCAAGGTCAACTACAGTCAATCTCTCCAAACTTGTTATCAAAAATAACCCTTTTAGATAACTTCCCTGTGGGTGCATTTAAGCAATATTAAAAAAAGACGCACACAAAAACCCACCAGTGCTTTGCCAATCCCACCAGCCAGGAAGTGGTCAGAGTAGCGGATACCGTAACCTGCCATGTCACATAAGCCATGAATTCAATAGGTGCAGATGTGATTGGGATTTCTGTAACTCAAAAGGATATATAGAATTTGTTTATATAGAGAAAAAATATTATGTAAACATATACATACACAGGCTGTCAGTAAAAGAATTCAATGTGCAAGTCAAGGGCTTTGAAAGAAGAAATTGTGTGGTGAGAACTGCAGGAAGACATCTGGGGACAACAGACAGTTATTTAGTGCTGGTAGTTTTTTGCTTTATGAACTAGTTCATTTGTATTTGATATTCCTCATATTTTACTTTCCATAAAGTTTGTGAAGATGGTAAGTAGTTTTAACGTTTTAAGAGATGATGTAAATAATTTTTCAGCTTATTTTACCATATGTTAAGGATGACAGAAGATGATCCAGCCAGCAGYGAGATTCATTCTCAAGGAGGAAGCCCAAGGATCATGTGTTTTTATGTTTTGAAGCTAGGAAGTGATTTTGGCTCTCTCCCAGAACGAACTGTTTAATCAGAAAACATGTTGCRGTGAATTAACCGGTAGCAGCTTACAGCAAATCTCACCAACATACTATGATCAAAATTCTTATTGAAGAGAAAGTGCTTCATTTGTTTCATTTGTAGAAACACGGGCAACATGCAGTTGTGATCAACATTGCTAAGCAATAGCACGACAGAGGCCATGGCAGTCTTAGGCACAGAATCATAAAGAAAAGGCTATGGAATTACTAGAAAAATATATATACTGTTCTAAGCCCCTTGTATATCCCAGACACAAATGGGTCCACATCACAGAAGTTCCTGAGCCTTCAGCACACACCAGGAAAACTCCTCGTTGCCACCGCCAGTCGACAGCAGAGGAAACACCACAGTTACAGGCTGATGGGCTGTTGAGTCCTCCAAAGGGAGAGATGCAATAAAGAACTGGGAATTAGTCTCTCTAGAGGGAGGAGCAGTAATTTATCCCTGGAAAAATATTCTGAACCACCTCAGAGCACCTGAGAGCAGATCCGGGACTAAAGGGGCATTATACTTTAAAGCCATTCATTCAATCTTACTGCTTCCACAGATATTTAATGCAAAACAGGGCTTTTAAAACCCCATTCCATTAACGGTCTTTGTTCTTGTTTATAAGGATTTAGGCAGACCTGCTGAAAGCTGTTCATACGTCTAACTTCTAACACGTGCTGCTGCAGCCTACAAAGCATGTTTTACCTGCTCTGAAAAACGCTCACGGGGAACTTCACAYCCCATAACACTGAAGTGAACAAAATCACTCTTAATTTTCACTTCAGCATCAGTTCACAGGGGCTTATTTTCATTCCATGGAAAAAATCTCTCCTGGATTGTGCATCTGCTGAAGCACAAGTGCCCATGAAATCTGATTCATTTTCAATTAATAAAAAGTAATGTAATTGTCTTATTCAAATCAAATTTAATTGCAAAGGCTCTGAGTGGTCTAAGACTATTATTTTCTACATAGGTGCTCCAGAGAAAATTCCTCTCACTGGCAGCAGGGAACACAGTATCAGTTTCTGGCTGTACTCCCCTCCTCTTTTGACAGTCTGATTAATTACCTCTCTGGAATATCACAAGTTGTATTTACTTTCCAAGCTGAAAAGTCCAAATCCAAGGGAAAATGCTGATACCTGTCAGAAACAAGCATGCCCACAGACCCCGCGCCTCAGGGAAGGGTCTGCTGCTGCCAGTACAGCACAGAAACCCTCACGTTATCTCCTGTTCAGCAACGGCGCAGAGCTGGATACCAAGAGCACAACAGGCTGCTGGGAGGCATCAGCTGCTAATTAACGCTACAGTTTGTGGTGTAAGTGAAGATGGAAAATATTCCACTTACCATCTTCCTCAGAACATACACTCCAAWAGCATCCAAAGTACCTGCATGTCAGTATTCTCCTATTGCTCTCTCTCCACACATCGGCAGGAAATAAGAGCCAAAGAAAGTGACAATAATGCAGAGAGGATGCTCAGTGCCACATTCACTTACCTGGAAAAGGAAAAGCACAGGGTTGAGCTCACTAATCACAGAAGTTTGCTAATCTTATTAGGTGGCTGCTGATTATCTCTGACATAAAGAAGGATTATGTGAGGCAAGAAAAGAAATGCATTATCTTATGTTTTTAATAGACACTGATTGGAGAACGGAACAAGTGTTTTATTTACCGAGAGCCCACAAACAGTTCCTGCTCCGTTTGCTGAGGAGCAGATGTGACAATGAAACAGGTGGTGGAAACCCAAGCCCTCCCAAGGCCTCCCGGGTGTTTTCCCAGGAAGTGCCCAGAGCAGCGTCGCTGACTCGCCAGGCTCGGCGGCACATGGAGCTGCCGGCTTTGCCAGGGGTCTCCTAGGCAACCGCCTGCCCGCGGGAGCCACAAATAGAAGGTGCAGGGCCCGCGGCCGCCATGGCCCTCGCGACGCTGCCGTGCACCACGCGGGCCCTGCCAAGGTGCCTGTGAACAGACCCCGCTCGCCACGCCACGCCACAGCCCAGCGGCCAGCGAGCTGAGCAGCGCAGCCCTCACAACACTGCCGTGCACCACGCACACCCTACCAAGGTGCCTTTGGGCAGACCCCGCTCGCCACGCCACAGCCCAGCGGCCAGCGAGCTGAGCAGCGCAGCCCTCACAACACTGCCGTGCACCACGCACACCCTACCAAGGTGCCTGTGAGCAGACCTCGCTTGCCACGCCACAGCCCAGCGGCCAGCGAGCTGAGCAGCGCAGCCCTCGCGACGCTGCCGTGCACCACGCGGGCCCTGCCAAGGTGCCTGTGAGCAGACCCCGCTCGCCACGCCACAGCCCGGCGGCCAGCGAGCTGAGCAGCGCAGCCCTTGCGACGCTGCCGTGCACCATGCACATCCTACCAAGGTGCCTTTGGGCAGACCCCGCTCGCCACGCCACAGCCCAACGGCCAGCGAGCTGAGCAGCGCGGCCCTTGCGAGGGAGCAGCAGGGGAGCTGACGAACCCTGCTCAGCCCCACRGATGACAGGGGCAAATCTCAGCGAGCCGAGGGCACCATTGGCACAGGATGAGCTCCCCTCTGGGCTCCCGGGGCACAAGGGAAAATGAGAATCCATCCTTGYACACTTCAAAGATTTATTTTAATGACTTTGTATGGTGGCTTATTTGTATTTAGCCTACAACACAATCATAAAYTTATTAAATTAAATTTAGTTCACTCATGCATTTTATTTAGTAAGAAAATAAATAGCAAGTGAAGACCTGGAATAAGTAACATGCCATCATCTGTTCTGAATAACCAGTTCATATATTATTTAATTACATCTCACTACGACTAAGCATTCATCATTCATGTTTGCTCATTACACATAATCTCTAATTTTCTTCAATTTCCATTGAAGCTCACATGCGAGAACTGCAGGTATTTTCTTTCATGAGGATATATTAGAATTGTTAAAAAAATTAGAGTACACAGCAGGTTCATTTATATCTTCATTGTCTCTGTATTAATATAACGTTATAACATATGAAGAAAACTATCGATTATTCAGAGAGGACGTGGGAAAACTTATGAATTCTCATTACAAATCAAATGCAAGCTATAAAATATASTTCCATGTATGCTTCTTTCTTACTCCAAGAGCAGGATACTCTCCGAGTTGCTGAACCCCAGGCTCAGATTTCAGACGACAGCAGGCACACATTCACTAACACAGTCAACAGAACGGCTTAGCCAAAAGCAAAACTTGAAAACCTCATCATGACAACTAACGTCAGCCTTACACCAGTGACGTCAAAACTGATTTTAAAACCACTTACAATATCTTATCAGAGCTGTTATTAGTAAACATATTGCTCCTATAGACATCTTTTTACATAGATGCAAAGGTATATTATATGCGCAGGAATATACATTATGGATGTACATGTTTTATTACTTTCCATTTCTATAAATGCCTGGTTTTGTTTTGGAACTCAAAAGTAGCTCCTTTGCATGTGCAGAAACTCTACCCACTTCATTTTACTATATGTAAAAGAGTGTCTTACACTATCTGGCTTAGATCAAGAATGGAATTACAGYTGTAACTTGGGACTGTATTATTTGCTCTTTTTAAATTGGAGCTACAAAGACCTCTGTTGAAAAGGAATTTAGTTTATATGACTTGCCTGATCAAAAAAGCACRCGAGTTACCCGGAGTATCAGAAACAACAGCAGCCTCACCCTGCCCGAGGACCAGCCTGCTTTTCAGCCGTGCTCCTTCCGAGCTAACCTGCACGGAGCTCTGGAGACGTGCTGCCCAACCCCGCACTGCCTTCCACGGACACAGCCCAAGCGTCCTGTCGGATTAGCTTATCCCACCTCCACCGGGCAGCTCGTCGCCTCCAGACAAACAGCACGCTTGGAATTAAACTGCTTTAAGTGGCTCAGCCGCAGAGCCACGCASCCAAGCTCGAGCAGGCACGCGGCACCCTCAGGCCGCTGGCAGTTGTGAGCACCGAGCATCAGGAGGCCAGACCTTATGTGAACATGTCAATCAGCAGCAGGTTCTTGGGGAGCAAAGCACCAGTGCAGGTGCCTGGGCAAACAGCAACACTGATCTCRCCAGGCCATTTCCTCCCCCTTTTCTGAAACCAACTCCCAGTCGCAGGCCCAGTGCAGCACACAGATGTAAAGAGCTGTTCAACAGCTCTTCAAGACTTCCACAGCTGCTGCTCACACAAGGGATCTGAGCAGGCCGAGGGGATTGAGCAGCACAAGGTCTCACCTGGACAGAGGCAGTGGCCAGGGGCTCTCCAGCTCTGGCTCGGATGCACAAGGGGCTGGTAAGACAGTGATAGCTCCAAGACCCTACAGCCAGTAGGAGAGCTAAGGGAAGGGCCTTGTTCCTGATGTATAAAATATGTATAGCCTCTTCACTCATTGCAGAGAGAGGAGAGCAAGGAAGCCTAAAGCACAAGAATGGTAAAACTAACAGCAGCATCTGTGCTGCAGAACCTAACGCTAGTGGAAGGGCAAGGCAAATGAGCTTCTAGCACTGGTCAAAATAGAGCAAARGAAAAATCAGTGTATCAAAATTAAGAGAAATCTATGTTCATGAACATTCATGAACATGCACAAAATACTCAGTAGGGTTCAAAAATAGAGCAATCATTTTTTATAGAATAGTGAAGAGAGATAGGCAGGATGTCATCAAAGAAGGTTTTGAATAAAGTGGTAAACACAGTGTGGAAGAGTCTGGTCAAGAAGACCAGGTGCCCTATCTTGTTTGATGAAGGACCCACACAACAGTGCCATGGAAATGCTCGATCCCAAAACCATAATGATGGCTCGATGCCTTCTCTGAAAACATGCAGGACTTTGCAAAAGCTAGTGAAAGATGCTTTAAACAGATGCTGGCATAGAGAGAGAGGTGATGAATCTTGAAGCAAGCAAAAGAGACAAATCAAAGAAAGAACGAACAGCTGATACTTAGAGGGAAAGAGAAGAAAAAATACACACACCACACATACCCTGTAACACTTTGCACCAGTTCTACCCAGCTCTTAACTATGGTGCCTTAACGTTGCCCTCCAGACGATACTGCCCTGTTCTTGCTATTAAAAAGTAAACAAGGAAAGGTTTAATTGCTTGCTTATAGCAAGCAGGAAACTGAATCACCATTATGCTCACTACAGTAAGATACCATCATCAACACGGTGACAGATCCACACATCATGCCTAAACCAAGGCAGAGTTCTGCCAAGGAAGTTACAGTTGCTTTTATTCTACCTCCTCATTTTATGACGTGACCATACAGTAAAGCTCAGCTCTCCCACACTGCAGACAGTGGACAGCCATGATTTTCTCTTCCTCTTCAAATGTGCATCATAGYTGCACTGTGAAATGCCCCCTCCTCCATTTACAGGACAATTTAAAAAGACCTAATACATTTTTTTTGCATCGTTTTTTAATGTCCTACAATTCACTACCAGTGGAAAAAAAGACTGTTGATAAATAAAGGATTTGTAGAAGATAATAAATTGTGAGACACGAAAAGAAAAATCTTAAACGCTTAAAATGAGCTTTTGATTTTTGAAGCAATGATTTTCATCAGTAGAAGGTGGCTTAACACCTTTGAAAAGGGTGACTTAGCTCTGCTTTTTGGAACATTATCTGTAGGAAAGAAACACTGTTTGCCTCAAAGCAAGTCCAGGGTCAYGCAAGTTGCTGACAGTGGCTGTTTCAGGACTGAAATGGCTACTGAACACCARAGCACTGAACAGCCACGCCGCAACTGTATCAAAACAGCTCAGCTGCACATATCTGACAGCTGTATTAAAATGCTGCCATCCATAATGAGCCTGCCTCACAGCACAGAGCAGGTTAGACCTGGCACTCAGGGGCTTTGACTGCGGCCTCCGAGTCCTTCTCGCCACACGACCGCATGGAGGCAGAGCCCGACGAACACGGCCGCTCCGCAGCCAACACGGCATCTCACCCTCCCAGGAGCAGCCAGGAACGCGGCAGCCCCGCAGGCYGTTAAAAGGCAAAAGCAACTGAAGCACCAGCAGCAGCATTCCTGCAAGTCGAAACTCCTAGATAACGCCTAATTTGGCTGAAAGGATAAAAATKAAAATAAAGGCATGCCTTTCTGGCAGAAACAGCAGCTCTCTGAGGCATTCCAAGGCACAGCAAGGAAGATGGCCAAAGACTGGCACTTTCTTTCAAACAAGGTGAAATACTTTCTTTTCAGCYAGTAACACAGTAAAGACATGCAGCACACCAGACACACAAATTAAAACATAGTGTAATGGATATCTCCTGGAGTTCAATTTCTCTGTGGTTGTAGATGGCTCCAACTTTAAACTATACAGGATTTTAAACAAGCTGAAACTATGAGAAATTAGGCCATGAGAAAATTAATTTCACAGTGAATCCCTGATGAAAGCACTGAGCTGCCTTATTTCCCTTTGAGCAAAARCTCTTCCTCATCAGACCATGTCACAGGCTTTTGCTGCCCAGAGCACATCTCATCCCCTTGCCCTTCRGCTGGGTATTCTTAGTCCAAGGATAGAGATGAAGGCAGTCACCAAGCTTAGATTCCAGTGGAAGAAATTAAAATAGGGCTTTTGCTGGGATCATTTTTTCACATGATCACTGCATCCCCGGTCTGAACCCCTGAAGGTTCCCCAGCGATGTCCCTGCCTCTCCATCGGGCTTCTTGCTGGAAAGACAAGGGAAGACTGAAAGCRCAGCGCGGCGAGCAGCAGAGGATACACTCATGGATTGCATTTTAAGCACACAGCAGCACTTACCTGAAAATATTAACGCTGAGTACAGACRTCAAAGCTAGATCAGAAACAGTTTTCACATCCAGCATGCTTTCCCTTCTATGTTTTCCATCCTTGTCAGTTTTCAGAAAAGTAGTTTCCTCTACAGTAGTTTTAAGAATTTCCTCACTAGTGTAATTTCCATTGCTTTTGGTACAATTCCAGTTAATTCCACAGCTGAATAAAACAACAAAGAACTCGCTCTTGATCCACTGCTTATTTCAAGAAAGAAAATACCTACCCTTTCAGTCACAACACCAGCATAGTTTTCCATGAAGCACAGGCCTTATTTGGCACCAGGACAACACTCGGCACTTTATCCTACAGAAGCAAACGTTACCTCATGGAACTGGCACACACAAGTGTTATGCATCCCACAGTTATTCCAATAAATACCAAGCCAGCCTCATTCAACTGCACACACAAGCACATCAYGTCAAACCAGGCTAAGACAAAAACCAAGCGTCACAGAAGGAAAATTAAGAGGAAAAGAATGATTAAGACATTGATAGTTTTTAAACCCAATTCAGATATCTTTCTAAAAAGGATTTCTGCTGACCTAGAAACTACAGAGATAGTTAAGTAAGTCACAAGGTAAAAATCTCTGCCTTGTGCTGTGGGAGAGTTTAACCACCATAATGTGCTATGAATTTATGATTTTTAGCTAAGAACATTTCACAGGCCCTGGAAGGGGCTGAAGCATTTGCAGGTGTTAGCCCTAATACCTGCAACTGCCTGCAACATGGGCAAAGGCCATGCCCGTGTGAGGCAGTGACACCACAGAAGCGCCCAACTGGGCCACCAAGAGCAGAGCACTGCTGCGCTTCCTGCATCTCTGCTGCCAGTGCTAAAGCCATCTGGAGTTAAAGCAGCTGGAAATGACTCTATCCACGTCTGCTTGTACCCACAGTTCCTACACATACATATCCTCGCACAAAAACCAAGTGGCAAAATGACAAATCAATTCTGTAATAGCTACAGAGACAGGAGCGGGTACCAGCACTACAGAAACCATTGCCAGGGAGATGATGGGAGTGAACTGAACAAAATGAAAGAGGTCGTAAGATCATGGAGAAGTTTTGAAAGAATTAAGAAAGCCATTTTACATTTAAAAGTGATCAAAGCCAGYGCGAGCAAGGATTAAGTTGCCCTGACATTCTTCTTCCTTCAGGAAAACCCTGCATAATTCCCCTAAAAAAGGGTGTCAGAAACTACCAGAAGAACTTTTGTACAAGTTCATCTGTGCAAAGACAGCTCTATCTTCCAGTAACCTTTAAGCTGCCAACTTGAAACCAGGCAGTCATTTCAGCCACAGTTTGAGCAGAAGCTGTTACTAAATATAAAAAAGCAATCTCCTTACCTGCAGTTCCTCTCAGGGGGACCACAGTGTAAGGAGTCTCAAAACCTAAGTTTTGGAATCCCTATACCAGGATTTATACCAGCCTTCCTGCTAAGCATATCCCCAGGTATGGGCTCAGGAGCAGGTTTATCCCTATCAGGAGTCCTGGTGAGCTGTCACAGAATATCCGGCACATGTTCATGTGCTCCTGGGAAATGCACAAAGGCAATGGTACAAGAAGCTGAAAGCCAGCCTAGGAGGAGACGGATGGGAGCTGCTTTCTCCAAGAGTGAGAAARAAATATTCATTTGAACACAACAGGAAGCTTAGGAGGGCAACATTCACTAACTGAGGAAAAGGATACTCTGTAGCAGTTAAGCAGGATTCACAGGACGSGTACAGAATTGCACTGAGGTGGCTTCAGGGCTTCCGTGGCACACTTGGTTTGCTTGCAGCCAGCTCAGGCTGAATGTGTAACTACCTGCACCCCTCCGTATAGACATACACATGGAGAGCTCCAGAATAGGAGTTATTCAAGGGCAGAAAAATGGGAATATTGTGAAGAAAAATAATTAGGTAGGCCAGATTTAGTTCCCTATGACTATTCCTATTAAAGCTGCAAAATTGTTTGAACAACTCCACAGCAGGCTTTCATAGTATGATGATATATCTCAGTAGTAACAGTCTGGATCTGGAGATACGCATCAAAAAGCTTGCATGGAAATATAAATACCGGAAGGCCATTAGCTTAGGCCCAGGTCTTACACCCTTGAAGACAAAGTGTCGGTGCTTTAAGAATCACTTGCCTKCCTTCTCCTAAGAGCTGGTCAGGTTCACTGACTGCTGCCTGCAAAACACCCTCCTTTTTAGTTTACAGCTGGACTATGGTTCAGCTGGGGGTGACGTGTGCTTTTTCACATGAAAAGCTGCAGCAACGCCACAGTAAGGGGACGTTTCCTCTGTCCCCACATCTATTCTCAGAGGCAGTGGGGAAAACCAAGCATCCTCACGAGTTCCGGAAATCCAGTCAGGTGAGCACAAGTAGACATGTCCTTGGCAACTGCACAAAAATGGAAAAAATCTAGGGAGCCTCCCCCTCTCACCAGTGGGTGCCTGTCAAGGCCCTTGCCAAKCCTTAGCCACAGGGTGCCCAGGGCAGAAGCACAAGGCGCCGTGTGGCCAGGCAGCTCCTGGGGCGGCCTGRCGTGGAGCAGCCGCTGCTGCGCGATCACCGGCAGCCCCAGTGACAGCTCTGCTCCCCAGGCTCGCTCTCCACCTGGCCACCTTTGTTCCCATTACCATTTCCTAAYAGGTCTTCTACACCAACGATAAAGAAGAAAATGGTAAATAGAAAGAAAAATGGAACTGGTGTGGTCATTTTTATTGCACTCTGCTGGATCACATACTTCATTACCCAACCATCTGTTGTTTAGATGGCAAGAGGGTAGAAGACTAGGACCAGGTCTCTTACCTCATATAGACCTCAGCAATGAAAAACAAACAGAGGGCTCCRATTCAAACTGTGGCTTCCTTGCTACCGCTGAGAAGCAGCTTGATTGTTCCTTACTGAACAGGGAATTCTCCTAGGAARACTTTCCTACTTCTCCCCAGAAGAGCAGCCCAAAGAGAAGGCTATGATTTTTCAAGCTGCCTCCTTCTCCATGACTTTCACTCTGTAAACACATCATGGTTTCCTCTCCACAACAGCCTTAAACTATCTCGTATTGACATTTAATATTTTATGATGGATGTCCAGTGAGTGACATTTATGCACAAGATAACCATGACAACAACAAAAAATTAACAATTTCTGGCTGGCTGAATGCCACTTGTAAAGAAAACAGTTCGTCCCCTTGCAAGAAACAAAGGCAAAGCTGAAAAAGCTTTAAGACATTTGAAATTAAACCATTATATTCCTTCCCTGCAGTGTAATTGCTTATTCAAACACATTAAGAGTAACTAAGAGTTTCTGYACAGTAAATAGAGTCAGTCTCCCAACCCCCCTTTTTAATTAGCTTTAACAATGGTTGAAATAATGCAAAAGCAATTTGGGTGATAAGCCAGAGCCAGCTTTATTTTTTTCCACAAGTTAAATGTCTCTGCTTTGACCAGTGACAAAAATGAATTGGATTCTTCAGTTTCTTAGATTGCCATCAGTTGCTTTTTCACTGTGGGCCCTTTGTGAGCTGCCTTCCTTTGCCTGGATGTGGCTGAAACACAACTCCCCAGGCATTAACTACATCCTGGAGCCCACCGTGGAACTGCTTCTTGCACTCTGCTAGGTGCATGTGCCCAGTCCAGCTGAAAGCCTCCCTTCCCCACTGGTAGCTACCTCCATGTACTCCAATGGCAAACAGGATGCCGGCTRTTTTCATCTCAGGCAGGAACATCAGCATTCCTTCTAGGAAGGGGCATTAGTCTCCTTCCTCCTCACCTTAGCACAGAGCAAAGATCTAGAAATGCTCTGCTTAAATCCTACAGTCTTGGGGAGCTGACAGAAGACAGGGAAGTGGACAGTGACCCTGTCTATGTTTTGCTGTGATGCCTTTATGGTGCTCCATRTAATTTACTTTGTCACGGACAATTTTGCAGTAAAGGCACAGAAATATTTCTGCAGACTTTGGCTTATATTTTTGAAGTGATGTTGGAAATCCCCGCAAAACATGGGACTYGAACTATTTTCTGTTGGTTTTTCTATCTTCCTCTTATGGAGTCTACATCCCACAATTCCATGCGGCACAGAGGGGAAAATACACCCTGGGGGCAATTTCCTGAAATTCTGCCTGCATCACCCAGCTTGAATTCAGGGAAGCAACAGCCACAGACAAAAGCTAGAGGCAGCTAGGCCCCTCCAAAGCTGGAGGGAATCAGAGCAGGCAGCAGCCCCACCCGGCTAGGCCAGGGCTGCCGGGTGTCCTGACACCAGCAGGGCAGGGCAGCCACATACCCAAGCGCTGAGCAGTCAGAGCCACAGGACACTGCTGTGCATCCGAGAGAAACAGGAGGAGCAGGAATTTGGAAGAGGCTCCTAGGCAGGAAAGGTTTCCATCCCCCTGCTAGAATACAGTGTCCCAGAAAGACCTGCTGAGGTCTGGCCTCATTCAGAGTAGGGAATTCCAGTTTCTCAGCAGCCACCACGTCTTCAGTGTCATGCACTTGTAAGCTCTGGCACGCCAGCCACTTCCGAACTGTTCACGAGCAACTCGCGGCTTTCGGAGCCTCTCTCCCTGTAGGGCAAGGCCCAGACCGGCTTCCTGCACCTACACAACGGCTGCCTCTCACTCAAGCAGAGTGTTTTAAGGCATGYAAATAGAGAAGGAGGCCAAGTTACTATTTATGCACTGAAATACCACCTCTGACATCAAACAAATAATCTTTTCTATGAGGCATACTGAAAACATTACCTTTACTCTAAAGAAAGAAGTGTTGCATGACACTAAAAAAGGACTGCACTGAAATCATGTGCAATATTGACGGGCAGCAAATGGATGAAGGCAGAGAAGTGAGAAGATGGGCAAATTGTTACTGAGTACATAAACACTGCAGAGTGTTAAGTGTGCTTCCATCCTCATCAAGTTCACAGTATACAGCACAACCCTGAAAACTTTCACACCGAGAGCTCTGCATTGCGGGGGGAGAGCAGATGATTGTTTCCAATGAGACCAGGGCCTTCTGCAAAGTCTTTACACYAGACACAACCAACCAGTCAGCCACAAAAATTGCTTTCTCCACCCTCTCCTGTACCTTCCACACTCACACAGCCTCAAAGCAGTCATTTTCAAGCTGTTTTCAGCATTCATGTATCCAGTTCTTTTAAATGAGAACATTCATATGTATCAGTCTTACAAAAAGCTGCCACACTCTATAAAAAACCCCTCAAGAGTTCCTGTCGTATTAGCGTGCCCATGCCAAATTTAAGTGGATGCTATTGATTTACCTCACCAATAGAAGCTGCGCTTCCAAGATGAAGTTCAATGACAGATGCACTATGAGAAGTCTTGGAAAAGGCAGTACAGGCACTGACGTCATCCATAACTTCAGTGAGAAGCCTCCGGTCTGAAGTTCCTCCTTACGTAAATTCAGACTTAGAAGCACAGGAGTCACGACTGCTTCTGTCCTAGGAGGAATTCTCTCAAATAAACTGTTTGTCTCCCCTCTGCTGCTACTTTTCTCCTTTTCCTCAGCTGCAGAACTGACTCATTTACCCCAGTCTTCTAAAGGAAGAACGCTCGTGCATTTCAAAAAGCAGGCAAAGATTATTTTAAAAACAGTTTAAACAGATTATTTTCCCTAAAAGAGTCTACTGAAAAAGCCTAGAATACAGAAGGAACTAGTACATTGAATGTTCACCCCCTTCTTTCCAGATCATCTGCTAGTTTTATATGGAAACTTTTGAGCAGCTGGTGAGGGAAGACAACTAACCACCTGGATTTAATCCCTCAAGTGCCAATTTCTCACAAATGATGGAACCTACAAGGCAGCAGCAACAGAGAYGGGCAATACTAGGCAGCATGACCTAAAGCATGACTCGGTCCAACAGGGATACAGCAAGATAACCAAATGCATGCTGAAAATATACAGCTGAGGACATATAGTGCTGAAAATAGAGCAGCGTTGTTGGTTGCTGGTCCTGACAGGGGGTTGGGCTTCAATGGCTGGTGCCACTTGGGTGGCTTTCTCCCCTGAGGCCCCATTCGCCTCGTGCTGCTTTGCTGCAGSCAGGCCAGGGAGCAGGGCTGTCCTCCTTTCACGTGCCCAGCTCATCCGTTTCATGCACAAAGTGATGCTTCTTGAGCGTATTCTCAGCTTTGTGATTCACAACAAAACAAGCAGGATTACAGCAACTGTAAACGCCCAGTTGCTTTTAAACCATGGAGCTCCAAAGCTTTTGTCCAAATTTACCCAGGTTTACGGATAAAAACAAGCCCAAGACATGTAATAGAGACAAATCAAGGTACCCAAAACTGTGGTATGTTGAAAAGCATAACAAAAGTAAAATTCCCATATCCTGGCCACTGATTTCCACGTACTCTCAGTCAAATCATGCAAGCTGCAGTCAGATGCATTGGAAAGCGCAGCTTGTTACAGCGCTATTTAATCAATAGCAGCCCTACAACAGAAGCGTGTTTAATGGTGTGCATGATGTGCACAGCTGTGACAAGGCAGCAACGGGGATCCTCCATTTTGCATGAGCACAGACAGAAGGTTGAAATGACTAACACAGTTAACAAACACTCTATGTTGTTGCCTGCTATTGGGCTCTGTTTTGGCTGCATAACAAAATACTCTTACTGCTCCCACAACCAGCTCTTAAGTTTTCTCTTACCAATCAAAGTCCTTGTCAGTCCTACACTTCTTTGGTTCTCAGTCCCCTATGGTCTATGCTCCCATCCCTCTTTATCTTCTGTTGCTGCTTTTCCTTTGTCTCCTAAGAGGAGATATTTCCATTTCTGTGCTCCATCATCTGTACCTGAAAGCCCAATCTTTCAAACCCAGCTCAGTTAGTATTTATTAATCCTATCCGACCAAAAAAGGCAAGCCAAGTAGTTCAAAACCGTGACAYTTAAACTGCAGGATTGCAGCCTGCACCGAGGCAGCCGTCTCCTGCCCCAGGTCACCTCTCCCGCCAGGGCCCCGCTCTCAGGTGGGTTCCTCTCCAGGCAATCCCTATTAAGGGGCTTTTACCACAAAGCAAAGGAAGTACAGAAAGAGGATAATTGCTTGAAATATTCCTCTTTTACAGCAGAAAAGTCACAAACACAACCTAAAAGAAAACATACATACACAAATAAACCTGAAAAAAGAAAGCTTAATATACCTGGTATCTTCATAGGTTTTAAGGCCATTTCATTACAAATGTATTTTAATAGATAAAATGGCTACTGTAACCAACATACACCTCATTCCATCATCCATCAGAGACCCAAGAATATTTCTGTATCTGTGCATAACGAGGAAATTTTGGTAGATACTAGCAAGGACATTTGTCTATGTTTAGATATTAAATTTAAACACTATTTCCTATTTCCTCATAGATCTCACACTTGAGAAAATCACTTCAAGCAAGCATAAACAATCAACAGCCAGTAGGCAAAATAAACAAACAGATGAATTGCAGTGAATGCACGAGCGACTACAGTTCTAATTTCTTTTTCCTTGCTAAGCTTTGAGACCAGTTTCCACCACAGACGAGACCGCAGACAAGAGCGATACCTGCTGTGCTCCAACACCACGTTGAGGCCGCTGCCTTTAGGCTCACTCCGGCAGAGCAGTCTCCTGTCACCCCCTCCTCACCCACCCCTCGGCTTGTCCCTTCCTGAGAGCCCAGGCAGACATGGCCACAGCACCATCACACCTCACTGCCATCTCCCCAGCCTGCCCTTGTTCATCACTTAAGCCCCCTCAAAAACCTGCTTTGTAGGGCACTCTCTAGTCCATGCACTGAAAATGTGGCAGCTAAAGCAAGAGAGTCTTTGGGAAGGGTGGGGAGCGGCTGCTCTGCTCAGCTGTGAGCTCACCAAAGAGCACTCATTGAAGCCAAGGTGTTTGTCAGCTACCACCTCTGAGATGGAGAAACCTATTTGAAAGGAACAGCAATAAAGGGTGTCCCTCCTGTATGTGGGTGATGGGATCTCTCCCAGTAAAGATTCTGCATGATACCATAAAATTGCCATATATTCATACTAAGTCACATTGTTTCTTCACAAACATTTCAACCAGACATCTACCTCTATTCCCTGAAGAAATCAGGGGAAATTCTCCACCTGGTAAAGGGCTCCCAGGAAGTCATGCTGATCTTGATCTCCTACTCAGATGAAACTCCTGTGCACGAAGGATTGGCATTTTTAGTTCTGAACTTCAATCTGTAGAACAGGCTTTATATTGTCTAATGCTCCCCAAYGTAAGGGTTCAATCCTGCACTAGGCTTCAGTTCTTTGGTTGTACCKAGGCTGCGCATGAACAGCAGAACAGCCCCGTGCTGCGAGGAAGGCACCATCCCGGGGGAGGCCGGTGAAGGGAACAAACCAAGGGTCTATCCGGACGCCCTGCCTCAGGGCTGTGAGCAGGTGAGAACTTGCACCTCAGGAGCACACTGCCAAGGCCCGTGGGCCATGTCTCGCCTGCAGGCGGCTAAAGYTGCGGCCCTGCGAGTCAGGCAGTGCCAACAGGCCCCCTCGCATGCGGGGCGGCCRCAGCCCAGCTGAGGCATTTGGCACCCGGACAAGTTTGATGTGTCTGGGGTCTCTGGGCTCCTCAACTTCAGCCCAACCTGACTGCACCGTTCCTGCGTCCCCCCAGCCRTGCAGACCCTAGGGCGCCTCACGGCATAGCTCAGGAGGGGGCAGCCGGCCAGCCGCGGCCGCTCCGCTGCCGGGGGATTCTGCTGAGCCGGCCATTMGGGCTAATGCTGAGCCTGGCACCGGATCACGCCACTTGAATAAATCTGCTTGCTGTAATTATCTGAATTACTTAAAATTAGTGAAGTGTCAATCATCTGTTCTGCAGGGATATGCGTATATCTTCCAGCAGAAATCAAAGCAAAGTTGCCATAGCTAACAAAAATGGTTTCTTGTCTTTCAATAACCACACAGGGGTTACAAAAAATTTAACACTAAAAGTCACTTTGGGCCTTACTTAACCAGTCATTAAAAAATTCCAAAGAGCAGCTCTAAATAGTTATTACGAATACAGTCTTCTGAGAAAAAATATAAATACATCTTTGTTTATAATTGCTGTAAGTACATAACGCTGGTAATTCCCAATAAAGTATAGCTCGGCACTACTTAGCTATTCCACCACCACTGGTATATAATCAAAACAAGAAACCCAAAAGGAGCGCTTAGGTTTCGCTTCGAGCCGCCACCTTCGCTCCGGTCTGCCTTGCCTCAGATGCAGGCTCCCGCTCCCGGGAAGCGGCGGAAGTGCTGGAGGTAAGTCAAAAATTTAAATCCTCACCGGATGAGCTATCTGCCGAGTTTAAACTCACTGTTGTTGTAAACATGATATGAGGATATAAGTCACACAAGGTGCTGGCTGGAAGCAAGTTACTACTTCCTGCGGGTTTGCAGAACCAAAGGTCTCCTAGGGGAAACCACAGGACTCTCCGCAGAGACACACTGGCTGCTCGGACGTTCATAGCAGGTCTTAAACCCTCACTTTTAGCTACCCATCAGCTCATACAGGAGAGCACATAAATATTGCTGCGTAACAGTAAAGAAGTTCTTACTGAAGCTGTTAGTTTAGCTTCAAATGAACACAATATAAATTTTAAATGAAAATGCAAGTATGATCATGACCATTAAATGGATCTTACACACACACACAAATAACCACCCAAGAAACACTATTTCCTATATACTTTACGCTTTAGGAACAATTAGAGCTTGTCTTGAAAAGCTCTCACAAGACCTTGTCTCTGCTTTTAGGATCACGCCGTTCAGTATCCCCACACAACTGGGGCAGCAAACAGTAACACTAAGACAGCCAAGCCACACCACACATCTTTAGCCGTGTGCACCCATTGAAAGTAAGCACTGAACTAAGTGGCAAATTTCAGTTTAGAAACCATATGCATCTACTTTTCACTGCAGTAGAGAGAGAGGAAGGCTCTGGCATGCCCGATTTAGATAACCCACTTCTTTTAAGGCAGATGCCCCAAATTTCCGCTTTCTTCTTTCAAGCCATTGACTACATTTTTGCTTCTCTGCCTCAGTCAAGTTGATAACAGGCTCAGCCCAATTCAGGCAAAGTGCAAAGGTTTCACAAACCTCAGAAGCTTGAAACACTAGCACTGAAAGTTGGAGGGGAAAGTACTTGACTAGATTTTACACCTAATGTATTTCCAAAAGACTGTTTTTCTTTTTCAGTGACATGAACACAAAGCTTTATTGTAGAAGGTTTATTGCTACTTATTCTATAAATTGGGGATATTACAGTGACTTTCCTACTGTAAAAGTAATCATATTTCTATCTTGTGAATGAAAGTATCGCAGTCACCCAAAGTTAGCATTTATATCATATCTTATCAGGTACAGTTAAAAAACATATACACACCAAAAAAACCAAAAACCTCACCAAGTGGGCATTTCTGCAAAATATTCTCTGCATCCAATTGCCTTAAGAGCTCAGTTCTTGTGCACCTTCCTCACAAACTGATTTCACAAATAAGATTCTTCTGAGAAGTCTTGCTTAGTCTTAGTTTTACTACTTAGGTAGTCCTACTGTCTACATCATCCTAGAGCTGTTTTTTTTTATTTTCCTAGGAGGCAAAAATAGAGATCTTTGGTATCTCCTGTTGAATTGCAAATACAATAGCAGCTCTGCATTTCTTTCATTCTTGATGTTATAATACTTACATATTCTAGATATGGGTTATTGGTTGGAGATAAAGACCTGTTTTTTCCCTCTGCATTGTGCACTGAAAACTAGGAATGATGTGTTTATTTGCATCATACTATCATTATATGAAAACCTGACCTGAAGAGAGATGTATAATAACAGTATTGAATGAATAAGATGACATTTGCTTATTTTTTGGACCACTTCAATCTCTGCATTAGTGACTAAATCCATGAAGTGTACAATATGAATCAAGATATGATTCATTCTTCCATGAATTAATATGCATTAAGTTAATGAAAAAAACTAAAGGTTATTTAAAATCCCACCAGGGTGCACAACTTCCAAAGATAAAATGAATCAGACTACAGAATTTCAAAAAACAGTTCGAATCCTGCAGTGTGATCATTTTTGGCTTGTCATGACTTTAGCTTATGCAAGTCAACACAAGAGCTGGGTTCCTAATACTTCACATAGCTCTTCTACATATTAGCTGTGATAAAACAGTAGCCATGACCAGCAGTGTAAACCAGGATGACTCACAGTACGATCTCTTGGAACCCTGTACATAGGGTGAAACCTGTCCCTGTCCAGCCAGCTGCTTGTACACGACTCCTTTTCTGTACTTGTGTGTTCTCTTCTTCTACACCCTCAGCAGCTTGTCTTCATCACCAGCCTGACTGAGATCAATGGAAAGGGGTCCTCATTACCATTTGATACACCCGTTTCTTTACACTTTMCTGGCTGTAAGCCCCTCGGCAGGAGACAGCATCATCTCAACAAGGGAAAAGACTACAGGGCAGCCAGGGTTGAACTTGCCACTGACCTGACACTAAACAGCCCTTGTCAACCTCAACATAAGYTGCAGGCTCCTGTACTGCTGTCCGGAATGCATGAGAACACCGCAGAACACTACCCCTTTCCATGCGGCCTTGAACCAAGCAGCCACTTACACATCTAGCCACTAATTAACCTGCAGAATCTATTGATTTTTTGTTTCATGTCACTAAACACTGAGCTCCATGTTTATAAAGTAGGAACATTTCAGACATGTAATGCCAGCATAATTACTCATGTAGTAACTTTTGTCTTTTGCTCTTTGTTTTAAGAGAGAGCATTGACTCCATAAAGTCAATGGCAAAACCTTCCTCAGCTTCAAGGAAAAGATGATCAATCTATACTGCAGAGTTTTGAAACTCATATACAATTTACATACGTAGCTGTCCGGCCTTTTAAGGCACACGCCAGCGTTTTCCCCTTTGGAAGGCAGAGCAATACTGTTGAGATGAAAGGTTAAATGCTTACAGACTGTATTTGTATTAGGGGAATACTGAACAAACAAGTCAATGCTAAAATCGATTCTTGGGGTCTGTTCTGTCCTTGAACCCGACTCTGTTACAGCCAGGATCTCCACTGGGGTTCATAGCGAGATCACCGGTCCGGCTGGGAAGAGGAGAGCTCCTCACAGCACAGACGCTGCCGACAAGAGCGACTCGGCGGCACATTCAGAGGTGCCTTTCCCACAGGCTGCGCGCACACACTGCTCYGCTCCAGATGGAGGCATCACACGTTTTCAGAAATAACGGCATGAAGTGAAAATACATCCCAAATAGCTACTTCTCCTCCTCCTTCCCCCATGCACCAATTATAAATCCTTCCCCGTTCTTCTGGATTTATCCGTGCACGCACCCTGCAGTATGCCTATTATTATGAATGGCAGGGAATTGCATAATAACATTGTAATAGTCATTCACAGGAGTGTGCAGCAATGTATTTATAAAGACACACAGGCTAAGTCAGGCTAAGCAAGTAGCCTGGTTCTAAAGCTGCCGAACAGACAAGCTACTCCTACTCCTTAGCAGCACTGCYGAGTGCTCAGCTCCCAAGAAGCAGGGTGCTCTTGTCTCCACTTCTAGTTGGTCTTCTGAAGATTTTTGCTCTAGACAAATTCATTTATTCAATCCTAATTCCTACTGCAAGAGTAAAATAGGATAAATCCATTCTTTGCATTAATCTAGATATTTTAGTTTTATACCAGTTGTACAGCATTGACTTGAAACAAAGGCAGGTAAGGGGGCAAAGACTTGGCCAAGCAATACTCACCTCGTATTACTGACTTGTATCATGTCACTAGTCTCCTAGGTTTTATTAGGGAACCTTTAAAACAATTACTGTATAGCCTTGTTTCACTAGGCCTATTGACTTCATCCCCTTCCATTTCTGAGGCTTAAACAGTAGCGACTTGTCTCTGATGACATTTTGCACCCCAGCTCCAGTCCTTTGTGGACTAACATTTTGTTGCCTATTTTAGAATGAGCCCTGTGCCTCCCAGCTCTGAAACAGCTTCAAGCAGAAAGAGCAAACATCAGAAAACAAACATTAATTGCATTTGACATTCATCCCTCCAACTATATTTTACAATCCTGCAGACAAACTTTTACTGCATATTTATTGTCTAAATTGAGCTATAATTTATTTAATTAACAGAAGATTCAGATTTTTTTCTGATCTTTCCAGAACTTACTAGTTTGACTCTACAAAAAACATCTAAAACTACCGTAGATGCCTCTGTAAAACCTCTTTCTCTTCTCCATACTCAGGACTTCTGATAAATGAACACAAAATGACACACATCTGATCAGGCACTTGTTCAGACAAGCACTCCTGGTTTATTGACTTTTGTTCTTCAAAAAAGTCACCAGTGCTGTCCTTGAATGAGACAAGAGGAGGAAAAAAAAAAGTCCAGACTATCTTCTTTCCATCAACTTGATAGAGAGCTGTAACAGGTTTTAAACAAAGCAGGAGTAAGAATTGATAATTTCTCAATAAGCCATTCAACTAGTGCAGTTTTGTTCTGAACCTCGGTCATCTCAATCACAGCTCATGTTGCAATTATTTTAAATGATGGTTTCCATTAACTATTAAAAATCAAGTGAAAGCACTTTTTTAAAACACAAGAAATTTAAAAACGTCTCCAATGAAATGTTTTGCTGCTGATTGCAAAATCATTCCTGAGTGAACAACTTTAACAACTTTCGTATGATTTAGCATTGACAAGACAGCCTGGTGCTTAGCTTTGCAAGTATTTCAGGCAGAATTAAAACCATATATATAATTATATATTATGTATTATAATATTATATATTTTATTATAATTATATTATATATATTTTACTATAATTATATATTATTTATTATAATAATATATATAATAATATAATATATAATTATATAAATGTATACATAATACATAATTCCCCTATTGTTAATAGAGAAAGTAAAGACTAAGGCTTGATCAAGACATTCAGTTTTTATACCATAGCAAATTTCATCCTCTGACAGCGACTGTGATGCATGTCATGCAAGATCCATGGACGCACAATCCAGACTYGAGATGCTAATGAGAGGACTACACACATACGTTCCTTTTATAACTTCATCCCTATGCTAGTTCAACACTATTCAGATCATAAAGGGTTAAAGCATAACCAGAGAGAGATTCATTTGCTTCTCAAGTTGCTTAATTTATCATCCTCCTTATTACTCCATAGTTATTACTCTGACCCACATTTTGTTTTCAAGTTCTCTTCGTAACCAAAATGGTGGGCAAGCTGCTGAGTAAAGATGTGCTTTCATTTAACAGAACTGCACATTTTCACATGATYGAAAAGCCCTAGACTTGCAAGGATATAAAAAAATCTTTTTCTTTGTTAAAATATATTCTCTTTTTATGTAATAAAAGGGAGATAYAGAGGGGGAAAAAAAAAGTCATAAGGAATGGCACGGATATAACAGAAATGCCTGTAAAACACAAGGTGAATGGAATACCTGTAGTCMCAGGCTCTTATAACTCAGTCAAGTAAACAGAAAAAAGTCAATGAATGGAAGCAGTTGAAAGCATGAAACGGCAGGGACAACGAGGAGGAGGAGATGTGCAAAAGTTTATCTTAACAGAAGAAAAGAAAAGAATAAGATAGAAGCAACTAGTTTCAGATGTCCATCTTTGTTCAGGTTTTGGGTGATCCCCTCTTCTTTTCTGAAGGAAACACTAGGGGGCAATGCAGAAGACATTTCAGCTTGCACCACCCAGGCTCTGGGACTGCTTTTCCAAATGTAGAATAGACTCCTGTTTCTAACTCTTGGGAACTTTTTTTAAAGAAATGGAAAAGCCTTTCCCAAAAGCTACATTTTAAGTGTTTGCAGGCACAGCAGGTGATTTTTTGAAAATGAGAACTTTTGTATTACTGATAAATTTTCATTTTTACAGTAATGCTCACAGGTTCTGCTCATGTGTGGCGAGGTGGGCACCTATGCAGCCAACTCCACTGAGCTGCAAATTGGAGATAAGGGCAAAACGAAGACCGACTCCAGCACCTAACTCCAAATCACAACCAAGGAAGTCATGTTCTTGGCTCTAGATAGCACTGAAACAGGTCAGACTCAAAGTATCTCTTCATTTTCTATTTTCAGGCCCTCATTCCATTTTTGAGAGTTCCACTTTCAAACAAATCACCTACAGGGCTACAAAGACAGCACTGTGTGACTCTGCATAACTTGCTCAGTATCCACAGATGACCAGACACCCTATTTGGCTATATTCTATTTTCCAGGAGTTAGTTTTCAAATCCTTTCATTTACTAAGTATGAGGTACCTCAACAGCTATTTAAAATGCCTTAATTCTCACATTTTCAAAATAGTTTTTGCCATATACTGTAGATCTAAAAATATTCCCAGCAGCTGAAATTTGCTGCAAGAACAGGATTGTGAAGACCTTAGTTAACACAAGCTTACTATGGGTGTTGCAAAGCTTTCTCATACTTTGTTAGTAGTTGCTTAGAACATTATGAAGAGACCACTATCCTAGCAATGCCTTTTTTATTCCTGCTCAAATATCAGCAAAAACACATTTTAGATTAACTCAAGACATTTTGATACCGACTCATATCACCTTTGCTGCACATATTGATTGCTTTTTCCATTACTTAACTAACACTAAACAACCTTATTCTCACCCCAGTCTAGCCTCTCTGTAAAGAAAGGTCAGTAATATCCATATATTGTATGAATGTATCTGAAAGTGACCCTTGTTTTTATGCCCAGCTGGGACTCTCCCTCTGCAGGTTTAAGGTACATTTTGAATCGCTGCTAGTAATAGAAGTCTCTCTAGCTATAAGCCCAATGCTACTGGGTTCACCTACCTATGTAATATTTCATGGTTTTTTCCTCCTGAAATCACTCTAGCTGATGTTCCTGTGATAGGAAACTGCCCCTACCAGGTGGCAAGGAGCTGACAAAGCTGCCTGCACCTTGTGAGGGAGAGGCTCTAACGCGACRGGCTGGAGGGAAGCGCAGCACAAGCGGTACTCGAGCAGGGCAGATTAGCTGCCTGCACTCTCCTTTGCACTCCCTCCTTCATTGACTCTTTCAGAGGGGCTAGCAAGGATGCTGTGCACGCACAGGAAGCACAAGAAATGTACCCAACTATGGCTTGTGTGAAAGCTGAATTTAGATTWAAAAAGTTTTAATACAGGCAGCCACTCTATACCGAACAGGTTTAGTGACGACAGTGTCTACATGACGTACCTGGAGCCCACAATGGTTTAGAGTGGAGAGACACCATTGCATTTATATGCCTGCACAACAGAACATGTGAGTAAAGCCCTTCTCAGAGCTGAGACCTTCAGACCCAACCCATGGGTGGACCCAGCCACCATAACTGGGCAGACCATCTCTAGGCTAACCTTCAGTTCCAATGCCTGACACCACGCTATTTTCTGAGGCTTTCCCCATCCTAACTCCACCCTGGTGTTCCACACCACCTATTTATTGCTAAATAGCAACGACTGTGCCTTCTAATCACACACAACAGTAATCAAGCAAATGAAGCCAAAGGGCTGTTTAGAGCAGCAGGGAAAGGGAGAAGTGCCCCCTGCACCACCTGCCAGCACCAGCCCTACCCGATTGGCACCCACGCGAATGGCACAGCACTGCCCAAAGCCTCCGTGCCAGCACCCTTCCTGCAAACCTCACCCTCCTTGCGAGGACAGTGCGATAGCACCTCTCATTTCAGAATGTTTCAGCATGTCTGAATTATGCTTGGGGCCTGTGAGACCAGTGTTTCCATCTGCTTCTCCCACGCACACAAGCAGAGGCCGAGCCCCAGCTGAAGGCAGCCCTGAGCTAGAACCCTGGTCAGTTCTGCCCAGAGCCCTGGCCACCTCAGGCTGCCTCCTCCTGAGTCTCACCCCTTACCCCACACCAATTCCACAAGACTTGCACATTCACAACACATTAAGCCATTCAGATTAGCAGGGTCTTATGAATACCCCGCACATACCAAAGTATGTCCAGGATCTCTGCAGAAACATTCTTCCTTACCAGTTCAGAAACCAATAAGCAAAATGAAGTGATGCCACTTTGATAAAAAGCATCACATAAACTCCTGGCTAAGAGCATTTCCCTAAAAATGTCATTAGGGGCAGTTGCAGAAATATCAATGAGTACAGCTTAATTGCTGGTGTTCAGCTGTGACTTTTGACTTAAGAAAACCAAGTCAATAGAATTGCTTGCTATGGATTATTCCACGAACGRCACATCCAAAAATAAGAGAACACAGCTTGCAGGGATCTGTTCCCTCTGACAGTGATAAAGTTTTAGAAAAAAGGTCAACATGCACATATATAAGAGGCTACAATATCAAAGTTACRTCACTACTATTAGTCAAGAAAACAAATACTCCCAACTAAACTGCAATTTTAAACAAAACTATGAAACAGACTGACTGGTGAAGGTGTGAAGCCTTGTATACACTGCCTTGTATTGTTCCTGTTCACCAAGTAGTCACATCCCCCCCCACAAACCCCACCAAATCATTCCTTGTTTACATTCACAAATCACTAACRCACTAAGCGAGAATTCTCAGTGACCAAAACCTCTTACAGGCACAAATCTGAAACAAGCATGAGATGGTAATGCTTTGAAATAAGTATCTTAAATATACTTAGCTGTGCATTTAATTTAGATGCCAATAGGACATAGTGTGCTGAAGAAAACATCCCCTTGGTAGTTTTCCCCATCCAGCCAGCTCTCTTTACCATCCTTGCTCTTCACTGCATAGAATGAGCTGCTAGGGGAAGAGGGATTTCCACCGGCTACTTTGGGCATGGAAGGGACAGGCAGGCTCCTGGCTGGTTCAGCTTATCCTGCAAATACCTCCAACAGGCTGACCCAGGGCCCAGTCAGTGAAAGCAAACAACCCGCCCAGGACTCACACTAGATGAAGCAGCACATGTGTTAATACGCTGGAAAATAAACCAAAGTARAGATTACTCCTGTCACCTCCCTAAAGGAGGCAATTATTGGTTAGATTCAAAACTTGAGGTGTTGAAAAGAACACAGAAACCACTACAGAATTAGCTTGATCTAGACATGATCTATGCTCAGCATTTGAAAAAGGGACCTAACACTTGCCAGCTGCCAAAAGCCCACGTTCTAGATGGCATTAAGACTTAAAACCTGAGSCTGAAACTGGTTAGTAGTTGGGGAATCTGACAGTCAGCAGGCACTTTGGTTTCAGATTGCAATGAGTTAAAAGTTACTAAAAAAAATAATAAAAATAACACTATTCTTTTACCTCGAAAGGTCCAAGTTCCCTACCCCAATTAACATCTCTTCCCTACTAAGATGCACTGACCACAAGAGTGACTTGTTTGGACTTTTAAGTGACATGCTCAGACACATTTAGCTTTGTCAGGCTGTAATAGCCAGCATCATGGCAGTACCTTAATGGTTTAAGGCATAAGAGTTACATTAGCACAGCAGGCCTAGGAGCACCTCGCAGACCAATGGAGCTGCTGCCACCAAGACCTCCTGAAGTCTGCGACTGCCCCAGCCACAGGCTGAAAAACAAAAATCCCAAACACTGACACCAACTCTGCAGGCTCCAGGGAACCTGAAAAGGACATTCCCATGATTCAAACCAAGTTCGAGTTAGAGCAAGCTGACATTTATATGGTGGTTTAATGTAACAAATTTATTGCAGTGACTTCTACACTGCTTCCTGTCCCCGCGAGCTCTCCAGAACATATGTAACTGAAGTCTGCAACTGAAGATAACTGACCGCGCCTTSAACACATGCTCTGTAACCAAGCAGAACACCCATCCCTCCATCACTGCCAGAGCTGGCATGGCCTGGCCTCGAAGGGCACAGCTCTGGAGTGCCAAGCAGGGCAGCTGCTAGAGTAGCAGGAAAAATACCCGCACAGCCAACCAGAAACACTGTGACCTGTGGTAAAAGGCTGTGCTGAAAACCCTATCAGTGYGGGTAGGTATCTCAGCCACAGGGAGATACCCTGCTTGTGCAGGAGAGCACAAGCAGCTTTTGCTTGTTTGCTTGTTTTAACTCAAAGGACATAGGCTATTAAACCAGGAAAATGGCAACACAAGCCTATGGTACTTGAGGCACTGTGAAAATAGACGCATTTACAGCCCTACCGTCTAGCAGCCCTCACAGTTCCCTTCCTGGGAAAACAACTTGATACTGGCTCCTCTTTACAGCACCTGACTCACCTGTAAAAGCTAGTGGCATAAAGCAGTCTACAGCAGACTACTCCCRTTTAAACCACTGAAAAGGGAACACGTTTTCTGTTTCCCTGAACATGTTTGTTTCCTCCACACTTAGACACCAGTACAGTTTATCCTAAAATAAAGATGAGGGAGAAAAATCAGCTAATTCACTTCAGTCCAGCTGCRCTACTTATACTCCCTAGATTTATGCTGCAGTAGGTAAAGGACTATTCACACTTGAATTTTCTGGAAAGGGACTGAAACCACAGGCAGAGCTACATCACAGGAACCAAGCACCTCCCTCAACTTTCATGTTCCCCGTTTTCCTCTGTAAAATTAAGCATATTTAAAAGCAATTAGATRTCTTTCCAGCACAGGAGGAAAAAGGCACACAGGACATAGTCTCAAAACATTTATCASAAAACCAGTTTGAATCATATTTAGTGTCATTAATACAGCAGAATCTATTCTCTTGCACAGCTACAGGAGTTTCAATTTAATAGCAAACACAAGGACTCTCAGTCACTTCTGGCTACAAGCTGTCACTTATTCACAGGAAAAATCATGCTAAAAATTCCRTAACAATGTGCCTTTGTGTGTATTTTTCGATGGAGATGCTATCAAACCATCTCATTTAGCAATATYAGTCAACATTAGAAATATTAGTCAACAATGAGTTATCTAGAATGTATTTTTCCAGAGAAAGTGATCTATATAATAAATCATTTCAGAAYAGTCAGATACTTAATTTACCATCAMATTTATTTTGTTCAAGTCTGATGACAAGAACATAAGAGAATGATTCTTGCAAAGGTGACAAATCAGTACATTGCTGTTTTCAATTTCCAAATAGCAAAAGAACATAAGTGTTTTTGATTTGGAGAAGCAGGATTCTAAAGCCTTAATAAAAAATGCAGTTAAAAACAGTCCTATCAAATCAAAAGCTGTTTTCCTTGTGCTCTAGTCCTATTGGACTCGTATTCAGACATACATACATGGAGGATCTTCCAGAAGCTCAGGCTTCTTCAAGTAGCACAGACATTAAAGTCTAATAAGTAGAATCTGATAAAATTACAGGAGAAAGTTATCAGTAAATTAGTTTTTCAGCATAGAATAAACCTTGTCAAGGTTTAAAATTACAATCATAGGGTCAATTTTAACACRGTCAACATACATTTTCTTAATTTTAAGTCGCCAGAAAAATTAAGTTTTATTCTGGCAAAACTGAGTAAGAGAGAATTTCCTTCTAGCATCTTTTTGCCTTTTTAAAATTTCCCAAGTCTCTGTAGATCTCTACCTGGCAGTTTGTCAYGAGTAAACCAGCTCGGTGAGAGTGAGCCCCAGCTATCAGCTCAAAAGAAGTGGATCGAGTTAGATCTGTTGATCACAAACCAGGACACCAGAGAATCCAAATACTCCTACCCCAAACACAGATTGCAGCCTGCTACATAAATAAATAGCTCCTCTCTGCATGATAGAGTCATATATACATAAAAAGTAATGGAACACAATGTCAGAACTCAGATCATGATTGACTGAGTAATAAGTCAGTTGGTGTGTTAATACACAAGTTACACTAGCATACGGTTATGAGTTTAACATGAGTGTAAGATGACTTTTTTTTCCCCATGCTTTTCTATCAGTAATCTCCATTGCCGATTACACTCCCCGCACCTAGGGCGACGCATCGTCATCGTTCATTGGGCAGTTTCTGTATAAACACTTGGCTTGAAGGAAGGAGGGAAGAAGAGGGAGGAAAAGGAAAATACCTATTTCCATTAAAGTTTCCACAATGGGAATTCAATATGAAGTTTCTTACTATTCATGAATGACAGGTGTCYGAATGACCGGTGTCCAACAAATATCTGTAAAAATAGTGAAGTATACTATATTGTAGGAGTGTCTTTGATCCAATTTGTTTCTTAGTAATTTTCTGATTAGACTTTCAGATGACAACCAACTCTTACAGCCGGTTTTATTCCCATTGAAAAGGAAAATTATTTATAATCTGCTAAAAAATATAAAATACGTCTGTTATGACAATAGAATTCAATGTTCACTGAGATTCCTAAATTTACTAAAAAGAAATAACAAACCTATACAACAAGGCCACTCCAAAAAGCCATGAGCTGCAATTTGACATTTCCAAACACTGACGACATACAAGCATGGCCGAAAACTGCAGGACAACCAAAGATCACCTCACTGAGCAGCAGGCTCTGCTAGGAAAGACTAAAACTCATTAGGTTTGTTATTCCACCAGAACTAATCTTCATTATAGCCTTAGCAACAAATATGGATGCAGCACCTTCATTTTCCTTTGAAAGCCATTTCCTCATATTAATATGATAGTGCTAAATTCAGTATGCTCCGCTTTCATCTAAGCTGTCCATCCTTCAGAATAAATATCTGTAGCATATCCTGATTCGTTCTCCAAATTAAGACTTTTAACATACTCAGGGAAAACATCCTGCTCTTGTCACTCTGTTTTAAAAGCACAGATATCACACGAATGCGTGCCCCAAAGCAAGAGACTGTTTGCCAGGTTAAGAGCCTTTCTTGGGTACACCCTACTGATTGTAATTCTGATGAAGTTCAGAGCCTTCTTCTCATCATGATTTTTTCCATAGTCCACTGAGCTTTCCAGTACTTTCCTCCTGTGCTTTCTGTACATGTAATCCCCTGCTGATTTGCTCTGAAATTTGATTAACAAAAAAAAAGAAAGAGGAGGAGAGGAGCTCAGAAACTGATAAAGGGGTGAAGGTCAGAAGGAAGTCTTTCCACAACTCAGCTCTGAATATAAATGGGACAGTAGGTAAAGGAAAAGCTAAGTATGGAGAAAACACAATTGCCAGGAAAGGAACCATCCAGAGAACATGGAGAAGTCCATGGAAATGCCCACTTTGGGATGCCTGTCTTTAGGTGGGACAGGTAGTGTATAACTCACTGGAGACCCAGGCCCAGTTAAGCTTCACCTGGTCCAGGAGCTTTCAGCCAAGCACATGCCATTTGTTTACCATCTTCGTCTTGAAGAATATTCTCAAATTAACTAAGTGCTTCTTAAAGCAGTGCATTGCAAAAACCAAGGAAAAAAAAAAAAAATCAACTAAAACCAGAAAAATGGCTGCTTGTTATTTAGGAGAGGCAAGCAAAACACAGTTGCCTTCACAGGGAAGAGAGCGTGGCCGCAGGCCGGCGCTCAGCACGGACATGCACAGCACCTCGATGCGCAGCGCGCGCAGGGACACGCCTAAGGCTCACACAGCGGAGCCCAGCCGCAGCCACCGATSCCAGCGGAAAGCCAGAGCAGGGACAACGCTTTCGGCAGGCTCGCCAGGCTCTCAGCCTCTCCCCGAGGAGAGGCACCATTTGCTGCCGGGCAGTGACATTTGCTGCAGGCACCTTAGCTTTGTCGTGGCCTCGCCACCAACCAGCACATGCTGCACCCTTGGCCTCCGAGGCGCCGGCGCTCGCATGCACAGGGGATGGATGCGCCTGACAGCCCAGAGAGCAAGGACGCTCCATGCCGGTCAMCGGCGGGAGATTTGGGCCCTGCACGGGCAGCCCCTGCCCACAGCACAGGGCCTCTACGCCAAGGGCAGCCAGCAGTGCGTGCGGAGGGAATCCAAGGCTGGCTTCTCCTGGGGCTGCCTGTGCCACCCTGCCTTGCTGCCTCTTGGCTTGGTCCTCTACAAGGCACAGATGGGGACACAAGCCTAAGTCCACACAAGCTTAAGGCATAAAGCTTGCTGTCTACTATGAAATTGCAGATAGATTTTTAAGAGCCATAAAAATAATATGCATAATACAAKAATATTAATATGCTCAAAATTTCAAATCCACCTCAATTTATTCGCACAYTTATCCTCTATCCCTGAGGCAACATGTCATGCTTGACAGAAGCATTTTGTAAGTCAGGTAGATATCATAATTTGCCATTAAAAGTGATTTWGATTATATTTTTTCCCTACCCACTTCCCTTCCAAAGCTGTTCATTTTTGTGAAGATAGAGGGACTAGTTCAGTTTAATTTTTCAAAATTCTTTATTAAATACATTCGCCAAGAAATGGATCAACTATGAGGCTCTCATACACTTCCACAGGGAAAGAAGCAAACATGCTCAGAAGGTAAAGGGTGGGACTCTCAATGGATTCTCTTCAATAAACCCTTCAGATGTCTTTCTAGTTGAAGAGATTCACATTATAAATTAATATATTATTTAAACGTGAGCAATAAATTTAAGTATTCTTCCTCCCAGTGAGGTTTTGAGTATAAACATGTGAAAATCATGTTTCAAAAAGGGAGGAGTGAGATTACATGGATATCAGGAAAATACCATTTTAAGATTATGATCTAACAGATTCATGTCTAASTACAATCTCAAGCAAAAGACAAATCATGACAAAAATTAGCTCCACTCAAAYTGAAATTAAATGCTGGAATCAAATTCAACACAATTTCAAATTYCCAATATGAAGCTGATTGAAGGGACGTACAGCTAAAAATGTAGGTTTTAACAGCAGTTTTTCACAAAGCTTGCTTATATCTCACCAATATCACTAATCTTCATTTACAAGCACACATGTTGATTATCGGTGTGTCTCTCAAAAAAGCTTCATTTAGATACCTGTTTACTCCTAAATCCTGTGTTTGAAAAATCACTGTGAAGACTACAACCACATTACAATTGTATGTCCAATGTATTTAAACACTGGAATATTCAAATAAYGCAGAACTACCGAATTATTACCGATTTCAGCAAAGAACACACCCATCAGCATCTAGCATAAACAAACCATCCTGATTCTACCACCATCCTTCTAAATAAAAGATCCAACCAAAGCCACTCCACACCCAGCAGCCAACTCCTCAGACACAAGATGACTGAAAGCAAGCCATTACAGCAGACTGTCGCCTGTAACAGGGAGTTACCTTTTTTCCCTTCTTTTTCCTGTGAGAAGGTTTAGCATTTTTCTCCTTTGCTTCCTCACTCATTCTTCAGCAGGTAAATACAAAGGGAAAGGGGAAGAGATCACTGCTTGTATTCCAACATCCAAAGCCTCTGCAAATATTCACGGCTTGGAAAGCAAAGTCCATCTGCTGACGTTTCTCAGACAAGCAACAGAATAACTGCTGTTCAAAGGCAGTCTCTGCTTCTCCTGCACAGACTTGAATTGCTCCCAGCCTTGCCGTTTGCCTCTGAGAAACGGTGTGTTCTTCCCATCAGCCAGTCCCTGATGCCTCTAAAGAAAAGAGGAAACGTTTTCTTGCTTCATTTTTAACGAGACTCTTCCTGAGAGGGGATCTGGAGAGCACTTTCTAGCTTGGTCATGCAGAGCGTTCCCAGTCTCTCCACGGGGCTTGACGAGCCACGCAGAACGGCGCTGAGCTGACTGACAAGTGCGAGCAGCTCTCACTCGTGGATGATTTGCTGTTTCTCGCAGACGGAGAAGCGGAGCCTGAACTGCTCCGATGGCTGGCCGGGTACAATACCGACATGTGTTGAATGCATCAGGGCATACCAGAAAAGGAAGCCTCCAAGAGTGATAAAAGATCAGGTTACTGGATCTTAAAGCCACTCCCAGGCAGATTCAGACAATAAAAGGCACAACACGCTGCTCAAGAAATTGCTAGATGAGAGGTTTACGTTTCCAACAGCTCCCCAGCCCCATCCGAAAGATCCACAAATTGCCACTCTGAACAATAAGGTTTATAACATTAATTATTCATCTCATAAAAGCAGCARCAATATTTCAGCAAAACCCGTATTTACAACTACTCCTGCCCRTAGCCGCTCGCTCCTCCCTCATGTGCCGGCTCCTCTGACAGGATTTGCGCGGTCTCCCCGCGAGGGCAGCGCTCCCACAGAAGCCTTACGTGCCTCGCGCGTGTGCACGGCGCTCTGGCAGGTTTCAGATCATGTTTCCACACGCTGCTGACCTACTCCAGCAAACGCTTTGGCCAGTCCTGCACAAGTCTCAGGGAGGGGGAAAGAAAAGAGGACAGATTTGCTTAGAAAAATTCTCCCCCCATAGTGCCCCTGCAGTGGCATTACAGAMAACCCCACATCACCCAGCCGCCACGACAGCAGGCAGTCAAAGCACCCAGGCTATGGCAGCACAGCAGTTAAGAGGGGCATCTATTTCGGCACCTGCCGCGCCAGCCGTCGCGGGGCGTGCGGGGAAGGTGGCAGGCACCCTGCACCAGCCCCACGGCTGCATTCGTGCCTCCGAGGCCAGGCAGTGCCACACTCGCCTGCACRTTTCTGAGAACCCTGGTCACATCACAAGTGACAAGCTTTGACAGGCAGCCTCCCATTAACACAGGGCTGTTTTTTTTGTTTTTTTGTTTTGTGTTAAAATGAGACCTCTCACTCTGCCACCCTCTTCACCTTTAACCCTCCGAGGCCCTTCAGGATCGCCATGAGGACCTCTATGCCAAGAAGTTGCACAAAAAAAAAAAAAAAAAAAAAAAGCAATTCTCAACGCTGCTCACCTCCGAGCTGGTTCCTTATATCACCTAGGCATTACATTCCAGTCAGCAACCACAGCAGCAGCACCATCACATGGAGCCCGTTTCCTTCATGTCAGCAACAAGTCTTGGTGCTTACAGAGTGCCCTGGACATGGACCAGCATCATCTGACGCTCTGCTCCACACCAGGCAGATAATTCAACGAGCAATATGACCGATATTTTGACAAACTGCTTCATATGCTGCAGAGCTCAAATAAACACTATAAGGAGACTCCTGACAAGATTTACTTCCAATTATCTTCTCTTGAAACCAGCATCCAAAAAAAATTATACTTCCAAAACAAATTATTTGAATAAAGTGTCAAAACACTGTTGATAAGGCACAAACCCAAGGATCTAATTTTCACAGACAGTTTGCTTTTAATGGCTGTCTCAAAGAAAATCCCCAGCCTCTCCCAATTTCACATTTTTCGGAGATGCCATGTTACAAACTCAAGTGCTCTCTGCTGGCTGACAGTGGGTAGAACAATGCTTAGACACAACACCCTTCTACCCCGGCACCCGAGTCACCACCCTCCCTCCGCGWGGACTCCTTTACCATCTGGTCATCTCCTTAGACAACACTAGTTTCCTAATAGGTAGAAACTAGGTAGGCAGAGTTCAGGATAATTCAAGTGTGTTCTCTGACAAGAAATTAAAGCTTTGATAAAAATAAACTGCCCAGGCTATCTAGGATTCTTATATTCTACTCCTAACTTACAAGGCATTTATTTAGTATTTCTGTAACCTCAATACCTAAATCCCCCCGTGTTCTCCATCTTTCACACTTTTTCAGCTTTGCAAAATTTGCATGTTTTGAATAGAGACTATCAATAAGAAATAGACTMATTTTACAACCACATGACACTCAGAGGTAGGAAAATAATCGCTCTTCTCCTCTCATTCTCCACCTAAGCATAGTGACTGAGAACAACAGTTTATCTTCTCCCATTTATATATGTGCGTAAAGCATGCATCAGCATTAACAGTTTCCTAGGAAAGCATTAAGAAAAATAAAAGTCTTAAGAGTCATGACTTTTGACTGGCTTCCTCAGAGAGCCCAGAGAAATCACCTTGAGTGCTAAAGCTGCTAATCAAGGGAGTGCTGACACCAGTCCACTTGTAAAATTATACCGAAGGAATGATTAAAGCTAACTTMTCTTCCGTAGCCAGGCTTCCAGCAGATTCTGTGCAAATCTATGTATTTATGTGCCTGAGGTAACTGAACAGAAGGAGAGAAAAATCAGCCCAGAACTGCCTGGAAAAATAGCGAGCTACACACATTAAAGGCTCCTACACACATTAAAATGCTACACTTTTTTTTTTTWAAAAAGTATTTCTGGAAAACAGAAACGTAGGAAGARTTAAGCTTTTAAGAGTCAACTCCAGAAGTTAAAAAACAAAATGAGACAGTAAAATACAGATGCAAATTGACATTAAATTACTGAAAAAAACTACCAGAATCTAGCCTCACTTAAATATGCCACAATTAAGAGGGCACTCTGATTAATTGCAAGACATTCCTAAGAACAAACTCTGATCTAGGTGAAACAGAACTTCCACATGCAAGAGTTAGAGTGTTCACAGAAGTTATTTCTTTGTGGAAGTGCCRTGAGCATTTTGGCAACATGTTGATCAGCTACAAAGGCACAGTACAGCCAAGCGTCACACTTGGCAGGAGCCTGGCTCCTTGAAAAATCCCAGTTTATACTGTCAWGCTTTAAAACTCTTCAGTCCATGGATGAGAACAGTCGTGCTGCTCCTTGCAACTTAGTGCTTAGTTACAGTAGAGTCCAGAAGTGAACTTTCACAGCCTCGTTGATACATATCTACTAGGACAGTTCTATTTATAAATCAAAGTAACTCGCATAAGAGGACAACAGTGTAGGCCAAGTTCAGTCTATCAGTACAGTTCTATTTATAAATTAAAATGACTCGCATGCAAGAAGCAAGGGGTACACAACTTGTTATTGGCAACCAGTTTTGTAGCTGTGTGCAAAAGCTTTAGAGGGAAAAAATAGTGGACTGAATTGTTTTCCTCAACCACCCAACATCCAAAACCAAATATTCAAACAACTTTCCAATCTACAGAACTAAAAAGAATGCAGAGCCATAGAGACGCAACCAGCTTGTCTTCCGAGTAGAAAACCGCAAACTCAATTCAATAAAAGTTTATGGAAATCAATGTTTAGCGTGAGACTACTTTTCAGATGGACTGCCTAGTATTCCTTCTTGCAATATTTCTTGCAGTCTCCTGTTGTATATGTCAAAATTCAAGGTTAAAACAATTACTACCTAGCCAGGAATAGTACCTGCTCAGAAAGTAGAAGGCAAATAGGAACTTTTCCCTATAAGAAAAAGCACTTCAACAACACTATACATCTAGAATTGCTATACTCTCTTTAGCCTATGTACAATTTGTATTATCCTYCCAAATGTGAAAATAAAGCATTTTATAAAGACATAAAAGGCAAAACCTGTTGTAAGGTTTTTGTCTTCATTTTAATAGACCATTTTATTATTTTCAATTTTACTCAAAGCACATGACAATTTAAATATTTCTGTTACCAGCTTGGTTAATTTCATTCTAATGAGAACCCAAAGCATACGTGCCAATGAACTGCTGTCTGCTAAGGTGTATGTGTGTGGGTAGTGGTCTTTCAGCCCATGGCAAGAGAAGAACTCCTAAAGCAGCATCAAATCTGATGAGAAAATTGATAGAGTGGTGGTCACTACTGAGGAACTATGTCTGTTCCCTATATACTGAACTATCAAACTAAAGACGCTCAGGTCCAAAAATGTGTGTTACAGGCTTGTAACTGACCCACAATTTCTCTCCGGCTTTTTAATAGCATCTGTTCAAGACAGAAGCAGAATGGTAGGGTAGAAGCAGCACTGAACTAGACACATAAGGAAGAAGAGTCTTCCAATCAAACTCTTAATAAAGGCAGCAGCAAACTCTCCAGCATTGACAGGAAAGCAGGAAACTACTCTCAGGAAGAAAAATAGCCACATTGAGAAAAGGTGAATTCTGACCTTAGGTAGGCTTATTTAAAAAAAAGATAGCAGCAAGGAAAAKGCAAAGTTTTAATTCAAGATAGCAAATCAATTTGTATCTTGAAATTCAGAGCTGAACATGAAATACAAACATGAATCAAGAGCAAGCTGTCATGTCTTCACTTATTTTAACATATGTTAGCTAAATGATGTTAATCTCCTTGAGGACAAACATATCCCTCAAGGATGAAGCTGAAGGGAGTCTGGGAGTAAAGCCCAGAGTAGCTGGGAAGTTACTCTCTAAGAGGCAAAGCTAAGAGATTWAATTCCTTCCTTCCTTCCCTTGAGGGAAGGAAATGATTTTCCTGTGAACTACTACTTACCAAATGAAGTTTCTAAGAGTTCCTGGTCATTACAACTGAAAAACTAGACAAGGAACAAAGTCATATCACAAAAATGGCACAGAATTTGTTAGTTGGTACAAACTGTCAGCTARCCCTGTTTGGAAATAGCTGCATATGGGTTCCCATGCACCTGCTATGGGATACTTTATGGAATCTGGTTTTGATTTCATACCTTTAATATTCTGCAGAATTTTTAATGCCTATTTTATAGGAGTTCTTTGAAGCATAGTACTGGATGGATAGCATGCAAAGCAGCAGAAGTAATTGAAAAAAAAASCCAAACAGGGCTTTTCAGGAACATGCAGCAGTTGTATTATACATGACCTTTTCTGACCTCCTGAATTCTGGTCCACTCCAAATGTCTATAACTTCTTTAACACAATAAAGACTTGAGATAACATGATTAGATTAGCTACAGTAGTTAACTCACTGCTGAAGTTAACTAGGTCACTCCAGAATAGGATTCTCCTGTCCAGATGGGATGTGTGCTGGCAGGGCACTTGGAACTCCATTATCCTTACCATACTTGGTCTTGCATCAGTGCTGGATACAATACCMATATATGAAAATGTAAAGAGTTTCTCTAAGTTTCAAGAGCCTATAACAAAATGCATTGCAGTCAGTATTAGAATCTGCATTTTTAAAGTTTTTTTAGCTTCCTCCTGTGAAATATTTTTAAAAGGATAATCTGCCAGATTTCAAACACTGTGTGATTTTAGTGAATTTACAAGTCATTTCAGACTCATAATGGTTGGAAAAGACCTTCAAGATCATCAAGTCTGTATTTTAAAGGCAGTTCAACTCATGGTTTTATTCCAAAGTTTACTCCTACTGAACTACCTCCAGAAATGGAAATTCAGACACACTCCTCACCTTGCAGCTAGTTCACTAACTGCTAACAGTGCACAGTCCCATATCATCACACACTTAACCAGGCGTTAAGGACTATGCAGGTGACCCAAACCGCAGCTGCCCTTTTGAGTGCAAGAGGGGTTCTTACATCTGAACAACCTATTAAATGCTAAGGCAAYAGCCAGGAAGTGAAAAAAGGTCCCATGCTCCAAGTAATAATTAGAGCTACTTGGGATTTTCCAGCACGCAGCCCCTTCCTGCATTAGATTTCACGGTGCAAGAGGAGGCGGCAGAGGCGGCGCCCTTTCTGGGAGCAGCAGGGCACTGCAAGGGTGCAGCTCTTCAGCACCAGCCACCAGGGTCACCAGTTCAGTCACTGTCRCCAGAGGTCCCTTAAACTGCTTAGCTGGAAACATTGCCCTTAACATCACAGCCCCAGTAGATGGGTATGAATCCCAACCCAACGTCAGCTAGACAAGGACAGGGGACAATGCAAGGGTAATCAACCTCTTTACTCCCCAGAGTAATGCTTGCTTTGGCAACTGCAGGGAAAAAGAAAAACTAAACTGTTTGCCCTTTTTGTGAAGCTAGTGCACAGCCTTCATGACAGATTATTCATAATCTTCCAATTCACTGAAGAAGAGCTGAACAGCCAAATTTCAACATTGGTTCAAAGGCCTCAGGCTGCAAGTTATTCTGTCTTCATCTAAATCTTCTGTCATTCATCTAAGTTTTCCTGATGACACCACAGCAGTAGTCGTAAGCACAGCAGTTCTCTTTAAAAGAGGGCAACAGGCTTACAGGTTTGGGGCAGGTCTGTCTGTGAGGAATATTTATGACTGTTGGCCTTTTAAAGTTAGGACCATCAATCATTAAGTTAATGATTATACCTGAAACACAAATCCTTAAGCCATTACCCTGCATTACATAGCAGACTTCCTCCAAAACTTTAAATAAGTTGCCCCAAATAAGGATATCCAAGAGTGCTCAGATAAACAGTACACCTAGAACACTAATACATAAACCATGATCTGAAACTCAATGAGTAGATAGATGCTGCCAGCAAAAACAGACACTAATTGAAACAAGAAAGCTAACAATCCATAGAAAGTAAAGAAAATAGTCTTTTCTTCTTAAATATCCAGATGCTCAAAAGAGGAGGGGAAAAATAACACTGACACATTCAGATAAAATCTAGTCCATATTGTAACAGTAACTGTAGCATTACAGACCACAAATCTGTGTGCATATGTTCATAACTGTACAGATAGCTATGCTACATCTTCCTCTTAAGATTGACCAGCTTATACAAGCTATCAAATTACAAACTGTTCCCCCCAGAAGAGAAAACTCTTAAGTTTTTCAGCTTTTTCAATTCTGATGAAAATATCAAGAAAAGATATTTGGGAGCAGGGAGAGGGAAGTAAAGTAGAAGGGGAGGATATTTTTGTTCTCACTGTCCATGCTTTAGGAAAGCATAAAATGAAAATGAAGCTGTTTTCATGGAAAACATATCTTTTAAATCTCCCAAAACAAAAGCAATAATCTTTTTGGCCAGACACAAGACATACAAAATAGGTGAAATGATAGCCATAATGACTTCACCGAGCGCCAGATAACGAGCAATAACCTATTTATATTCAGCCTGCATGCTGACCATGATTAGATTTCTCTCATTAGAAGACAGATATGTGGCTGGGAATAAATTCACAGATAATGGATAAGAGAGGGAGAACAGAGTGGAGAGAGGGTAAACAGATTACATTTGATCAGCCAGAAAAAAAAAAAAAAAAAAAAGATTGTTATATTTATTTTCTTTATAGCACTGCACCCATAGCTTCAAATGGTCCAGAGATTCTTGGTCTCAACAGCAAAGAATTTTTTCTGTATTTTTCTCTCTCATGTAAGCAGGAGCAATGTGGAATTTCATCTTTCCCCAACATGGCAATATGCAGCACATCTACCAGAAACAACTTTACAAAACCAGGAACTTAACAATAAATATTGTCAGAGTCTCTTAAAGCTCTCCTGGGCTAGTGCCTACCAAGTTATATTTTAATTTGAGGTTGTGAAAACAATTTGCATATAACTCATAAGGAACATCTTTCAAACATAGAAATTTGTCAAATAATTGCTTCCGCAGATGTAATCAAAACTGAGTTCCTTTGCACAGTGTATTCATCTATATTAGATAATATTATAAAGCTTTACACATGAAATATTAAGATTTTAGAATCACAGAATCAGTATGGTTGGGAAAAGGCCTTCAAGATCACTAAGCCCAAATGCTGCCAGTAAATTGTCTGTTAAGACCCATAAAGAAAAATTAAGATGTATACTAAATTCTTGTCCAATTTCTGCAATCACCAATCTATTGTCCCATGCAGGATATACTGCACAGCTTTTCAGTTTTAGCCAAGAGGCAATTTTAGAGAATAGCTTCAGAAAAAAAGAGTATTTTCAATTTCTCATTAAAAAAGAACAGAAAAAGTTTTAGAATTCAAGTAATTAATTCATGGAGTCTCCCAATTGGTGCCATGGCAATTGAAAGCAACACTCAGAATTAAATATGACTCACAACCAGGTACAACAAGAGGTATTAAAAGTGCTCAACTTTCACCTTCACACAAACTGCAAGCTCCCAAACTGTCCCCTCCTATTCTATGTTCTTCAAGGTTATCTTTACTGAAAACAGCAAGTAAAAGGATGAGAACCAAGAAAACATTTTTCTGAAATTTAACCAAATTCTGGAAATCCGTAACATCCCCATTACCTGTACAAATCACATTCATGGAAATATAGTATTTAATTTCTTAAACAGGACATGAAGTTTCTCACTCTTCACACTTAAAGTCCTGAAGTTCACGGCTAGTTTTAATTTAAGAGACTATGCCAGACATGCACCATTTTGGAGGGAGAAGGAAGCAAATAGTTAAGCATTGCCTCTACTGCCCTTCTTCATTCTGGCTTTGAAGTTTAGTCCACAAAACACCTTCCTAGAACACACACTACTGTATGAAAACACTGCATAGATCATGTGCTTCTCTTATTTTAGTTTTAACACTTGCCCGTAGTATCATAATCAAGCATATACTGAGTTAAGAACATTAAAGTTATTCTAAGCAGTACTGTCATTCATTCTCAGCAGCACTCCCTCTTCAGAGGTGCGTCCTTTGAACAGTTAAGACAAATGTACTTGGTCATTATGGCACATAAAGCTTACATATGCAAAGCTATACTTAATGTGCAGTTAAGGCCTAGACTTCTAGATCTGTGTGCTTTTTTACTGCAATGCTTTAGAAATTCCTAACTTAAGTGAGGCTAAGCAGAAAGAAAGGAAAATTAACAAAGGCTTTCTGGAATTACGAACCAGTCTGCATAAGGCATAAAGGAAGAATGTGTAATCATTCAGTTCTTGCACAGCTTGTAGCTATGGTATTACATGAGTCATAGGACTGGAAGGCTCACTGGCTATGCCAGTTTTGCCAAGCTATTAGAAAGAAGTCTACGCTTGAACATATTCTGCTCTCAAAACACTCATTTTCAAGGCAAAACTCAAATTAGCTGCTGTCTGTGCCTCCTCAGTTAAAACATGGAATCCAGGTATTGGACATTTTGAAGGGATCTGCTCCCCTGTAGGCCCCAGACAGATTTTGATCACAGTTAGAATTGTTTCCCGCAGTAGGCAGAAGTCACAAGGGTGTCTGGGACAAGGGTTCCTGTAACTTYCAGCCTTCCAGACAAAATTCATTGAACAGTAACTCAGAGATGGCAGTAATGTATGGGGGAGCGTGAAGCAGCATAATGGCCTTGGTTTCAACTTAACCAGATTTGCAGAAACAAAACAGTTAACKTCTCCATCTTCCCCTTCTTTACTCAAATCTACATTTGAAATTTCCACTGCTATGAACACTCTCAGACAAGGAGGTAGTTTAACTCTATATTTAGTCATCTTAAAGGTATAATTGCCTCAAATAGGAGGAGGTTTTCCTAAAAAATTTAAATACAGGAAATTACCTAGTTCATCAGTATTGCTAGCTCAAAATAGATGAGCCCTGATAGCTAAAATCTTAGATTAAAAAAAGCTCTTTCCTTCTGTCAACATCTGAAACCAACACAGAGCATAAAAGGGGATATATAGACATCACCCATACTACAACTCTTTAGTTGTTTTGATTAAAACAAAAATCCCCACAAAAATACATGCATTAAGCAAAAATTAGTTAAACGCTTGATTTAGATCTACCTTACCACTCTCAGGAGAACATCAGCAACAAAATGCCAAAAGCTTTGACCTTAACACAATTTTGCTTTTATTTCTCCCCTTCCTCATTACTTGCTCATAAAGCCCTCAAGATAACTCCAGAGATAATTATTAGAAGAAAAGACTAATCCCACTTTTCCCATGCCACCCACACTAACAGTGCAGCTCTATCTTGCCAGCCCAGCTATCATGCCCTGCAGTTTTTTGCTCAGGACACATCCTTACATGCTATCCTCACGCTGCTTCCACCATCCTTACATGCTATCCTCATGCTGCTTCCACCATCCTTACATGCCATCCTCACACTGCTTTCACACTACCTGCAAGTTATCTGGAAACAGCCTCACAGGGCAGCCTCTTGCTGCAAGAGCAGTCACCATAGGAGCCTCCATCGGGGCTCCAATGCTCACGCTGATGACAGGAGCTGTTATGAGGAGCACAACTCCATATGTTGCATTAATAAAGTTTACATTTCACTCTTTGCAAGTAAGCTTTTTCTTCACAGCACGTTTCAATCAATCTCTATTCTTACAATATTGATAGACAGAAGAGCAGTTTAAATTTCATTATCCTACCATGCAAGTAAGTCAGGATGACCATTATTCAGAAACATTCTACTTGGGAAGTCCATTTTCAGTTTGAATGGCTGACCAAGCAAGCTTATTTGATTATGAAACTCCAGGATACATCTTAAGTGCTTCATAGCGACATCATTATTATTAACATAGGTTTAAGAAAAAAAAAACTCCAGGCTGAAGTTCAGGTTTCCAATATGCACTGTATATAGCATGTAGGCACCTAGGGAACGATTTCAATCCTGTAGGCAAACCGAACTGCAGGAATTAGAGTTGTGACTCTTTCTCACAACTTGAAGATGAACGAGAAGACTGCTCACTTCACATGACAGCTTATAAACCTGTTAATTCTATCATGCCAACCAGATAAGGGAATTACAGTAGAATTATGAAAACATTATCTCACTTTGCTACATTTATCCGATTATGTTATGCACATAAGGAGTCACAGGATTTTAACACTTTCAGGTAGTGTTATTTGCCATTCTCTCTTCCACCCTTTCATTTGACTCTTCCCAATGTCTGCAAAACACTCCTTCCCAGGGTAGGGCCACCCCAGCAGATTTTATATAGGTTCTCTCCCTTTCCATCTGTCACCAGGCTCTTGGCTTAGGGTTCTGGCACCCTTGCAGTGCTCCTCCCCACTCCTGGAAAGCGCTCATGGCCTCTGCACTAAGTCTCGCCCTCCGCCGCTCAGAGTTTGACACACCCAAGGCCTCCCCTTCAGATCTATTTTTCCTCAGCACACCAGTACCTGTGATACTTACCAGCTTAATATTTTTTCCACATAGCATCACAGTTGATTTGTTCTCACACATGCAGCTAGCAACTGCCTTTTACCATTTCTCCATACTTCCTTTCTCACTTTCTAGCCTAGTATGTTGCCTAACTTGTTCCTTCTCATGTCATCTTCAAGATTTTTCTCACTATCTGTACCAGTTTTATCTGTAATAGTTGCTTTTCCCTGGATCAGTTCCTAAGGGCCTAACCTGTTCTTTTTACTCTATACTTCACAGATCCAGGCTCCAATACTTTTGGTTTATCCTTCTCTTCATCCCCTCTGGGGCATACTTGCCATGTTTTTAATCAACATGGATTTTATTCTTCACCTTTATCCTGAGGTTTTCAAAGGGATAGTTGAAAAGGAAGCAATCCTTTTGCCCTAACAAAAATGAARAGCTTCAAATTAAAGTCACTTCTCCAACTACATCACATTAGGTTCTTTCTGCTAGATAGAAGAATGCAGTGTCCTGCTCTGAAGAAGCCAGGGAATTCTGCTACTAGCATGATGATAGAAGGGGTGCACACAAGTTGTACAAGGTCATCATGAGGAACACTTCAGAGTGACTGGCACCTCCAAACCTTTGAGCACACCTCACTCATTTCCTTACTCCGCCCTTTGCTGCAAATATGCAAGGGTTGCTCAGCCGAGTTTTCCTTGTCCTTAGCTGACTGTTTCTGCAAGCAGTYATTGCCTGAGCTGAGGATTCATTTATTACCCCTCTTCCAACAGGTGCTGGCCAGATATAACAAAGCAATCGCATAATGGAAGTTTGGAGACAAGCCCAGAAGCCTTGTCATCTTCTGCCCAGGCAGCATTTTGGCCTGCTACTTCAGAAGCCAGGAAATAGAATGTTTAGTACCCGTTCCTCCTTCCTGGCAGCTTGCAAATAAAGCTGCTCCATTAAGACAGACAATTTTTTTTGGTGGTTAGAGAAATTCAAAGATAGAGTTAGCACATTTCACATATACTAATATCTAAAAAGCAAGCTCCTTTGGTGAGTGCTTTTCATGAGGAAACAAATATTTAGAAGCACATTCAGGCTGAAATATACCAAGCATAGTTTTGTTATTAATATTAATATTACACTAAATCAAATATAGGCTTGGAAAAAGGTAGCAAATACAAAAGACACAGATTTTATCTGCCTAGTTTGCCTGAAGTAAGACAAGGCATATTTAACTAAAAGTTGAATGAACAATCTGTCTTGATCAGAACCATTATTGTGATTTATGTATTTGTGAAAGCGTTCTAAGAAGAACAGAGTACAATASGCTCCTAGCTAAAGCAATATTTGACTGCCAAAAATAGCTGTACTGGTTGACTGGTTTGTACTCCACAAGGAAAAAAGCTGATTACTTCCTGCTGTAGTTGCTGTTTTTCAGATACGTTTATACAGTAGACATAAGTTAAATTGGAAATCCCAGTTCTGATATGTTCTTAGTCATAGTTGTGAAATMTTCTCCTACTGCGCAATCTGACATATTGCAGGAAAGTTATTCACCTGTGATTCTTATATAGACCTGATTTAGATAAAAATTTTAAGATGTAAAAAGACCACCTTATACATGTGGACTGCACCACAGGTCTTCTGAAGAACTAAAACAGCTTTTTTGATGACAAGGAGCCACATAAACATAGAAGGGACAGAAACAGACGGTTTGATGCTCCACCATTCAATATGTAGYTAATTAATATTTTTATCTTCATATGAGAGCTCAAAAGACTTCAGACATGCATTCTTTGTGTGCATTAAGGCTATGCATGACCACAGCTAAAGAGTCAGTAAGACAAAACTAATGCCCTAATATTTTTCCACTGAGTGCCAAATCTCAGGTATTGATTCACACCTGAGCATAAATTCTATTTTTAAGACATAAAGCAAAAGTTAAAACATGCTACATATTCAAAAACAACTTATTTTCCCAATTTTTCTTTTGGTGCCACAAGTTTCTGCACAAACAGACTGACAGAACCCTTACCATATCCATCGTTCTATTAAATGCAAGAAAAAGCAATTGTGCTGCCCAAATATCRGAATCTGTCATTGAGATTTCTGAATCATTAATACAGCTTTCAGTATTTAATCATACTAGTTTCTGAAAGGAACATTTTCCCTCCAGCAGCTTTGCACCTATCCTGTTGCRTCTTGCAACTTGAGTGTCACGTTATTGCCTTCCAACCGAGAGAATCTGAGCCTCAGGGTTTTGCAGGAGAGTTTCATTCCTTACTCCTGGCTATTTCTATTAATTTATCTTTAAACAAAGGCCTACAGGATGCCAGCTCTAATCTCCAAGCTTGATATCAGAGTTCTGACTGGACAGATAGCTGGCACAAAAGACTGAAGTAGTCAACTACACTTTYAAAATGCTGCCATCTGATTCTCATCCCACACAAATATGAAATCTAAGTAATGAAAAAAGCTCCAGTCTCAAACATCAGCTTGTTAAAGGCCTTTGAAACAATCCAAAGCCCAGCACTTTGAGTCATGACAATTTAAAGCCGTAAGGATAAGAAATAACTTTCTAAACAACATGAAAGGACATCTTTAACATGACGCAGAAAAGCGATTACACTTTCCTAAGAGGACTGTGAGTTTAAAAATATACASTTTAAGACAGTAGAATGATTTTTCTTCTTTGCACAATAACTGATTCTGCAGAACAAATTTTTTCTTTATTGCAGTATTTCTTAATATTCAGCYTTTTCCATCACAAGAATTAAAACCGAAGAGACTGTTAGTGTAGACTATTTTTGTTGGAATTTAAAAGAAAACATATTTGTCTCCAGTTAAGACATACGATCAGTACAACCATTGGTGTAATTTCATCTGGGTGCATACTTCTAAGTATGCACTACACTTTAAGCCTTCAAGAGAACAAAAATAGGAACTGAATATTACACACAGAGCTGAGCAATCACATAGGTCTCATGCAGGTTTAGAGTGTGTGGGATATAAAACCTAAAAAGGCTAGAAAGTCAATGGTCAGGATAGCTCATTTGCTCCCATTACAGGTAGTTACCAAGCACTTGTTGCCACTGATCAGGCCTGGTCTTAACAGGATAAGTGAAAAGGGTGGAAAGAACTGCCTGCTAAGCAAGGACAATTCCTGCTCTTGCCTCAAAGACTCCCTGCTCATTCACTGCCCCTCCACACCATGGGCTGGACAGGGCTCAACTTCACTACTCCTCAAGAGATGTGAGATTGGGTGTCTAATAAGCACAAGCCAGCATGGGAACAGCAGCCACTGAATACARCTTTCCTGGGAGGGAGTTCACAGCTGGCTAAGGACTGAATTCAGTTTGTATGGGAATAAAGGTCTTGAATTGGACAATCACAGTTATGCAGCTGCTCTTGGCAAAAGTTTCTTTTTCTGACCTCCCTTCCTCCCTCCCTTTTCATAGGTAAAAGATCAAAGGGTCTTTCAAGCCCCCAGAAGCTGGAAAACAGTCCTGCTTCTAAGTGTCTTAAGGTAGGTCTAGGGCATTTGAGGATGTTCTGGTTTGAATATGGAAGACTGGCAAGTGCAGTGTCAACTTCAGCCTTTTASTCTCCTCTTTTCTCTCTCCAGCTCAGTGTAAATCTTCTTTATTTTTAAAATTAATTACACTTTCAGAGTTCTAGCAGTCCTGCCAAAACACTTGTGCCAGACTACGTCCTCCAATGGCYGTTCGCAATGTCAGTGCGAGAGCTCAGTTCAGCCACCTGGAAGACGCAGGAATGAGTGTGACCGGAAAGTGTTTGCTGTCTGTAAGGTGGCAGTTTCAGGACCAGCCTCTGCTAAGGAAAGCTGTTTTGAAGACAACATAAAATGCAGAACAACAAAAGTCAGTGCACTTCTAAAACCTCAGTATTTAAAAAACAAAACAAAAAAACCTACAGAAAACTGAATGACAGGCTTGAATTTCTACATATTAGGAAAGACAGAAGTTGAGACAGTCATGCAGCAAGTGTAATCACATGATCAGATGACAACAGCTCTTTAAACATCTGCAACTCCAGCATGCCCAGTACTTACATTTGCTTCTGCAGGTGACAGTTAAAACCATAAAGGAATGACATTTGTCCAGTTGCAGCAAAGGAAAAAAAAAAAGCAAATAGACTCTTAACTTGAATTATCTATAGAATGCCTTACCTTGCATTTTTGCCAGGGGCTTTTTTCTAGAAGAAAAAGGTTACCCAGACAAGAAAAAAATAATACAAGAGGGGAAAAGAAATAAGAGCAGGAGACACTCCTTATTGTTTCGTTCACCTTATTCTACCATGAATTAATAGGGAAGAGAAGCAGATCAAGGAATCATCTGGCTAACAATAAGAGTTAAAAGGGAGTTCTGTATGGAACAGTTAGATTTAGTGACAAATCTTACATAGCTTTCTGGTGGTATTTTAGAGGAAAAGGGAATAGTGATTCATACCAGTACAATACACTGATAGCAGAGTACAGTACATCATTTTCACTTTAGAGCTGAATTTTTGAACATGCAACTAAAAAGGACAGAGCTGCCATTAGGGTCCATGTATCTTTTCTCCCACTCTCCAAAAAAGCAACACTAACTAARATTTTTAAATTTTACCTTTCTAGGGCTTCCTGGAGGGTTGAATCTGTGGTTTACCTAAAAATAAAAGAAATGAAAAGAATTAAACTCAGTAGGAAAAACAATCTATGTAGCAGTATAAAAATAACCATAATGCTCATATGAAAATATGATACAGCATTAACAGTCTGCTGTGGAGCGATCTAGAGAGCACCATCACTTTGCAACAGAGATGCTGGAGATRCACGCACAGCACCTCCGGGAAGCCCAGCTAGCAGTCATGGACCAGCAGCATCCCCAGCAGTGTGTCCAATGCCACACATCCACAGGTCGCACTGTACCCAACAGGGATATCACATGCACCGGCGAGTTTCAACCCATGACTTTACAGAGAAGACATCCATGTGTCACAAATCTGTCCCATGTATTTGTCTTTTGAACCACATTTCACTCAAGAGAAAGATTAGGTCCCTTGCAAACAAGAAAAAAAAAAGTTGAAAATTCTTGATGCACTAGGTAAAAGGAATGGCATAAAAAAACACCTGCCTGCACCAAAGAGCACAAGAACYATTAGCTTACAAAAACATGAAGATGGTACCCAGCTGGGGTGGGAACGAGGACGAGCAGATTTCATGGGATTACAAGATGTCCCCAGAATCTCATTTTGACTCCCACCAAGTTAAAACTACCGAACTGCTCATTCTTTGGGTACAAACAAGAAGCAGAAAGTTGAACCTGTCAGTCTTAGGAAGCACTAACACTTTGCAGAACACTTTGCATGTCTTAAATCTGCCTCAAAAAACCTTGCAACACCTAATGCCAAGGCAAATCCAGTGAAAGACATTGCATCTCAAACAAATAAACTTGAGGTATCTCTTAAAGAGAAACATCTGCTTCATGTTAGTCTCACTAAAAATAGTCTCACAGGTGAGACTATTCAGTTACAGTAACARGAGTAGCAAGCATTGCAGAGTAGCTAAAGATTTTCTCTTCTGCCCATCTATTAACAGAAAAAGCAGAGTTCTGGTGTCTTACATTCTAGAAGAAAGAAATATTTAGGCCTTCTCACAGAACAGCCATTTGCTCCAAGTTCCTTAATTTCAAAGTCATTATGAAAAATTAAGCTTCAAAACGCTGCTGCATTTTTCTTTCCATTTGCAAGGACAGTCCGTGATGCTACAAGCTCGAGCTGGAGGGACTGTGTGCTTGTGCTGTSAGGGAGCGCACAGAGCGCGGGCCAGCTGAGCAACAGCATCGCCTCGCTGTGCAAACAGCCCCACAGCAAGCGAGGGAGCACTCTGCTCCCAAGCTTCTTGTTAAGCTCAAAACCTACTTTTCTTCCTCTCCAGTCACAGTAGGAATTCAGGAACTGTTAGTAATAAAAAATAAAAAATAAACAAATAAATTAAACACACACACACATACACACAATGTAGAGCTCTGCTGTATCTCTCCTCCTGGTATAGGAAGCCAAGTAGCTCAGGTCTGTCCAATAACCACAATAATGAGGAAGGATAAAGTATTTCCACATCAGTTTCTAAAGTTTGTATTTCAAGATTTAGTTAACACAAATATTTTAGTAGTTACTGAGATAAACAGAAAACAGCATTATCCAAATATTCATTAAATTCTCCTGTGATAAAAAACAAACAGTATTCCTTTTCAGTGATTAGTTGGCTATAATTCTAAACAAACACTATATTTGCCTATATAAACTCTAATCCACTGCTAATTTATAAGCTATGCAAAACATTAGACAGATCACTAATACATCCTTAATGTGCCTTAAGAGGTCTTCACAATCCCTAGTAAATAATTCATATTCTCATTTTGCCATTCTCTCAAACCATAGAGGAGCAACTTAAATTCAGTCYTTGTTCTAACTTTATGAAATGAGAGCACCATAAAAAATGGTCAAAAGCTTACAAGGAGTAATAGGTTTGCAGGCTAGATCTAATTCCCAAATGGAAGAACGTAATGGTCCTAAATATATCTGAAACATCAAACCAGCATCTGAAGAGCTTGGCCATATGCTGAACTGTCACTCTCCCATACTGAGTGATGAATTAAGATGTTAGTTTAACTGGCTGTTTACTACAATACTGTTCATGTCACTCACATATGTTTCTTTGGCAGTTAGTACACTTTTTGTAGAATAAGCCACAGGTTAGACTTAAAAAAAACCAGACCAGTTAAAATAGGCAAAAGTTTAATTATTTTCCATATAATTGGAATAAACTTTATGAAGGACTGGAAAAATATGAAAGGCACTTGCTGCATCAGTGCAATTTGTATGCTGAACAGTATGAGAACAACCAAGGCACTGCTAAACAAGAGTCCACAATCAGTATTTCCATAGTCTGTGCAATAACACAGCATGCTAATGCTCACAGCATTGCCAATACTAAGTGCAGAGGGACAAGAAATTCGTGTGCAGCATTTCAAGATACATGACATGAATTTTGCCAGTTAGTATGAACACACTGACTACAGTCTACATACTTACTCATAAGTCTACATACTTAGCATATAGACCAATGAATTCAGAAATTATATTTATGATAGTGGCATAAGATATGATAACAAGGGGTTGTATGGTAACAAACATTTAATTATTTCATTATATATGTTAAGTGTTTATGTATGTAAGTTCAGAAATGCTTATTTCAGTCTCTGTGTTTCCCAAAGCCAGCATCAGTCAAGCAAAGCATTGCTTTGGCAATGGCTTTTGAACTTTACAGTCAAGASTCCTGGCACTATCCCATCCAGAATTCCATACAATTGTATCTAAGTGGAAGTTCAGACATTTGGAATGTGATTTGGAGGAGAGAGGTGAGAAGAGTAGAATACACCTCTACTTTTCACAAACAGGACGAAGTACAAGTAGCCCTTGAATTACGTTCTTTTTAACAGGCTGCATTCCCTTCACTCTGGATCATTTTCTTAGCCCCTTAAGCTATATCCAAGTTTCTGTAACTGACAGTACTTTCTGCAGCTGCTTGTGSAGCCGGTCCGAGAGGCGAGCCCCACTTGACAAGACAAGGCTGCAGAGCCTCCCCGCCAGCTGCTGGGAGAGCTTCCTGCCTCCCTTAGACCAGGGCACACATGGCATTAATTGAACGCACCCACACACACCCCACATGCGCAGAGCAGCACTCGCTTTGGTGATATCTATGGGGGAACAGCTATGAATCCAGAACAAACAGCAGAGATAACACACGCTTGAACAGTAGGCCAAGTTTTCTGACAGTGTAAACAGCATCTTTGTAGAGAGCAAATGCACCACTTCATGCCTTTACAGATCTCTGTTCCAGGTTAGGCAACTCAGACATAAACTCTACCTTCTTGTTTGCTCAGTGCTGAGCAGGGTTTGGAAATACTGGGATGTTTCATGTTACCTGCAATAGTTGCCACAACTCCAATGCCTGCCAGACAGTGCCAGGCAAATGGGATTATCAATAGAAATATTAACAGGACATCTGGGGACCTACAAAACATTCCTCAAAAAAAAATCTGCTGCTGCAATGCATCAGGTAATTGACAGGAAAAGTCTTTATGAGAAAAAGTTATCCAGTTTAATGTATTGCCAAATAGAATCAAAGGCAGCCAACARCAGCAAGGAGGGCATTATTACAGAGAGCTCAGCAATGTGATAACGAGTGAACACTAACAATGTGTAAACAGATAAAAATACTTCCAACAACAGGAGACAGCTCACTCATTTAATAAAAAAAATTTCCGCAGTCTTCAAGAGTCTAAACTGACCTACACAGGCTCTATTCAGGTCTTTAGGTCTTCAGGTCACACACTGAGGCTTATTTAATAACTTGAATAAAGATTAACCACACAACACAGCAATACATACACAACACATACAAACCAAGGTTTGATAACAGGCTCAAGTTCCATCTTTTCAGGCACAAAAAAGAAATATTCAGGACTTTCAAGAGTCTTTCAAAAATAAGAAATTAAAATTTGGGCATGTTTTTGAATTTGGTCAGAAAAAAAAAGCGCACTTTAGACAATGGTTTGTTTTGCAGTATCTTCATTTCATGCAAGTGACAAACCAGAGTGAAATGACCAAGATGTTCCAGTGTCCCTAAGGCAGTCCTTCCCTTGGGGATGCACCTTCAAGCAGTCTGCACCTCTGCTCATGCACCAGCAGTACCAGGTGAAGCCACAGGAGCACTGCAGCAGCCTAAGTTAACCCCAGCAGATATTTTAACATAGTTAAACAAAACGCACAGAAAAAGGTATAGCTCTACCAGTAACTCTTCTGACAAATTCAGATGTTCTACAGAAGTCTAATTAATCCTTTCCTTTACAGAAGATTAATTGGCACAGGGCAATCAACTGATACATGAACTCCAAGATACCCTTCATCAATCAGAACTGCTACAGAATTTTAAGTGTTTAACCACRTACCTAGTCTCCCATATCGGCACAGGCTTTTGAAATACTTTAATGTCTTGCCATTTGGTAGCTAGAATCCTGTAGAGGGAATACAAGTGCTATTACTGGCAGCTAATGGATCCTCTCCTTTAACTCAAATGCTAAACAACATTTAGAATCAAGGGCTCTAATCCCAAAAGGAACAATCTCCTTTCATTATTGTCCAATGCACGGACTAAAGGAGAAATGGTAAGTAGTGGGAATGTTCATAAGACTCCCTAGCTCCCCCTCTTTCTTGAGGACAGAGGCATCTCAATGTTGAATTAATGTAGATCACATCCAATAGATTTATTTCTAGAGATGGGAAGGGTTTTGTGGAAAGGTTGTACCCTTCTAATTAAGCTTTTCCAGAATTTCCTTTATGAAGGGATTTTTTTTTTTTGAAATGCATGTCTCCTACCTGCTCCCTAGCAGAGAAATAAGAAAAGAACCTACAGAAAGTATTAAACGGWGAAAGAAAACAAAGCTAAGGCAGGTCCTGTGCAAACATTACACATAGGCGCTCCTTGGAAAGCGGCTTTCCAGTCACCTCCCCTAGAATTCCCAGGCTGCCACCATAAATTAAATGGARAAAGAAAGAAACAGGGCCCCCATAAGCGGCCAAGGAAAAGGAAGCATTTCCAAAGCTGCCGGGTCAGAGGATGTCCCTTCAGGCAGCAACTGAGGACCTTGTGTCCAGCTGGCATTTCCTCCCCTGACTTGCACACACCAGCAGGAAGATGCTGCGTGTCAGAGCTGAGAGCCAAGAGATCCCCTCCTGAAAGGTGGCAGCCCAGGCAGCTAGGAAGTTCACATGCCCACAGCAACCCCAGGCCTCCGTCCTGCTCAGGATACACGACTACTTCCCAGATGGGACTATGTGACTGCACAGTCTGTCACTTGTACCCACAGCACATGCCCCTCTCCTGCTTTAGAGAGAGGGCTACCAGCAGAGCAGCACTAGCTTTGATAGAGCAATCAATCAAAAATAGTGGAGATCCCAGCTTGTCTTTGTACGTCAAAAGGAGCGATGCTAACTTCACATTTGCATAGCCACCAGYCCAGGCACAAGCTGCCTTCTTGCTCAGTCTTTGTAGGGTCATCTCATCAACAGGACAATAAATTCACATTGCTGTGCTCCCTCACAGATACAGAGCCACCTCCATGATGCAGCTTAGTACTGCTTTAAGCAGGATTCCTGCAAAGCTTATCATTCTCTCTATACCTCCTTATCAGTATTTCACCTTAAGAAAGGGTCAAAAGCAAYGGTAGAGATGCACGTATTGTATCCACTACTCAGACTTGAGGATGCCAATCTTACTACCAGTGTTTGGCACACCCAGCACTCTGTAAATCAGCTTCAAAGCATTACTCTGCCACACATACACAAGCCTGCCAGACTGCCACATCTGCAGAACACTAAAAATATCCACTRAGTTTTTTAAATTGATGCCTTATATTAAACAAAGTTGTGAAAGTAAATCAAAGTCATCTCATTTTACACAATTTATTTCAAATATGTCAAAAAATTAGCTTCTGTTCAGAACTTATTTGTATGACAGTATTATTAATATCTGCAGAGTAGAAACAGTTGCAAAGACCAAATTTCATGGCTGTCAGATTTCACAAACTCCTTTTTCCTGCATAAAATCCTAACGTATTTAAGAAAAGTGAGCTCACATATTATATTGTTGACTTCATTTAACTTTATGCCATAAACCCTATACTCTCATTGACAGAAAGCTGKTTTTTTAGATAATGGGTGGAATAAAGCTCATGGTTTACTCATTGCTGTGAGACAGAGGGAGATGGAAAGAGAAAAAAAGAGGCAAAAAGGGCTCAGCAAGAAATTAAAACCACAACTGAACACAGAGCACTTATGCTCTAGCTCTAGGTAGTACTTTGGTTACCTTTCAGCTACCACCAGGACTTAACRGGAACTATAGGCAAGTGTTATAACTAAGCTACTCTCTGCTGCAGTAACTGRAACAGACAAGCTTGGTACTCTACTGTCAAAGGTGCTATGTAGTTACTAATCCCATCTATTATTCTATTAGCAGTCACAATACTTACGGTGAGATTAGCATTTCAYTAGAAGAACATTGCTAATGATGAAAGTAATCGTTAAGGCACTTAGCAATAGCATACTTGCAAATACGGGAGGTGGATAAAGAGTTCATGCAACCATATGAACATTTAGACAACTTTTCATGGAGTAAATCAGGCTGCATGGAAAACTTTAACACAATTAACTGCAAAGGGAAGTTTAAATAATTATGACAGGCTCTTCAAAAAGTTTAAATTATGTAACTTAAAATTAAATTTTAATGTGAACATTTAAGCAGTATGTTTTTCCAGGCAGAGAATTGGATCTTTCCACAAACACTGTTCATACTCTGAAGAACAAACACGGCAAATCAACTGCTTATAAACCACCTACAGATCAAAAATTAGTCTTAAAATAGTTTTACTTTCAATACCCTATACTAGCTCACAAGAAAAACTGAATTCACAGTTTAAAGTTCCTAGACAATAGCTTGRGTTATTCAGTTATGTAACTGTGTCAGATCTGTACACACAAGATCTCAGACAGGGTATTTCAGATGGAAAGTACTAAACATACTAGCAAAGTTAGAAGCACCAGAACACATACAGAAGCACAGGGCACCCATATATCCTGGCAGATATTCAGAACCTCCTTCTCTTCCTCATGTTAGTCAGCATTAGTGCTTCAGGGAAAGGCACACAGATTTCAATCTGAGTACGTACCAAGTGTTTCTGACAGAGTGAAGAAGCACTTCGGGAATAGCTCAAAATTTGAGCAGCAAAACCAAAACTGTAAGTCACTCTGGAGGCTGTTKTGCAATTTTTGTGTTTCTAAATGCATGAAGTTGACAAAAGAACCTTGCCCTTCAATAATCTCCTCCCCCTTAATCTAAGGGGCTGAATATAAAGGACAGAAGCAAACAAAAATCCCTCTCCTCTGGCCCACACCCTTGGCTGTCACCAACAWGCACTGGCAGGGTCAGCTTTTCATGGCAAGTCGTGCCAGCAAATCTCTCGCAACTCCAGTGCAATTCTGACAATTTATTCCAGTCTTTCTCCTAAAAGTGTTTCCAGATTTCCAGCAGTTATTCCCGATTTCTCTGAACTAGTTTAAAAGTCACTGAAGGGAAAAGTGATAGACAGAGAAGAAAATTTATAAAAATGAGCTTCCCATTTTTCACTGTTCTGTTCTAGGCTTACATGCAGGAGCTGCTTAAATGTCTGCTCATATTAGCACAGCTCTTCACTGTGCTGATTAAGCATACTGCACTTCCTGCCTTTAAGATTGGTATAAGTCTTCCTTTTATTACAAAAATTCCATCTAGAATAAGATCTGTGGAGAATTAGGCCTGATAAGRCTGAAGTCTGTCCTGTCCTTCACAGATGCTCCTCTTTTCATGCATTGACTGTACTACTGGCTTCAGTGGAGATAGATGCTTAACCATCACAAAAACCTACCAAACTAGCTAATAAACTGCAGGATCTTAAGCCGTTGCAAACCAAAGCCACACTATTGGTGAAATAGACACTTTAAAATGCATTAACTTACAAATTTAAAATATACTCTTTTCCATTAGCCAGTAATTCTTGGAGAACTTAGAGCACATGTCACGTGTTCAACTACCAATACACTAAGAGAATTTTCAAAAGCACCAGTGTGACCTAGGCCATACAGCCTGACCCAGATTTAAAAAAAGTAAACATAATTTGAAGGAATGTAAAAAAGACAAAAAGTATCAGCTTTCCTGATYGTCAGATTTCAGTATGTCAAAACAGAGTTGCTTGAAAACTTAACTTAGCTGTCTATCAATTCACATTTAATTTTATTATGTTCTCTGAGCAAAGGGATTAAAAAAAGTCATTTTCAGCATAGAAATTTAGGTAGGGAAACAGCTTAGAGAAAAAGTTGTTCTAGAAAAAGCCCCAGTTAGGAAATAGGTTAAGAAATTCACTCAGACCCCCTTTTGATAATCTAAAGCTTAAGTGATTAACAAATAATGTTATTAAAAATGTGGTTGGTTTCAAATCAGTTTTTACCTGCTAGCCACAGCAAATAAGTGGTTGCTCCCAGTAGAATTCCTGTACCCTTCACGGCTGCAGAAAACGTGACRCTCTAGAGCTAAGCAAAACAACATCCTTCCAGTGGCATCAAGTTGCCACTCTCCAGGTAAATTTCCTTATTGGTATTTCTGTTTATCTTTCTTACTCTCCCTAAGTACATACTTTTCTATTTCTACAACTGAATAAAGCATACTGTACAGACGGCTGCCAAACTTACCCCATCTAGGCAAGTTCTTTAGAAATATTATACCCTTGATAGTATATCATTCAGTTACAGGTTTGCTAGCACATTAAGAAGACTGTTCACCAGTCATGGGTGCACAAATGGGGACCAGAAGATGGCAAGAAGTAAACAGCATCTCATCAGCAAAATGCCAACAGGTATTTACAGCAGTGCTCCCACCATCRCTTCCTTGCCAAGCGGCGCGCAGCAGGTGATTTACCTTCTCTTCCARCACCAGGTTCTCTCTCTCACACACACCTCAATAGAAAAGTTGTTATTGATGAAGGTTAGTGAGGCAGCAGCTGCAATTGCAAAATGTTTCCATTTCAAATTATAACACAAGAAGGAAAAAAGACAACTTTGAAAACACAATTTTATTTTAACCTCTTCAAGCATCAAGCTATACTCTGCTGTTGCTTTTTGCTCACACATTTTTCCTATGTAATATCAACACAATGATCTATACTAATATACAGAAGACATTTCCAGTGCTAACGACCTAGGGACAGGCTGGTAACGTTATTTAAAATGTTAACGCTGCCATAGGATCATTTTAGCTTTCCCCAAACAGATTCCGAGCTGATGTGCTRAAGGTACATAATGGTGGGGAGTTGCCATGGAAACCCTGTACCACTACACACTTCACCATGACAACCGGTCCTCTCTGGAATACTAATGAGTGCCCATGGCAACAGGAAGTTAAAGAGATGTCTGGAGACCAAATACTGCATGTATCATTTATAACAAACTATAAATATATTTGTATGTTTCCTGAGCAAGACCCAAAGCCCTGAAAATCCTTGCATCTGAAACAATAGTGCAAAAAATACACAGTAGCAGTATAAATGGGAAATCTTATGTCAATGCTACCTTAAGGTTAAAATCCAGTTCCATCAACAAAGAATCTGGACTGTTTGTCATTTTGCATGTAAAGATTGTTGTCACCTATCAAGTATCATGCAGAATACAGAAAACATCATATATAAATAACTATGGCCACTGAAAAAGGTGCTATTCTTTCCCAATACAGAGTATTGCAATCAGCACATGTTCTCCATATGGCAACTATCGCAACTCACTCTACAAAGACATCATCACCTCAGCATTTAACGAAAGACAAGAGTTAAAATTGTTTTATAAGAATGTTCCAGTAACTCAGGGCAGAAGCTTTGTTTTTAATAAAGAATCCAGAGCTGGCAGTTACCAACAGAACTAAATCTTCACACTAGAAGAAAATAATTTTGGTTAAGTGATATTTGGTGTAACTGCATTAAGTACTTTTTATAAAGATGAACGTAAGGGCATTTTCCTGATCATCACAAGTGACTGAAATCACAGACGTAAGACTTTTCCAGGTATCCTGTCAGCAATCTCCTGCCACTGAGGCAAAAAAGGAAGAGTGGCACCATCTGGAAAGCCAGTGCTCCTTGTCATAGCAGTGCTGTTACATAAGCCCTATCCACAGACAGCRTGGCAAGGCCACAGAACATGCAGCCCGTGATTCTAGCTGGCACCAGCGCAAGAGCTCCAGAGATAGCAATATTGAAGATTTCTCACAACCTGTGCATCTTATGACTCATTTTTGTAACTTGGGCCTCTCTGTGAGCTCACGTTCTAGCACAGAGAGGCAGGTAAGCGTTGGATGAAAGGCGTGCTTTCCATCCCCTCTCCACATTACACAGAGGCACAGACGATCCGAGACACACTCGTCAACAAGGCCTCAGGTGTAAGCAGATCAGCTCCTGCATCTCCCAAGTGACAGAGCACTGAAGTCAGCATCAGAGGATAAAAAGCTGCTTCATACTTTCATACTTTCAGCTGCTTTCAYAGTGTGAAAGATATTTCACAATAGCCTGGTGGCCGCAACTTCCAAGGTGTCAGATTCCTGCCACTCTGGAGCGAGTGCAACAGCTGACACTAACCAGAGGTAAAAAACCCCAATCGCTATCACTTCAGCAAGGCACTTAAAGCCAAGGAGGCAATCCACAGGACTGAAGATGCCTTTGACCTAGATCAGGTGCAATAGTTMTAGTTACACACCCACCAATCCACTTCTAGCTTGGAGAGACCAGAACAAACCACAGGCATGAGTAAGTTGCTGCAAGAGGAGGCCTGAACCAAGAATCATCTCACCACAGCATCTGCTAAGAGGACCTTCTCCAGCAAGATTTCTGTAGGAATCCCAAAACAGCTGAACTGGAAAGCCTTTCTTTATCTGGGCCAAGGCCTTATAACGCTCTCAGTAACAGCATACAAACCCAGAGTAACCTCAGTGCAAGTGGTCACACTGCATGGAACATGTGCATGCAAGCATCTAGTATTAAATTGCACAGACTCATTCAGCATTATCAGATTAGTATAAGCATCAATCGAACAAATTCTGGTGTCGATGAGTTGCAGAAACCTGTTAATTGGCATGTACAGAGTGATTTGAGGAAAAGGCTTGAAATGAAATAGCACTACCATGTGAGAACCATGGCATGGTATGCAACGCTAAAACTAGTGTCTTCAAAATGGTGTCACAGGAAAAAAGCACAATCAACTTATCAAGTTAAATGAACTTTTTTATTTCACAAGTTTCAATTGGTATAAGCTGTCACAGACATGAAGAGAAACAGAAGTAAACTGCTTCCCCCCCCGGACATAACCCATGGGGAGCTGCATGCAGAGGGAGGGCCGGGGCCTCCATTCTTGCTGTGGCAGCAGACAGCTCTGCTCAATGCAAGTACGTTGTACTTTCATACCTGACCACACATGACAAACCAAGTTATTTCCACTTCAATTACCACACTACACAACCACATTTTGATTTTGTCAGCATATAGATTTACTTTCAATAGGAACCCCGAGTACGAGAAGTGAGAAAGATTTGTATTAARTTATGATTACACAGCAACATACCTATAAGCACCTGCATGGCATCAGAGACTACTCTTATATTACGGGCCCTATTTTGCATCAGTATTTTTGCTTTTTCAACATCACATCTATAATCCTCTCTCTCGTCCTCCTGTTTTTTGGGGGAGACTATTTTCTACTGCAAGGGTTGTAACTGGCATTATCTCCTACAAAGGAAAAAGTTTAATTGACTTGGGGCTGCAGTAACAACTCCTACCAGGAACACGTGGCTAAGGAATGGTGATGAGGCCCCTCCAGCAGTGCAGTAAGAGAAAGTCACAGCAAAGACAACTAGAAGAACTATCTTCAGTAACCTGGGGAGATCAGTCGCAAAAGCGCTCCTCAAACTCAGGATAGGCCACTCTGTGCACTAAGTTGCAAGATCAACCAGTAAGAAAGGACAATGCTCTTAWTCACAGAATGCTTTGTGCTCTCATAACTTTTGATTTTTTTAATCTGAAATGTAGGAAATTTGTTCATATTACTGTTCTCCAGTATAAGTACACACACTATTATGAGCTCTGAACATCATACTAAAAATATAGATGGTCTAAGAGACCCAGTAATTCCTGCATAACTAAGGTTCCAACCTTGGTATTATCGTAAAGAAATGAAAAGTCCAGATAAACTTTAACAGTTAATAGCTGTACTGCAWATAAAGTACTTTGACATGCTTGACATACAGCCAGCAGACCGAAGTATCTCCACTTTCCAACAGAGATGTAAAAGAAGGAATTGCCTCCATCTTTTCACCAAAACTAAAACATTTCATATATAGCCTCTTATCAGTCCTATTTAGGATAATCCTCAGGATAACCCCCTCAAACTTTTTGAACCTCTCCTAGTCACACATCACACAGCATATACAATGTATGCAAGCTACATATAACCATGTACTTTTTCGTACAATCAAAACTGATCGTACAATCTTGGGAGCTCATCTGAAAATCCACTTGGGCTTGTACATACACACAGGACACTACTGAGCCATGCCCAACTCAAAGCCAATGTATTCAAAAACATGAAGAGCTACTTATCACTTTCTTTGCATTCTGGACCCCTAGAGAATCAGCCTCATTTATGTGGGATACATCCACAGCAGGACTGGTGCARTGCAAGAGAGCAGTCTGCAGGCTTCCCTGTGTTGCTTCAGCAAATACAGTGAAGGACCCATCTTATCCAGAAAGATATGGCTGCACCACAAAAGATGACAGCTAGGAAAACAAGACAAATTACAAATAGTAATAGAGTCTGTTTACCAAAATGTCAGGGTGGTCTTTCTCTTAAGTTCCCTAAGATACTAGAAGAGAATGTCTGAATATCTTCACTTTATTTATAGCTGAGATGATTCCAGTAACTTAAACGGTCAGTGTACAGGAAGCTGAAAGGAAGAGCCATGTAATAAATGCAATTAAGTTCTACCTCAGTCTCTGCACTGTGTGGAAACCTTAAATCTTCTCAGGTTTGCCACTCCCATACCTAAATKGTTATTTCTTCTGAAGAATTTACATCTTACCATATTTTTCCGTCTCAATCTCTCTCAGTTAGTACAGTTTACAAGGATCTTTTTTTTAGTTACAAATTTAGCCTCTCTGAGGGCAAGAGGAGAAAGAGCAACTGCAGGTTCTGGCACAAATAAACTTCCATTCTTGCCCATAGTTCACACAACACCTATCTACTGATTAGGATGTAAAAGTCTCATCATAGATATATCATTTACCAAGATGTTTTTCCTTAAATTTATGCAAAGAATATCCCAGACATCACAAAGCCAAAAACTCATCTCAGCTGCAGAGCTGACCAGTTCAGTAAAGCTCTCAGATTATACTCCTCCAAGGCACAAGGACTTGAGCGGTGGAGCTATTACTTTCAGACAAGATGTTCTAGAAAGCAATACCCAGCAAAAATGATATTGCTTTTAACAAAAYCCCTCCCCACACACAAAAGCAAAACATTTCACTAACAAGGTATTTATTCAAAAGGAATTTCCAGGCACTAAATAATAAATATTCTTTGAAAAAACATCAAGAACAAAATCATGTCCTGTTTAACAAGTATATTTGAAGTGTTACATTAAAATATGCATCTAATCTCCAGAAAAATATAGTCAAGTCACAGGATTGCACAACTGCAAAAGCAGTTTTGCAATAGAGAGATTTTGACATGCTAAATTTCCTGCAAGCATAGGGTCTGAATGCCATCTACTGGCCATATCTCTTTTCTGATTTTGATTTTTTAACTTGCAAATAAGTGCTGGCTGTCAGGGCAAGACACAGGCCTAAAAYGTTTAAGTGTAGGCAAGTATCCTCTAACAAGCCATTAAGTGCTGGACTACRTTGCACATCTTGTCTGATGCCAGATGTCTATTTTAAACATATGCCTGTGCTTGCTGAATATCTTGGTGTTACTAGAACTCCTCTGCATAAATGACAATGGGCTATTGTTYGGTTCTGCTCCTGCTGTTTTCAGTTATTATTCAACGAATAAATCTTCCTGCTATGCTTCTCATTCATTTCCCAAAGATACCTACTTCAGAATTATTACATATTTATGAACTCCAACTATCTAAAGTAGTATTGTATTTTACTAAATCAGCTGATATTAGGTGGGAAAGAATAAGAAGGGAAAAAAAGGACATGCTTTACAATGTCTAAAATGCTCATTTTCTCCATACGTATTATGTATTATTTCTCCTACATTTTATAAAAGCTAGAAGCTGTACCGGTTGGTATAAAAGACAGGGTCTTTCTCTTGCTACAACACCATTGTCGGTTATCTTTGCTGTCAAGGGAAGATAATAACTCCATGACTTGGGTTTCTTGAGCTTGGTCTTAGTATGCATTTCATCTCCAGGAYATTTGAGGGGGATGTCTGCCATTCTTATCGTATATAAGAATGTCTGCTGGGCAACATCACATAATGCAAGTGATATTTGGCCAACTTTTRACAATCTTATGACAGTACCCCTTAYGATTCAGAGTACTCACGTTCTAAGCACTATGAGCTTTGCTATCATGTATTGGCAAATGATTTTGCAACCTGACAAGGAAATACAGGTCGATTTTAACTCAAAATGAAAAGAATATGTACAGCACTGATAAGATGCTAAACAGTCAGACACAAGAATAAACAGTGAAGTGAGCACGTAAACAGGAGTGACCTACTGTTTTGATACAATGCCCTACTTTAAGACATCATTCTTATTTATRATTTACTTTAGAGAAAAGTCTAAGAGAAGTATATTTCCCTCCCTTCTTTTCTAAGAAAAATTTCAACCCTTAACTTCCAAAGGAACAATTTTGGTTTTGAGAATTCATCTGAAAGACAAGGTGCACATCTGGCACATTAGACCTTCCTCCCCAAGCCTAGTCAGTTTTTGATACACAGTAAAGCAACCATGCACTACTTCAGCAACACAGTAGATCATTTTGAACCTATTCCAAGATTGAAGTGACGGAACTAACTGCTAAAACTTAAAGCCAAAAGCCTATATCCTTCGTGCTCTGCCTCAGGAAAGTTTTTTTGCAGTGATTGTCAGATGGCAACAATAACTCTAATGATAATGCCTAGCAAGCTTTTATGACTACATAGCACTGAAACCAAAGTCATGGACAGAATTTAAGGACCAGACAAAAAGTAAAATTAAGCTTCTAGACTGATATTAGGTAGCTAATAAAAAAGTTTAGTAATCTTGTTGACTATAGATCTATGGATCTTATGTGCCTTATAAACTATTTGCAGTACAACATTTAAATTTGTCTTCTGAATGTAGATGTGACAGTCAGGTTTGGGAATTGACTGACCTACAACCTACAGAAATATCCACAAAGACACACACCACCACTAATACAATTTAAACAATCTTTTAAGTTCATCATTATCATTAAATGATAAATTAAATGATTAAATTTTAGCATCACCTTGACCTATCAGAGGTATTTGGTATGGGCTTGCCTTATGGAAATCAGTCATTTMAGCTTTAAAAGCACAGACAGGAGGCAGAATAAATGACTTCAGCTGAAACTGCCAGGGGCAGAAAATGTTACTCTTTCTCTGGAATTATAGTAAAACTATAAACTTAAAGACAGAAAAATCTTCTTTTAAAAATTGCACAAAAAAACTTTTAAAATAGCTTTGGCAACTAAATATTTCCTTGAAACACATACAGATTTAGACATGTTAATCAAGATACAACATTCATCATCAGTGCAAGAGCTATCAAAAACAGACCCAATCTTGCATTCCCATTACCTTCAGAATTTAACATGCAATGTTTAATTAGTACAGYAAGTGACCACAAAATATAGTGCAACTACACTATTAATCTATTCAATACTTATCTTACTTAAAAAGGCCCCCATCCCTCATTTGCCTTTCAATTCTCACACCTGCTGCTTAAGCACATTTCCAMACTTGATCTTGGGTTTCTGTGGATCCACAATGAACCATGTAAATACACAGCATTTAGTTTTTCTAATGTTTGTTTGCAGGTATAAATCATCTAATAAATTGAGTATATGTTTCCACAGCTATCCACTTGAAGTGCATTAATTCCTGTTACTATTCTCCTGAGTTCTACATACATACTCCCCCACAGTACTTTAAATATTAACTCATATTATAGGATAACATATAATCTGATTCTATTAAAAAGGAAGAGACAAATCAAATCAGAATCAAGAATTTAGAGTCTATGTCATAGGAGATGATTACATTACATGAAGTGTCATGTAGCCTAACATGATTCTTAGGACACAGGACCTCCTATAGATAAAAGGAAGTGTGATATGAAACTGCAGCTGTTCAAGCAAGTAATTACAGAAGCCTACAGCAGGCTTAAAAGGGAGCGTAGCATTGGACAGACTTCCTGGATCAYTAACAGTTAATCACTGTTTATTAAAATCTCATTGCCATATGTATGCAAAGTCTCACTACACTCCAATTATCTCTAAATAAAATCCAATTCTGTTCTTTGACACGTGGAACACTGACAAATGGACTTTCACCTACATGCAAACTTAAAAAGCCTGTCCCTCCCAGGGGGGCTTTAAATACTCTTTCATTCAAAGAACTATCACCTAAAACACAGGATATATTCTCAAGAGCTGAAACACTGTGCCTGTTACTATGGCTGCACATCACTGCCAAACCTCCAGAGGATCCAGAGAGATTCTGGAAGGATCCTGAGGCTGCACTTTATTTAAACCCCTAAACCCAGGTCAGCAGTCACTACTGACCTCTGCTTGCTCTGTAAAACTATTTGGCATCTTGCCCTTGCATGATAATACCACTGCCAAGGGGACTGGGGGGAAACCTCTTAAAACTCCACATTAATAAAAAAAATTCCTCACGCTKTTCTTTTTCTGACTATAGCAGAGCAAGCATGCAGATAAGAGGTAGCAGGGAAAGTAGCAAGCCAAGGAAACGCAACTATCAGACAAGGAAAGCTGGTCCTCGGGCACTTGCTGCAAAGCACCACTAGCTCACTCCTCCAAGGATACCCACCAGCAACAGCTCAGGTGCTAAACTAGCACGCAGAGCTGCGTCAAAAGACTAAGGACAGGGCCACAAAGGTCCTGTTCTGTTCTTCACCCTTTGGGGGATGCCTGCCCATGCCATAAACTGATTTTGGGAAGGTGAAAAACACGTTTCCACATGGCAGACAGTGACATAAAGCATGCAACCAAAAAAAAAAAAAAAAAAAAAAAAATCCCAAAATACTGTGGTTCTCAAATGTGCTTTGTGTCTTTGAACTGAGAACCTCTGAGCTGGTTCTGACCCTCATTTCTGAATAAACTTTAACAAAGATTGGAGCCACAGCTGCTTTACAAGCATGTGACACAATTAAGTAACTCATTTTGTGTGCACTGGAACTTACCCTGTCTGCTCTCCACCCCCTCACGTACTCTGCTGGGGAGTAATATGGCTAAGCTCACGCTACCAGGAAACACCAATTTGTTGAGTCTTGCTTGCCTGCCCATCTGTTTTCATAAAGCTTGGGGAAAAGAGACTTTTTCTTGATCAGCAGAGACTGACAAATAGAATTGTGTGGGAAAACACACCTAAGAAACACTCTCTCATCAAAAACATTGTTAAATATATAACTCTGCAAAAAACTAACAGATTGTACAGTAATACTCGCAGCAAATAGGAAAATACAAGTGTTGAGTCAGATCTTTATCTTCCCAAGTAGATGTCCCACAAAGTTATGTCCCGTTAGCAAAGCCACTGCAAGCATTTTCAGATCCAGGCTTCCTACCGCGTTTTGCTCTGCCCACGCTCTGTCCCATTCCTCCTTGCACCCAGTAACTCCTGCCAGAGCACCCAGCTCCAACAGAGGCAGKCAAAGTTACAAGTGGGAGAGCATGCAGCAGCTCTGCCCCAAGGCACACCAGCACTGCTCTTCTTCAGATACCCTCATTGCTTTCCCAAAATATTTTAACAATATGAACTGCTTGCGCTTCAGAGACAAGTGCATACAATAGGTACAGAGAGCTCGTTTTACACACAAGAGAAATAGTTACCATGGAACTTCCTACCTGTCACCACTCCAGAGGAAACAATTGCAAAACTAAACAGTGTTTTAGCAGAATGGCTGGATTTTGGCCCTGGGATTCAAAAGCCTGTAATCTATACAAGTTGGAACAGTCCTTACACATCCTCAAGCTCTAGTCCTAGTCCTGGTGCTGTATAACCTTGTAYTTCTTGAACCATATATGTGTTGAGAAAAATGTTAAATCTCTCTAGCAGAGAATGGAAGGACAAAACTTGCAGTCAAAACAAAGTAGAGATTGTTTTAGCAATACTTTGCTAAATCTTTCTTACAGTATAAGAGTAAGCCTTATTACTCATTAAATGAGCTTGGCACAATGTTTTTTAGCCTCAGCTTCGAACTTTCATTTGGTTTTCTGCATCTTATACTGAATTTTCCGGGAAAGCTAAATACATACTGTTACAACAACACAACTGCTCTTTTATTCAAGTTTGGGAACATATCTCTTCTCTGCAGAGCAATGCATCATGCACTGAAATTCAATAGAATGCAAACCCTTTCAGGTGTTTTTTTGATGCTTTCAAGAACAAATAGCATTACATTATTTTTAATTGAGTTACAATTATTTTGCTGTTATCCCTACSAGGGAATAGAAAAGCAGCACTGACACTTTGCTGAGGGTGCACGAGGGGAAAGAGTAGAAAGCAATCCAGAACTCACCAGTTACAGGAGCATGAGAGCACCAGCCCTCCCGCAGCTCCCCTATTCAGGGAGCTGGACACTGGTAACACAAACTCGGGTTGCAAAATTTAGCTGGGAGAGAGAATGAGGGGAGACACACACACGAGATACCACACAAAGCTGAGTGATATAGCATTTACCCTGTAATTTGCATGCCTTTTCTAAAGGCCTAATGCTTAAAAAAACACTATAGCTCTGCAGTCGATCACTTGCTTGTGTTCTCAAAAGAAAGCCCCAAACTGATGCAATTAGAAAGAACCAGAGGGGCTCAGATATGTTAACAAGACCTCAGAATACAGACACATAGACCTGTTTTCTTCTCTTCTCCAAAATCTGACCCTGGGAAGTCCAACCTGACAAATGCACCTGTTACTCATGGCTCCCAGGCTTTTCATAGAGCTGTTAGAGGTAACTCTTCACACTACTTGGAATCCAAGAGCAGATTCAGCAAGCTCCACAGTCAGCTGTGGAGGCCTGTAAAGCCTTTTCATTAAAGTAAATGGGTTTTGCCATCTTTGCAGTTTCTGTGTCAAAAAACCCACTCTCCATTTCTGATTTAAAGAACATATTCTCACCAACGAATGATGAGCATTTCATATTTTCTAGCCCCTACAACCTCTGGATTATGTTTACTTTTAGCTTTATTTTATTCTAGGGCTGAAGTTAAACAAAATAGATATATTTAGGAAACCCAAGGCAGACCAAAAGCATTAAGGTGCCATTTCTCCCTCATTACATGTGATACACCACATTAAGTGGTTTATTTCAAAYCTTGACTTTACAACTCCTTCTTTGKTAGGTTAGGCAAATGAACATTTTTGTTTTTCTTTTAATTTGCCACTCATGAGTCCAAGTGTTGAGTTCCTTTTTACTACTCTAAACCAAAATACTTTCCATTCACTTTAGAAGGTGGCAAATCTTTCTTCAGCTTCTTTTCTGAGATCCTCCTCACCTGCTTACCTTGCGAGACAAGGCTTCAGATTTGYCAGTACTAAAATGACTGGTTACACTGTGCTAGTACTGTGGAAATATTAAGATACAAGCAAGACAGAGTACCTTTTACTTTGTTTTTCCCAAACTCATGGCATAAGATAGATCTACTTACTTAGAGCATAGCAAACAGTTTTAGAAACACTCTTAAGAGAAATCCTAAATAAGGCTACCAGACTCTGAAAACACCCAGCCAAATTCTGTTATTCCTTTAGTGTCCAGATGACCAAAAAGGCATGAAACTGTCCAAACAGGCATTTCTGCAAACATTTGAGCACTATAGAATATTTAGAAATATTGAATTTGGGATATCACCTCTATAAATCAAAAAACACAGATATATAAGGCAGCTTGTGAAATAAGGGTCTTGAGCAAGTTTCAAGGAAAAACACACTCCCCTCACTCTCTGGAGTGAGGACAAGGCCTGCACTAAAAGCCATTATTTTCAAAGATCATTTTGAGGAGTGAAAATGTGACCTAAATATCCAGTATTAGCAGGATGCAGAAGTCCTGTAATCCTGACTGAGTGAACCCCTAGTCACCCAAACCATTTGTGTCCATAAACATTGGTCCCTTTAGGCTAGTGTCCTAAATAAAAAGCTTCAGGGTGCTTTGCAACATTTCTGATGCAGTACTAGCCCCCATAAAAGCACTGGAATACCTGCCAAAACCAGTACCTTTCYGAACTAGCTTAGAATTCTTACTCAAAATAAASATCTTGAACAATCTGGAATAGACTGAGAAAACACACAAGCACACAAAGAGCACTTGTTCAGAGCTGACACTTGGTAGTAAGTGCTGGGATGAGAGGGGATGAGCAAGAAGGAGGTCTAGGATATTTGAATTTCACACATTTTAAAGCAGCCTTCAACCCTGGATGTAGGAGCAGGTCTTCAAACTTTACATAGGATCCAAATTGATACTTGTTTAATATGCTTATCTAATTAAGCACAGGAAAAACATCTTTGTATACAAGTCCAAGTCATAAACCTCTTCACTAGTAATAAAACATTATGATACACAAAATTTCTTCACTTCATAGTAAAATGCTTTGAAAGATTAATATTCAAATTGCATTCTCTTCCATCTATTTTTCTATGGAACATGCAATTTTCTAGTTGACTAATCATTTAAATATCATTATGCAACAAAAATATGCACACCACTGAATCTCAGCTGCAGAATATAGAGCTCAATTATTAAAATATATTAGAATTATTAGAATTCAGCTCAATTATTAGAATATCAGCCCCATCAAAGAAATGAAAAGGGATAAATGGAGTTTTGCTGCTGATTTTTATTAGAACAAGATAACTTTTCTTCAAAGCTCTTTCCCAGGCTGTTGCAGGGACTGAGGGAAGAACAGAAGTCAGCGCAGCACATTCTTTTCTGTAGTTTAAATACTCTGTATGTGTAACTACAGCTTATATTTTAACTGAGTTTGAATACAGTTATAAAATCTTTATATCATATTTAATATGTACTTTGAAAAAGGTTAAATAGTTTATTGCTACYTAATTTCTTTGCTCTTAACAGGTTTAAGAGGTAATAAAGTAAAAATCCTCTGGATCCATTTTCTCATTAAGCTTAAAGTAGGAACGTAGTCTAGTGGCTCTTTCATTTTAACTATAAAAACCTTTGCTCCCTATTAGATTTTCGACCAAGTTTATTGTATATCCAGACTACTATGTATCAAAGATCTGTTTCCCACCATGCAACAATATAGGCATTTATTCTTACAAGCAACACAGTCACGAAGCAGCAAGCTTAGTCCAAATAGWAAGTAGCATGTTCTRCAAGATGGAAATGCTTTAATGCTTAGTGTAAGGAAAATACCATGAGAGCACAGCTGTGCTTCGCTGGGCTCACTGCCCCAGCAGGACCTGACATCTGCCAGCACTCAAGCAGCTTTCTGAGCCAGGCAGTAGGTACGAGCGAGCTGCCAGCAAAGCGRGGCAGGCGAGTTGTGACAAGGCACAAACACTCATCCATCCAGAATGTGGGGTCGATCACAAGCCATCAGCTGGCAGGGCAGCTGCTCTGTTGACAAACGCTAGTTACACGTGAGCACATTCCTCAGGACAGGTTTACAGAGGAACTGCAAGACATCTTACTTACTRTCCAGTGTTCTTGAAGCGGGGCTTGCAATCAGCAGCTGGCCAAAAGCTTAGAGGCRAAATTCAGACTCCATTTACACTTATCTGGCCCAATACACTAACCACYTGAACAATTAAACATGCATTCCTCAATGTTAACATCCATATTGTTGTTTCATGTTTCATTGTCTGATTACCCAGGGCATGACACTGAATAGAGAGAACATCTGCGCTGATGAGTGCCAAAAMGAGTCAACACAGATCAAAAGCTGACAACAATAAATATGAGCGTTGTCTCTATTACTAATAATCAAGATCAGAAAATGCTTTCTCACCTCTAATCTGTTTTATTTCAGAATCTTTCATATATGAATACATTAAAAACCTAAAAACATTTGTTCCTGTAGTTATCTTTCTTTCAACTCCAGAATTTTTGCAGCTATAGCTTTAAAAACATGCTTCACACTTCACCTCAATCATTTCCCTTATCACATCTCAAAAGTAAAATGGCTTTTTAAAGATAGCTGCCAACTAGATACTGCTATCACTATTCTCTGCTYGCCTAGATAACATCTGCTTACGTAAACAACAATAAAACAGGTATTTATGGTGCTCCGGTCTGTCACTGAGAGCTTATGTATTTCTTTAACTCTAGTGAGAACCACTGCTACTCAGCATCTATGAAGATTCTAACCAGGCATCAGCTCTGCATCTGAGAGAGAAGTTACCCTTCAGCTGTACAGACCCKGCTACAGCATCAAGAATAAAGAAAGGAATAAGCTGGTGAGTGACTGAGGTGTGCACAGATAAGTGATGACTGTGGTCACGTTAAATACAATATTCAACCTCTTCATGTAGTTACTTTGCTAAGAAAAAACTRGACTGCATTTTTATTTCATATATATGCACCTCATATATACACCTCACTTAAAAATGAAGCAATTTAACTCCATAGTGAATAGATAAAACAAGATTCAGTTTCTAAAATTGTTTCTTTCCAATGTGTAAATTTAGCAGAAACATTTTATGCTCTATTCTCTTTTCCTCCCTACCACTCCAGACTCTATTGGAATTCAGTATGAGATTAATGATCTTCATGCTCTAGATCACCACTGAATATAGCATCTTGTTTTGATTTGAGCAAGAGAATATTCTTCTGAAACATGTTCTACAAATCATTTGGGATAATGGAGAAAAATAGGAGAGACTGTAGGAGAGGGACATACCTTCATTAAAGCAGATACATTTGGAATTGTTTGGAACAAGGATCTCTTAGGTGATTAAGCACATCTCATTCATTTTAAGTTGCATATTGTTACCTACCTCTATCACTTTAGCAAACAATTCTAACCTGCTTATTAAAAAGTAATATTTGCATGTACATGAAACACTTCACTGACAACAGTTTAAGCTAAAAAAAATGTGGGGGACTTAACAAAACRTGGTCAAAGCATCACACTGAACATACTAGAATTTCAAAAGGAATTCAGCACAACCTTTAAAACAGAGAAAGCTGTGTAGATAAGCAACAAAATTAGAGTAGCACACTAGAAACAGGTAACTTCATGAGCACTTACAGAGAGAACTACCTAGAATTATGATTCCCCTTGAGAAATTTTCTTTCTTTAGCTGTACTATATTGCCATTCATAAGCTAATCAGGGTGCCTAAAGTATGATTACTATTTGTTCCTCTTCAAAACATGAGCAAACAAAAATCTAAAGGAGCAGAAGATTTTTAAAAGTCCTGCTCTTTCTGAAGTAATGGAGTGCTTGGCTCCCAGTGGCAAGATGGGTATTTCATAATCTGTGGAGTGTGGGGAAATTCCTACCTTTACTTGAAAGCCATGGAATCCAAACTTTGAAAACAACGTTCATGTCAAAAGCAGTTTTAACAACGCAGTCATGACTACAGAAGTTCATTGCAAACCCATAAAGATCTTGGAGCTAGCATCTACTTGCTTTGAATATATTCCAAGACAGAGTATACAGCTGTACYGTGTGGCTGCTTGCCCTTGGTTATTACAAGCAGGAAAGCCCTATGCTTTAAGCCACGTGAGCAGCATGAACAGAAACATGACACAGCATTTATAAAACTAGTGACTAAAAGCCACTAGTGCAAGCACTGCTGTTACAAGCAAGTGCTCATTTTTTTTTTTCCACCACAAATTAAATCCCGTCTCAGGGGCGTTTGAAATCTTTCAGTGTTCACAGATAAGTGTTTGTTTTGCATCATTATATTTTTTCTTGTTTTCTTATATTTGTGATTATTTCTTTTCAGGTGACAATTGCAAGCTGACTCAAAGTTAAAAATCCTCAAATTTCTCCCCAAAATTAATTTGTTTTTATTCTATTTTAACATACACCTCACATGTCCACAATCGTTTCTTATTTTAAAAGTCCTCAAATTCAAGGGGCCATCTCTCTCAAACACAGAGCAACACCCATACATAAACACACCATTTATCTCAATTTAATATCTCATGATGGCACATAGCCATCAGATGGACTGATATTCAAGTTATTAGTCACAACACATAACAGTCAAAACTGGGGGCTGGACTATTGACCAGAGAAGACAGAGATATTTGGAAAGGCAATTACAAGCAGCAAGAAATCCCAGTGTCGCCTCCCACACAAGCCCAAAGGACAGATATCCACTGCAAGCAGCAGATGGTGATGGAGAGGGGCAGCAGGAATGTTAACAATCTTCCCCTTTTGACCTGCATCAAGGCAGTGATCACAATGAAGCTTTGCAAGGATTGAGCCTGTTAAAAGAAATACAGGCCACACACAGAAGGGTGCTCCAAACTGACACAGACTGGCACAGGGGTTTGGGGGAGTTGGACTAGTTTGATCCATGATTCAAACACAACAGTAGACAATACATTAGATTTTTGTACTAAAGCTACAGTGTTTCATAAGACTTAAACAGCTCCATTTTGCTCTAACTGACCTTCCTATTTCTAGATCCAGACTAAACCAAACAGTTAAGCATTAATCATACTGCTCATGCCCTTTTAGAACAGGAGTTTCCCATTTGTTTCCCTAGAAAGCAGGTTTAGATCTTAGATGAGAATCCCAAGCTCAATGAAAAGGTATATACTGCTTTTCAGACTTGTCACACTATTTCAGAATATATTTTGCTTGTTACCTCTGAAATCCAAGTTAATAATACCATGGTTATTTATGAAAGAGAAAATTCCAAATGGATTTACATAATATTTTCTTCAGGGGGAAAACCRGACAATAAAGCACCTGTCCTCCACAGCTACGCCTCAACGCCTCAACCACATACACAAAGCTGCATTTCAAACTGTGCTGTAAATCACATTACTGAAGTGTCTGAAGGTTAAAATAAAACAAACACACATGCAAAAGGTTTAATCTATGTCGGGACAATAGGGAAAACCATAACTTCACAGATAAAAACAACTCACAGAACCAGAGTCCTTTCAGAAAATGGAATCAGATGGAAAGAAAACAATATATTGACTTTTTAGCAAAGACTTGAAGGATCAACAGGATAGAGCAGATCTCATGCATCACAAAAACCGGAGAAAAGAGAAAGAAAAGTGCTATAATACAGCAGGGAGTTTTAAGGCACTGGAAGAATATAATAAAGCTACAGGTTCAGCTCCTTGACTTCCCAATCAAAGGCACAAACACCAGCTATAGGCTGAGTGTTGGGAATCACACACAGACTCCTGAATATAAAGCTAAGCACCTGCACTTATTAGCACAGTTCCACATGTTAAATCTCTAGGAGGCAGATACCACCTTAGGAGGCTCTCACTTTTTTGTTTCTTAAAACTTATTTCTACCTTGCTATCAGAGGCTCCTATCCCACAGGATAGGAGTGCTTATTCATGCACTGGCAGACTCATGATCCGTGGAATGATAGGGCTTCTCAGACACATGCAAATGTGCTCTCTCCATAGCACTCGCTGAACAGGAGCWAGCAGAATCAAGGCATGAAGAGAAAGAAAGGAAATTGGCTCTGCCATCAGCAGCTCTAAACATTGAATCACACTTGCAGATCATTCACCTGCAAAACAGGGTCATGCCTGCCACACAAGTCAGTACTTGTAAAACTGAGAGTCACAGAAGGGGTGAGTCCATGCTTCAAAAYGCAATACGTTTGTTTCCAACCACTTGTCATGTGGCAAGCATAGTGACCTAAGAATCTGATCTGAATTCTCCTAATTAATAAGGTGATGGAGGCTTATGAGGTTCCTGAGGAAAAAGCTGACTTCTAAGGCCATTTATTCAGCAGCATCAATAAGGCAAGGCATGCCATTAAACAGACTGAGATGAAATAAAGCAAATTGCCTCTGCTGCCAGAGCTGACACAGAGAAGCTGCTCCACACTGCACTAGAGAGGACAAACTAGAGCCCTGGAAATGTTTGCTCATKTCAAACATACACGGCAAGGTATTCAGAAGCCATGTAGGAACATAATTTTTCCTCAAAGTTAGACGGAACTTTGTGCCTAAATCTTCAACAGTTTTAAGAAAACTCCAGATGCATGTAACATTCTCATTTGAGGAGTTTGACACAAGAGTATCTTTTATCTTTGTCCTCTATCTCATTCTCCATTTCCTGATCTTAAAAGCAACCTGCTTCACACTTAGGGCAATATATGCACTATTTCTGTACCTCAGGTGTTACACAAAGAAATCACAGGGGCAGAGACATGAGGCAGCAACACAGTCATAATGTTTCCTTAAATCTAATCTTTGATGATGCGGTCATCTAGAGAAATGACTTGGGATTTCTCTCACTTTTCAAATAAATCCAAACTCACACTGAATTGTTTGAAAATAGTTCACCAAGGTCACTAGGGAAWAAGCAATAATTTTAAGTTTTGAAAATAAATTATGAAATATATTAATCCCTAGAGTTTTTCCTTGAGCAAAGGTTATTTGCTCAGGTTGCTAGTAATATTTTTAGTTTTGGCAAGGAAATGAACATCTACTCCCCAACTGTTACGCTATYGTAGGACTACTACAATATGTTACTACTACTGAATATTCTTACCTAGCTTTTGATGATTCTTCCACAAAATTTGTTTGCTTTCCTGAAAGTACTATTGATTCTTAGAACAGAAGGGCAACTTTCTCGCCTTTTATGTTAAGTATTTACTGTTTTATTATGCCCTAAGGTTGCAATTTAAATAGGATACTAAGGTCAATCGGCTGGAAATACTTCCCCCTCCTGCCTGTCCTTTTCACTCATTTGCAAGAATCATTCTTGACCTTTTTGCCCAAGTGCAAAACTTCATGCAATCTCAACAGCATCATGATGAAAAGGTGAGTCCTGCAATGCAGGAGAAAAGCACACTGCTTCTTAAGACACATCACACCCAGAAAGCTCCAGAATCAGGTGAAAGTGAAGAATTTCCAGCCACCCAGATAAATCACACCTTATTATGAATATCTGTAGCTTTGTTATCCCCACATACAACCCCTTCCTATCAGGCTTGCTTTCACATAGCATGAAAGACAGACTGCCTTTCAGCCATTTCAATATATAATGCATTGCATATAGACCAGACTTACCTCAGYAGGAAAAGGAAAGGCTTAAACTAATTGAGCTTTGTCAGATCTCTGCTGGGATGRGAATCTCTTCACACAGTAAGCCTAGCAATGCCCGGAGGAAGTTTCTGCATCAGTCCTAAAGCTCAGCAGGTGTTTTGAGGAAACATACTTGCACCAAGATTGCTCTGTTGCTCAAGGCTACACTGAGCTATTAAAGTGACAGGACTGAGAATAAAATTGCAGTGCTGGAAAGGTGGCAAAACAAACAGACAAGAAGCACCACATACAAAGAAAGAACAAGAAGTAGAAAAGCATGATAACCTTTTAAAGGTGAAAGACATTCAGCGAGTATCTAAAAAAACAGTAAGCTAAAAAGGAAAAGAGTGGGGTTTTTTTACTAGTTGATTCCCCATCACATACRACATCATCCAAAGATACCCATAATTTCCAAATTAAGAAGAGACACTGTCTAGAGAGTTTTAGTACTACATAACATCTCACCAATTGTAAGGGAGGGCAAGACAAGAGGCAAAAAACCCCCCAAAAAAACAACAACAAACACYAAAACAAAAACAAAAAACAAACCACACACCACAAACACCCATCAAGTAAAAGACTCCTGTTAGTTATTAGGCCAGAATTTCACCCTCATCACTAGCTTCTCTTAAGCTCTGTTTTTTCATACTTTTAACTCTCACTGTCATGGAAGTTAGAGAATTCATCCTTCTTTAAGGACAAAAGAAACTCTTCATATAGTACTAATAAAAGTATTATGCAAAGACCGTAACACTACTTTGCATGAAACCAGCCTAAGTCCATCTAAARATGGCCTCTACTAGGATTGCTTTCAAAACATCATCTAAAATAGATGYTTTTCAGAGGCTTAAAATTGAAAAWATCAAGTCTCTAAAATGTCACAATAAGAATCAAGCTCTCAAAACAGATATTCTTTAATAACAGTAGTAGATCACATGTATCACTTYAGTGACTCTTACTGAAAGAAACTGCCACCACAACCTATTTAAAATAATAACACAGAATATCAGTGCAAAAAGATTAGCGAGCTTTTTTCCCCACTGACAAAACAAGGTAGCCATTAGCAGAAACTAAAAAGTCCGTTCTTTAGCTCCTAATACTTTCAAGTCACAATCAGATAGAAGAAAATCACATATAGATAAGATTATTTTATAAGATCAGATATTTGATAAGGCCAGATATTAAATGGAAACTTTGAGCAATATCTCCTTTTAGAGCACAACTCAGAGTATGTCCCTAGAGAAAAATTGCCTGAATTCACTAGGAACTACTCAATTACGAGAACAGAGAAAATGAAAGAGTGCCTTTCTTATGCCACAGATAATTGTGAATTGAAGTTTTGAATACATTAAACAAGTTACATTGTAACTAATTGAATTGGGGATAATCCATTTTTTGGATGCCACAAGGCAGTGGAAGGGAACAGCCACCACCTTACTCCAAAACCAAACTGGATGGTTTTGCTCAAGACACCAATAAGACTTGGCAAGATTTTAATAATATGCAATCTTTACATRAAAAGGGAGGAGGCAAAGACTGCTGCAAGTAGTGTTCCCCAGAATTTTACAACCATTACCAGTGCTTTAGTAATGCAGTTTGTTGTCCTTATCCTCTTGCCTACTTTTCAGCATCCCTTTTAACAGCTCGCTCTCTACAGTCATACTTCCACCCAACGACAGCAGGAACATACAGTGCAAGCAACTATCATTTCCATGTATTTTACATGGATATTTACATAAATTATGTCATTTAACTATTTGGAGTAAAAGCTATTAGCACCAAGACCATGGTGCTTTACATACAAGGTAAAGGACTAGCTAAGTTCAGGYGTTTCTAATCTATGATTTTCTTCAAAAAAGGGGTTTAGAGTTTCTTCATGATTTCCTCATCCCCAACACCACTGAAAGTAGGTATTATTGACCTGGGAAAAGGAGGAATGACTATGACATTTTGTTGCATTTACCATTTTTGACCATTTTTCCAATTTTTTCAGGAAACAAAAGAATGGAAGCTAGTTTCATCACATCAAGAAAGTTTTAAACTATCTTGAAATATTTCTTTTGAAAGATTCATCTCTCACTCATTTTTTCTTCCTAGACATTTCAGCATCATAAATATCTTCTGTTACACCTTTTAGAAGTGAAGTCTAAAACCCACCGAAATACTTGCCGCTACCCTTGTACCCCAGCTTATATGCCACTTCCAGCTTTTCCCATGTAAGCGAGGAATTAGTTAAGTGCCATGAGCTATTTAGAGAGAGAAGAGGGAAAAAAAAAAAAGTCTTCCTTGGGCCAAGTCTTTGTCAAACTYCCTTAAAGAGCTGAAGGAATTTTGCCTAATTAAAGATTGCAAAACCAAGCTTTTCCTCAGAATTAGAGCAACATACCAGGTCTTATTTTGTCACCCACAGATCTATGAAAGAAACACACACCCTCATTATCACTCTTAACAGCTTACTATGAAGTCTAATGTATGGGAACAATACTTGCACTTCATACAGCACACTGACAAAAATAACCTTTTATGAGTATTCAAGCAATAGATTATTAGCAGTTTTCACACTGTCTAGAGAACCCAGAAGATACAGTTTCCAGGACAAATTGAGAAGTCAGAAGTGAATTGAGAATGTCAGAAGTGAATACCAAAGAGTTTGGAGTAGAAATAAAAGCAAAGTTAAACTAACAAAAATGCAGGAGAGAACCAGAATGGACAGCAGTGACACAAAGCTACTTGTGCCAAGCAGTTATCTGGAACTGAAACTCAGGTAGCCTGGCCTACAGRCTACAAAGGCAGATTTCTTTTTTAACTGCAAAACTACTGTTTTCCTCAATGTTTCCAGGGACTGAACACATATAGGTGTACATAGTTATAACCATTTGCACAGATTTGGAAGTTTTAGATAATTTTTCAATTTTGAAAGCAAAATATTTTGTTATGGGAGARCACCACAGCTTTCATATTTGAACAGAGCTAGATTTTATCCTGACCTACACAAGAATAAGGCTATTGTCTTCTTCCTTTGCCAAAAAAAAAAGCCTTCGTTTTAAAGCAAGCTGCAAACAAGTATATGAAAAAAAAATCTTTCATTTCTAAAATTGAAAGTCTTCCGCAAGCTTTAGACAATCCACAGACTTGTTTAGTACTGTAAATTTCCCAAATATAAACATTACAGGACAAAGCAGCACTGTCAGTGACCTAGAAGCAAAGTCAACTTCCTGTTAGATGTTGAATTTTAACAGTATTTGTAGTGTTGACACTCAACTGTAACAAGAGCACTAAAAAGTATGCTGTACTACTACTGTTCCTTTTAAACAGGGTGCACTCTGAACAAAAATTGTAGAATGCATTAAAATACGAAGTAATCATCCTAATTAACAGGATAAGCAGTCCAATAATATAAGAATATTTGTAATAGCAATCTATTTTCTTTCCAGTGCKGTTATGCTATTCTTGACTCTGCAGAGTTTAGGAGAAAACTTAGAACAAAACTATAAATAAAGCTTGGAAGGAAGGACAATTCTTATCCACAAGTAAATACGTATATGTGAATTTGCAAATTATTGCATCAAAAGACATATATATACACACATCTGACTACCTTAATAAAAACATATGACCAGTAAATAAGTATTTAGAAAAGATAGACAAGGTAATCATTTTTCAAAAGGGAAAAATGCCAATTCTCTGGCAAGCATGAGCAGAGCAATGGTATGTGACAGTACAGTATCATTCTGTGAGAAAATAACAAGAGAACAGGATTTTGCTGGTGCTCATCTCCTATGGAAAATATTCAGGTAGTGCGAGATTTCTGATAGCAAAGAAGATTCTCCCAGGAGCTCACTAAAAACACCAGCGCTATTTCCAAGCRCGCACCCATTTCTAATGCTACTCATTAAAAAGTTCTTAAGATCTGYATGCCTTTAGTATTCACCTGGGGAGCAAGGTGGAATCGCACACATAAGGGCCTGGCCTCAGACTCCTCTCCAAGCAGGGAAAAGCTCTGGTGTCCTTGGCCGTGCAGAAGGTGCAAGGCTGCAGCACCAGCCCAAGGACATTGCTGAGTCCCCGGAACCACTCTGAGGCCCAGGGCCAACATGCGACATACCTCGTTTTGGGGCTAAAAACAGGCACCTTCTTCAAAAGCTGATCCTTCAAACACAGCCTAAATCACTCTTCTGCAAGATGTGYAAGTTTGGGAGCTACCTAACTTTGGAAAAGGTCTGATAAGTCACATTTAAGCCACTTATCCACGAGCTAGGCAAAAGAGATAAAGTAAAAAATACCCTGTGCACTGACCACACAGTAAGTTGTCTTCTCTTTCTAGGAGCTCTCACTCAACAAATACAAGGCTCAACATACAGGAGGCACAGGCAAGCAGAACAGCCCTCTGCTCAGCTGGAACTTAGAGGATCTCAAAAGCAAAACCTTGGTCTACTCCACTGCTTCTCTTARGGACGTTATTTTATGGTTCATCCAAAAAATGAGAAGGCTGATAAGATTTAGAGGAGAAGCATGAAAGACTAAGATATTTCATGATGAAAGAGATAACCATACCAAACATGGGAATCCAAGTACTTCAACAAGTATAAAAAAAMCACTATTAAGAACAAAAACACTGTTAGGAGCAGGATTGTTTAATAGTTCAAAGGTAACTGTATTAAAGAGTAAAACAAAGTAAAAGAGAGAATGGGGAAAAACACACACAATAAGCCCTATTCACTCTTAGCTAACTATAGCTTTAGTCTCACAGTTTTCACATTTAGTTTCAGAAGCYCTGGACATTTGCCACGCTTTCTCAATCATTTAAAGGCTGCTCCCAATGGGAAAAGCGCTGTTTGGCCGGTCACACATCGTGAAACACGCAGAAACACTTCCCTCCAAGGGCACGAGCCTGGCAAAGCTGCTCACGCCGCGTGGGCCCCGCCGGACGGGCTCGGAGCGGCCGCTTCACCGGGGCGCAAGGCAGCGCGCTGGCGACGCGCGGAAGCGACCCCCCTCACCGAGCGAGCGGCACCCAGCGCCGCGGCCGGGCACGGTAACCCGCCCCGGGGGAGCCCCTGGGGACAAGGGGGCACTCGGTCACCCGACCAGCTCCCTGCGGGCGGCGGCCAGCGGCGCTGCCCGCGTTCGAGCCCTCCTGCCGCGGGGCGCCCCCCGCGTTACCCCACGCACCTCACGGCTCCCGCGGCCGCAGGGCGAGGGCACCTCCGCGCCGCGCTGCTCCCCGGGCACCGGCCGGCCGGCTACGGGCAAGGGCAGAGCGGAGAAGGGCGCACGGGACGCGGCTACCGGCTCCGCGCTCCCTGGAGGAGCCGCTACTCCCGCGGGCCGGCCGCTCCAGGCAGGGAYCCCGCGGGAAGCGCCAGAGCGGCGGCCGTTAACGGCAGCGAGGGGGGCGCGCGGGGAGGGGGCGCGCGCAGCGGCGGCCGTTAACGGCGGCGAGGGGAGTTCCGGGGGGACGCCTGGCGGCGGCCGTTGAGGACGCGGCGCGCGAGGTGAGGTGAGGCGAGGGAGGGAAGGGGCAGGGCTGCGCGCTCACCTGGCCCGCGCCGCGCCGTCCCGCGGAGCCGGAGGAGCCCGAGCAGGAGGCCATGTTGCGGCGCGCCCGGGAGCTTCGCCCACCTCGGCGAGYGCGGGGCAGCGCCGGGCCGGGCCGCCCCTCAGGTGGGGCTGGGCCCGCCAGGGCCTCTCCGCCCGTGGCAGGGGGCGGGCTCCGTCCCGTCCCGCTGGGGCTGCCCTTGCTCCTTCGCGCCCGGAACCAGGTGCTCTGTTACGGAGTTAATAAATGCCCCGAATCCCCCCGGACGGCAGGCGGGAGCGGGGCGGCACCTGGGGCACCTGCGGCCGGGGCGGAGCGGAGCAGAGCAGCGGCGGCGGCCCCACCTGTGCGAGACCCGGCCGGCGCCGCGCGGCCCCGGGCGCAGCTCTTTGGGGGTGGGTGGGTGGTTTGTTGGCTCTTCCGCTCTCCTCACCCGTTCTGGGTAACTTAAATGGCTCCACTCGGCGCCCAAATCCTCCCTACCCCAGGGAACTGCCAGCAGCGGCTCTGCCGCGATGGGGCAGAGCTGCGGGGCTAATACCCACAGCACAAGGCAAAGCGTCCCGTTCCTCCCGGCGCTGACCCCGTGTGGATCACCTGTTCGTTCGTTTGTTTGTTTGTTTTCTAATCAACGCTAAGATGATGAAGAGCAAAGCATGCAAATGAGCTGCATCAATTAAAATTACTTTGTTGCTAGTTTGGTATTCATGCTTTGTAAGTGCCTAGTAAAACATCTTAAGGCAGTCTTATTAAAATATTATTGTATTGCAGTTCTTAAAATTGCTAAAATATAAATATATAAACTATTAAGATTACGTTAGTTTGGTCTTAAAGGTCCAATCCCAATTTTTTTATACTTTTTAAATTTCAAAAGTCTTGTTCTGGTATACCAATTTTTCTCTTTGTATTAGACCATAACACAAGAATTCACTGAGGTCAAACAAAATGTATTTGATTAATAGCTTACCTGGAAACATTATGTCTAATAGCTTAATCCACCGACTGTACTGTCCCGGGCCTCGTGGGCACAGTGCGTAGCCCGTGTGTACATCCTTGCACACATGCCTGTGCATCAGGTTAAGTTTTCATGCCAGCCTGGGGTGGCTGTTGAGCTCTCAGGATTATTCTTATTCATTTTCCATCTGTCTCACAAAAACACTCAGCAGTACTTTTCTGTGTTGACAGCAAGGATCAATTTTCCTCAGAATGTCTTTTTTTTTYCCCTCTTATTTTGGATGTGACTCATTTCCTCAGCCCACTCAGGAACTAGGAGGCTGAGGAGGAGAGGATATACAGAGAAAACATGACAATATCTACACATTGGCTGAAAGAAAATATGAAGTAAGAATGTTCACAGTTACTGATGGCAGAGATACCATCATGGGCAATGGCAAAGTGCAGCTCTGCAGTGGGGCCACAAACTATTACTATAGTGCCTTGCATGCTGCTGCCCATGGTTGGGTACCACCTCCTACCACTCTTTAGAAATAAAAATTGTGAAGGTTAAAATGGAATTTTCAGCCTGCAAAAAAAAAAAAAAAAAAAAAAAAAAAAAAAAAAAAAAAAAAAAAAAAAAAAAGAAAGAAAAGGTCATTTTTAATGCAAGGGAGAAGTATGTTATATTCTTACTTGCGTAACAGATGAGGAGGACTTTTTAAAAATGTTTTGTTCCCCAAGGGTGATGTGTACATCTAAATGTTCGGTGCTTTTCCACAGGGCTGCACATCTCACCTGTCTCATCTGCAAGAGTTTGCCTTCATTCCTGGCAGTTGGAATGATACCTTGAGGGAAGAAAGAAAAAAAACTTCCTTTACCTCAGGAAAGTCAGACTTTGCTGAATGAGGTTTGTAATTTAAATGTACTATTACAGTGCAGTTGAGCTGACATAGCACAGTAGCAGCTAGTTGTCATAAGGTGGAAAGAGATAAGTGGACAAGGCRTGCAGAGAAAAATCAAGTTTGCAGTAAGAAAAAAAAGGTATTATTTATTGAAATTGAATTAAAAGAAAGAATAACAGCAAAATAAACTTTTAAGCTAGTATAACTACATAAGAAAGATTTGATAGTGTTATATTGCTATCTTGAAAATGTCTTAAATTTAGACAAGACCAAAGTGAATGGATTTTCTCACTCATCAGAGGCCTCTGATAATGTGCTGCCCTSAATTTTACCTCACAGAAACAGTCTCACTGAAGTCACGGGGAGCTGCTTGCATGATTCCAGGCTGAAAACCGAGTTCTATATATGCAATTTTAAATGTACCTCCCCTGTTCTTATAATTCCAAACAGAAATTTAAAAGCATTTTGGGGGATTTTGCTATTTTATCCTTGGCATATAAGACATCTGMAATACACAGAGGAATTAAGGAAGCAGCTATCTTTTTCTAAGGCTATATTTTACATACATCAGACGTGAAAGTTTTGTCTGACTGAAGTTAATGGGAGTTTTGCCAATGACTTTGGTGAAGCTTGGATATTTGCCCAGATGTTCTAGAGAAACAAAAGGCTTTTTTTTCTTCTAGCTTGGTATGTATGCCCTGCTCACCTTTCTCTTTTAATTATATGTATTAAAATAAACATTCCCAGCTTTGCAAGTACTTTATTAAAGGTTTGTACCCAGCCAACAATATTTTGCCCATTATAAAGGAATAGTGTCAGTGACAATGAAGCATTCCTTACTGTGGAACACGAGTTCAGCAAAAAACAGAAATGAGACAATATTTCAAAATTTATGTCCAAGGATTGCTTGTGTTTTACCTCTGAGAGGCCGCCCTCAATGCCAGGGAGGCTTCGTATTCCTCTGCTGACCCCCACCGAGTCCCTGCACACCACATCCTCACCGCTGGTGATATTACCGTGGCAGAGGTGAATTCCTGGTTCCACAAAAAATCATGGCAAAATTTCCACTGATTTCAAATTCAGCCAAGGTTTCCTCCAGGAAGATAAAGGCAAATAAAGAAACAGCAAATTAAGAATTTCTTTTATATACAATTCAATTTTTTGAAATGAAGATGTTGTCTATGCTATTTTCATTGGTGTTAGGATCCCACTTGGTGGGGGAGGCAGGGTGAAGTGATTTAATGCAGGCTTTACACTATTCTATCAGAATAATACTTAAAAATCGTCGGAACTTAAATTCAAGGCTTTTAAATGCATTTTGAATGTTTATATTAATGCTGTAAGGAGATGGTGACAATTTAGTTCTTTTCTCTTAGCAGCCTCCACATYTTTTACTTTGTTTTCAAATACTTTTGAGAAATATTGTTTCCTGACTGATAAACCRTGAAAATGCTACTAAAGGACCATGAGCAGCAGTTATTCCCTATGTTGCTTCATAGTCAGAACTGTCCTGCATAAAAAAGCATCTTTAACAGGTTAAATGAATCACCTGAGCTAGGCATTAAGAGGTTAAGAGCCCTCTAATATTATCCTGCTTTCCTAAATGTTACCAAGTTCCTCCTACTGCATTTTTCATTACACTAACAAAACAATCATTTATTTTTAATAAATATTAAAGGGAGTCAGTGTTTTTAACTATCTGTTTTGGATACAGTGAACACAATCTATTTTAGATATACTAATTAGTATTCACAAACAAGTCAAACTTTTTTAATCACATCATTATCTAAATAACAGAATACACATTCTCTCTTCCTTACAGTGATGGTATTGCTGAAGTCAATGTATTTAATGTACAAAGGACAAGACTATACTGACCCTTGCAGCTGCCCTCTACTCAGAATAGAAGTTGTTGTTCAGAGTATTACAGTGGATTCTTAGCAATGAATACAATTGTAATATTATAAYCTAGAATTGTAGGTCTGGTCCTATATTCCTTGCACAAATAAGATCTCAGTTCAAGCAGCAGTTTTAATATACACAACCTTCTCCCATTTATGCAAATAAAATGGTAATCTGTATTATAATRTCAAAGCAGAACTAGATTTTCATGCTCTTTGCCTTTAGAATTTTTGTTGGCTTTCCACTTGAATCCATATTTTGCTTTAAGTAGCAAATTAACAGCAACAGTCCTTGGGATCTGTGGAATCCTTTATAACAATCCTCTGAAATTCCAAAATGTGTTTTCCTCTTGTCGATCATGACTAAGTTGTCAGCAAGTTTACTGCTAGTTTTCCTTCACACACATAGGTAAATCTTTCCACACACAAAAGCAAATGCAAGCACAATTGAGAGAGTTGCAGGCATTTGTCTTGAGCAGGATTATTAGCCTCTACATGTCTAACTCAATATTAAGATAAGCACCAGTCAGAGGGCAGACACGTCCCAATGTATCCCGAGGAACTCCAACAGTAATGATAAGCAGGCATCACAGAGAGAGAGAGAGAAAAGCACTAGGCCAGCAGAAGTGGCCGAGCAATAGTTGGCAAAGCAATTTGACAGCAGGTCCCCACTGCAGTGAACTTTGCCTTTTAAGTTACCTAGCTAAGGACTCAGAGGTGCAGAGAGACTGTAGCTCGGGGAATGTGGTTATTGAGCACATAGCTCCTGTACTGACGTCAGCCCATGGCCCTAAGTGACTGGGACAAGTTGCAGTGGATGCAAGCTGCCTTAAATCTGTACCCATTGTCATGGCATATATATTTTAAATGTAAGGCAAGAGGTCCAGACAGCAGCACAGCCCCATTGCCACAGGCGGCGTTGGAGCCATCACTRTTAGCTCAGCGCACGTCCCAGGCTACCTGCTACCTCCACTGTCAGCCCTGCCGGTCACGGGCTTCTGGACCTCTTGCCTCATATTGAAAACAAAAGGATACTTGCTCCTGCTTAAAAGATAGTTATTCTATATTTAGCAAATATTTAAATTTAATGTGTATGTAAATAGATGTTCTCAAAGAGCTTGGACAGTCATTGGGCACTCTGTTAACATTTAGTTGCAGAGTGAACCTGAAGGACAAACACTCGTGACTTTGTCTTTGAAGTAATACAGTTAAAAATGAGAGAAAAGAAAATGGCACTTTTAAGAAAATACAGATCTATCACTGTTTGAAAAGCTAGATGAATTTTTCATTTATATATAATATGTTTTTAACTTAATTTCTGTTAATTAACATATCTTAGTTGATCGTGCTAAATACTAATCACACTGCTAACAATTAACAGAGCTAGCTGAGGTTACCGTACGTACGGCTGGGGTTTCCCAGACAGACTGTCTTTTTACCTGGTGGGAAAGGCGGACTCTGGCCTCCTTCCCGAGATCTCCTGACAAGCGCCGGTGACGGTGGGCGGGCCCAGCCGTGCTGCCGGGGCTGCGGAGCCGCGCAGACCGGCCGCGCTGCCCGTGCGCAGCCAGGCCCGAGGGACGCGYCAAGGCCACGCTTGGCACGAGCCTCTGCTCCGCAGAGCGCCGCACGCCCTGGCACGGGCTCCAGCAGGGGCGGACGCCTCCCTCGCGCAGGCACCGACGGGCACCTCGCTTGTCCCCCGTGAAGGAGACACAGGTGAACAAAGATGCGGAGCATCCCAGCAAAACACACAGGCCAACTGCCCTGCCAGGGGGAGAGCTGTAAGCCTGGAAACCCATCGCCTCGAGCATGTGCGTACAGAGCAGTATGTGTGCTGCGGTGTGCAGCACCAGCGTGGGCCCAGGGCCTCTTCTGCTCCTGCACGCGGGGGCACGGCCCTTCCGCGAGATGTCACCCCAGCACAGGGCCCAGCGGGGAGAGCTGCACCGGGCACCTCAGCCTRCCTGGAGGCACCGCTCCTGGCCTGCGAGGAGTTACTGCTTGTAACAAGGCAGCCTCTGACTTTAAAACAACTTACACAGCCTCAGCAGCACCTTAAAAATCAGCACCGCTGAAACCAGAAGTAACAACATCTACGTTACGACGCGGCCCCAAGCTCCGCACGGTCCCCRCTGCTCTGCCGAGGGGGCCGCAGTCCTCGAGGTGGTGCTGGCCAGAAACGAGCCGCGCGCGGCACCGCCACGGCCGCGCCGCCGCCAACCAAGCAGACGCCCAGCGGCCTTGCCGCGCCCGGCCGCAGCGGCTCACGCGGAAGCCGCCTCTGAGCGCCGCTTTGGCGCCACGCGGGTGCCGCGCGCTCATTGGTCGCTTTGAACGGCGCGGGCGCGCTGCCATTGGCGGGCGGCGGCGGCGCCGGGCGCGCGCCGTTCGAATGCGCCCCGCCCGCCCAGCTCCTTGCGTGGCGAGCGGCGGCGGCGGCCCGGCCGGGTGAGCGGCAGCGGCGGGGGGACCCGCGGCGGCGGTGCTGGGGGACGGGGCGCGAGCCGGACCGGCCGTTGACGTGCGGCCGTTGGGGCAACGGTCGTGGGGAGGGGGAGCGGGGAGAAGCGGGGGGAAGCGGGCATTCTCCTGCTTAGGGGACCGTGGCCCTGCGCGAGCGGCGCAGCCGCCGGAGCGAGAGCCAGGGCCAGCCGCTCCCGGGAGCCCCGTCACCCTCCTGGCGGCAGCCGTGGGGCAGCTGGCACCTCCTAGCCGCTGTGCGGCCGCCCCCGGGGCTCTGCGGTGGAGGGAGGGCGCAGGGTGAAGGGGCCGGCGAGGCGTCACCCCCGGCTATCCCGAGCCGTGCTGGGGGCTCGCGGCCCTCGCCGCGCTCTGCAGCGCCGGCCCGCTCGGRAAGCGCTCGGGTCAAGCCTCGCGACGCGGGTCACGGTCTTGGTGCTTCCGCAGCGGCACTTGGGAAGAGCCGGGGGTGCTCGGCGCCCTGGGGGAGCTTTACACACACACACAGAATCTTCCTGCCTTGAGCTGGTGCCCGCTCAGCCTGTGCTGGTCGGAGCTGTGAGTACACACGGCTCTGTTCCTTGCAGAACTGCACTGTTCTGAGGTAAATCCCAGCTACAGGTGCAAACTAGCCGCTGAAGTAACTGTCAGCACGGATTCAGTAACTGCGCTGCGGTCAGGAAAGCAACTACTTAGCCTCATTTTTTTTCATTACGATTTCAGGGGTAATCATATCAAACAGCAATGGATGATTACACAAAAATAGAGAAGATTGGTGAAGGTAAGGAGAACTATGAGCCTTGTACTGTTCTGCAGACTCATTCTCCAAATGTCATGGAAGCCTCGTCTGCACCAGCTACTGTGATTTAGCTAAATGACAAAATAAATGGGCCTGTGCTTTACAGAGGTAACCCCTTCACGTGTAAACGCTTTGAGATTGCCCTTTTGTGGAAGCCTGTATGATCCATCTGAAACAGCGGATCAGTCTGGAGAGGCACCTGCCTTCCCCTAGGAGGGGAAAGGAGGTTCCAAGACCTGGAGTTGACTCCTGAATTGAGGAAGATACTCCTACCTCCACCCCCCATTTGAAACCTCAGACTTATGCACCTAAACAGTATCCTTTGCTGGAATAAGGTGCTTACAGATAGCATGCTTAAGAGAAGCATCTYATGGTATGGTTATTGCTTGTATTTTTGTTGCTATTGTTCAGGTACCTATGGCGTTGTATATAAAGGTCGGCACAAAGTAACAGGCCAAGTGGTTGCCATGAAGAAAATACGTCTAGAAAGTGAGGAGGAAGGTGTTCCAAGTACTGCTATCAGAGAAATTTCTTTATTAAAAGAGCTGCATCATCCCAATATAGTCTGGTATGCATATACTTGTATTTGCCTAAGCTTTTTAAAGAGCACTAATTCTTAAATTTTTTTTTTCCACTTTCCTAGTGAGGTTGGGGTTTTTCTGCCGAATACAGGATCTGCAACAAATACAATGCAGGCCTAAAACCTGTATTTGTCAGTTTTCTAAACTGAGTTTTTCCTGCTGTCTCTTCCTATTCTGGGAATCTAAAATCTTTGCCAATTTTGTGATTTTTATGGAAGCTATGAGGTTATCATCAGAATGGAGACCATACAGTTTTTCGAAAATAGTTCAACTTATTTAGTCAGACTCTAAATTTTATTTGCCATCTTGGAGATTACCTGACCTTAATATTGCAAGTCTTTGCTTACTGTTCTGCAGCAGAAAATTAAAGGTAACGTTTCCTTAGCAGGCATGTATAGGGGACTATGMCTGGAACTTCCACCAGAGACAGAGTGTCTGACATATAGGACTGATCACAACTCCTGATTTTTAATTGCTTTTTKATGGTGCAGAGTATCTTCGAACTCATGTGACTTAGAACTAGCCATGCTGCAACTAAATTGTGCCTCAATGAGTTCTATATTTGGGTTTAGGTCCCCTTAATCTATAAATGATGGAAGGGATACTTAAAAACATGTACAAATCTTGCTCTGCCTGATAGGTTCCTATTTTAATGCAAAACTCTTCACCCTTACTAGCAATCCAGGTATTGCTTTAATCTAGCTTCAAATGGAAGCTGGAGCAATTGTTAAATTGCAACTAGATACTGTGGAGGAGGGAATGCACATAAGGGGAGTGTAAGGTGTTTCTTCCCAAAGCCTTGTGTGTGAATGAACTCCATGAATCTGTTTCTCTTTCAAGACTGTTTAAAAGATTTTCTTATTAGTAATCTAGAAATGTCAACTTGTGTCCCTCTTAAGAAGGGAAGTGGTGACAGTGATTCTGCTGTTTTTGCCATGGAGTTGACTGTCTRTTCAATCTCTAGTCTTCAGGATGTACTTATGCAGGATTCAAGACTGTACCTCATCTTTGAATTCCTTTCCATGGATCTCAAGAAATATTTGGACACTATTCCCTCTGGCCAATATTTGGACTGTGCACGTGTTAAGGTAAGATGACACTTCTCCTAGTGCATTAAAGGAATTAATGTAAAGAAGACCTACGAAACCATAAACAACTCCAAGTATTATTTATCTTCAGCCTAATCAACCCATTGAAAAAGGAAAGGTCCGAGAGGATCTACACCACAACAGGAATCTTAAGTTTTGCTTTTAAACACCTTGGTTTTTCTACTTGCTGAAATTAAATTGCCTTAAATTATATCTAAACAGCCCCAATAACTTTCACATGCTTTTTATTGGTTTGATACTAACTTGATATTTAATACTTTGGATCTCAGTTGCATTACCTCTATGGGGAGAGCTAATGCAAGGAAACAGCTTTATGTTGCAGTAAAGCTCACTCCTACTTCTTTTTCTCTTCATCTTTTCTACAGAGTTACTTGTATCAAATATTGCAAGGTATTGTGTTCTGTCATTCAAGAAGAGTTCTGCACCGAGACTTAAAACCTCAGAATCTCCTAATAGATGACAAGGGAGTGATTAAACTAGCAGACTTCGGATTGGCTCGAGCCTTTGGGATTCCAGTGCGGGTATACACGCATGAAGTGAGTGGAAACAATCTCTCAGCGGCTAGGACAAAGCTTACTAGTTTCCTGGTAACAGGAATTTCAAGTAGTTGTAAAGCAGAAGACTATTAAGTTTCTTTGTCTTGATTATTTGATGGTTTTCCATGTCCACTACAACTGAACTCCTTTTTGTTCTTTAGGAGCACGGGGTACATAAATTTTCCTGAATATGTCTTAACTCTAACGTTATGGGGCATCTTGCAAATCCCACAGTTAGGTTATCCTTAACAAGGGGTCAGACAGGTCAGAACTTGTCCTTTTTCTTGCAAGGACATTCTCAGTGTGTACGTGTTCATATTTGTTTGCTCACAGTTAGTAGCTAGGTGCTACAAAGGGTGAACTTCCTGTTCTCCAACAACTTGCACTATAAGCGACCATAGTGGCATTTGTAACCCTTGTTTTCAAATATTAGAAAGTCTTCTTTCAAGCTAAGGCTTCTAATACTGGCTCATACTTCAACCAAAAGAATGGTGCGAGTGTTCTTTAATACTGAATGAGCAACTATATCTGCAGTCACCTAGAGGACTTGAGTCCATAAACTGATAAGAATGTCCTCGTTGACTAGGTAGTGACCYTGTGGTACAGGTCTCCGGAGGTGCTGCTGGGATCTGCTCGGTACTCAACTCCCGTGGATATATGGAGCATAGGTACCATATTTGCTGAGCTGGCCACTAAAAAGCCTCTCTTCCACGGGGACTCTGAGATCGATCAGCTCTTCAGGATCTTCCGGTATGTCTGGGCAAACCCACCCTTGCTGTTAGTGCAGCCAGTGCTGTGCACTCACAAAAGCTGCCATGGGCACAGAGCTTTACACAAAACTCACTAGTGTTTTGCTCATTCTTGTGTAGAGCTTTAGGGACACCCAACAATGAAGTATGGCCTGAAGTGGAATCCCTACAAGACTACAAGAACACATTCCCAAAATGGAAGCCTGGCAGCCTGGGGACACATGTCAAAAACTTAGATGAAGATGGACTAGATCTGCTGTCTGTAAGTAGCCTGTCATTAAACTGTTTTCTAGGAAACTGAACAGGTAGTTTCAAATAATAATATCTACAGCTCTTCTGCACTCAGGTTTGAGTGGATGTATGGATTAAGAGGTCAAACTCTTATCAGCAATTGTTCAGCTGRAATGGGCACCTGCTCTGCCAGCAATACTAATGTAATGGATAAAATACATTTGTTCCTCAAAAAGCTTTTAAAGCAAACTTGACTGCTTGACTGCTCTTCTTACTAAGCAATTATGCCTCAGAGCTTGCTTTATGTTAACAAGCCAGGTGCAGCTTGAAGGGAAGGAGGAGCTTTTACAAGCAACTTACCTCAATGAAGGCTCCTGTCCCCAAACTGTATCTGTGGCCTCCCTGGGACCACCCTAATAGTGATGTGGCTTTATGAGGCCTCAACCAATTGGAAATGTGTGTTTTCTTTTATGGTAGCATGGGAATTAATGTTTGAGGACTCACCTTAGTTAGTCTTTAATGGTGGTCTTAGCAGACATAAAAAMCAAGATGGAAAATGGCTGTTCTAACTGATCAGCTGTGAAAGCAGGGGCTTAGTTTAAGCTGGCCCACTCTGACTCAACTGCCTTGTAATTTTGGCTTAGTTAATCCACCAAAGGCTAACTGGTATATTTTGTGGCTAGAGTGCATTTATTTTAATCTTGTGGCCCAGCAGTTAAACTGCCATACCAAACATTTTAATCAAATTTTTTTTTGTTAATTTTTCTTCATTTAGTGTGTTGCCTACTGTGTTGCTGACTCCAGTCTAATTTAGATCACCTAGGTGTGTTTAGATGGACACCTTGGTGACTCGTCAACCAACTGTGCTAAAGCTACACAAGTCTGCACTGTAGGGATATATGGGGAAGGTGCTCTATGTTTTTGAAATAAGCTGGAGCTTCAAAAGCACTTTGCAAAGGAAACCTTGTATTGCAGTTACCCTTGTTAGCTGGTTCATGTTCTTAAACTGCGTCTTACCTACTGTGACTGCTTATTATTCATGTTGGTAGGGCCATAGCCAAACACCCTGAGGGAAGTGGTGTTACTCAGGAGTTTCAAGAGACAAAAACATCCTATTTTGTTTTATTGTGGGAACAGAACCACTTCTCACACTAACAAGCTCAACACCACTTGGTGAAAATACAACTCTGTCTTGAGCTCCTAGCAGCGTTTTACAGAAACAGCCAACTTCAGCTGGAGATCATCCATGTGGGGGCACTGATGGCATCGTTACTAAACCCTAGTTAGAAGTAGGATGGCTACTGACTGTCATTACAGACTGAAAAAAACTGAAGGAAGTGAGTGAATGCTGGTGATCCTGCCGCATAACTGAGCTGCTATGTGGTCTGTGTTTGGCTGTGGATACATCATATAAAAAACATATTTTGGGTCTGCTAAAAAGAAAAAGGCAAAGGAAAAAACAAAGCCACCTACTTCCTCAAACAGTATTAATGTGTTGAACAGGGCTAATCTCAAACCACGTGAAACGTCTCCCAAATCTTCTSTAACTTCACCATACATTGAAATTTGAGCCTCCTACAAAAGCTGAGCCTGATAACAGTGCCTAGATTCTTGGACATCTGAAATTCAATTATTTATTCTCTAGGACTTAAATCTGAGGCAGTAGTATAACTTTAAAAGCAATGAAAACTAATAACTCATTCTATAGCACAAGCTCGAATATGACAATAAAAATTTTGATTACTACTTTTGTAGATGAAGTTAGAGATGGTATGGCAGTAAAAACTGGTGTTCTTAAAGAAACTAACATTTTATACTTTTTAAAAAAAAAATGCTGAACCCCTTGTCCCATGTAACTATTTGGGCTTTAACTCCCTGAGGAAAACAGAACAAAACTTCCTCTGGCTGAGAACTTGAAAGTAGTAAGTGTTGTCACTTGTTGTCTGGACCTGCACAGGATAAGGATGTTTCTTTACCTTGAGATATGCATTATTACCATCTGGAGTTATTGGTGGAAAAGATCTTATGTCAGRAACATAGGAAGGAACTTAATTTTTTCTAGTTACATTATTATTATGGTTATACATCTACCCACTTAACACAAAACTCAAGTTCTTGTTTCATAAGGACTAAATGTCTTTTTTCCTCCTCACAGAAAATGTTAATTTATGATCCTGCAAAAAGAATTTCTGGCAAAATGGCCCTGACCCATCCATATTTTGATGATTTGGACAAATCTACACTTCCAGCTAATCTGATCAAGAAAGTCTAGACTCTTGGACTAAATCAACCTGATTGTGACTTTTTACTGTTGTCTGTCTGTAACTTTTATGTTGGTCTTTCTGCTTGAAAATTGTGGCTCTATTTAGTGTGTTCTGGTTTAAGTGTTATCTAAATGTAAATATTAACCTATTAGTGCTCACTTTAACCACAGTGCAAATATCACTGCTGGTACTGCAGTACACTTTCTATAAATAAAGCTTTAAATATATAAAAGGACTGAAACTTCTTTCTAAACTATTGGCGCTCAAAAAAATGAAGCCAACTGATTTTGTACTGCTTATTGTGAATTTACCAGGACAGATAATGTAGGAAAACTTGAATTTTACATGAGATTGCTCTATACCAATGTGTAATTGCTTAACAGGATCCCTTTTCAACTGCTCCTGCTAACATCTTTCTTGTTAAAACTCTTGTAATTATTTCTGAATGTGGAAAGTAATGTTTTTATTATAGGAGTAGTCAAATAATGTGTTGACCTAACAAGGCTGCATCATAGATGGAGATGCTACCCTGGCTACAGTTTCTCTGTGACTAGAGAAGGAACTTAGCAAAGCTCTCCAGCACCTGATTTTGCAGGTGAGAGTATTGTGAGAAGATCAAATGAAACTTATGCAGGTAGATACACTAAATAATTACTGACTGTATTTGACTAGATTTCTGATTTCTACCACTATTTGAGGCTTTAGGACACAGCAGTAGAGGCAGGCTGCTGGATTAGAGGAGAAGCAGGGGAATGATGACTATTCATGTTAAAATGCACAGGCTAGTGGATTTAATTGTAAACTTTTATCTACAGTGCTCAAGATTCAATTTCCTGTAAATCCTAGTTATAGGACTGAACATCTGTATTAATATTTATGTTACAGTGGGTCTAAGCATCATGAAACTGCTGCTGTTCTGGGGCCAAAGCTTGCATCAAGGTTTGGGGTAGCRATGATGGCCTGGGCCTTCTAAACCGGCCCTGTGCAAGGAATAGTAGCTGCTCATGGACAACGAGGTCTGTGACAGTCCTGTCGTACAGCCAGTGGCGAGGGGAGACTTTGGAGCAGAAGCGGTGTTAGGTGTTGGCGTTCTGCATCACAGCTACTTACTAGGCTGCATACTGCCTAGTTACCTGGAAGTCCCACAGTACTGAACATTCTTCTAAGCCAACACTGCTTTTAGATAGTCTTAGGTCAGTTGGGAATTAGCATCACATTCTGCAGAGTAGTTCTTAAATTCTTTTTCCTGGAAATAGCGGGATGCTATTATAGAATCATTTAGCAGTAGAGCCAAGAAGTACTTCCTGAAATGACCTCTTCAGCCAGCAACCTGTTACTGGAGGCAGAGAAGATGACTGCTCTGGCTGATTCCTTGACTTTCCTGCTCTCGAGTGTAAGGAACCATGAGCTCACCCGTGACGAGGACAGCACTCTGGGTGCTTATGAGCAGCAGTGCAGAAAACAACTGGTATCTGCAGAGATAAACTCTTTTGCTCTCAAAATCTCAAGCTGGACAGGCAAAGTATTTGGAACCCTTGCATTTTAGTTGGTCTCTTTGTAAAGAATAGATTCTATTTAAGCTCTCCATAAAGAGAGCAGTAAGCCTTAACTGGGTGGATTTGGATGTTGCAGCTTGTAATAGTACAAAAAAATTGTGACGTTCATCTCCCTAAAGCTTCCTAGGTGACATGCTGAAGATGTCAGCCTTACTAGAACTGTCTGCTAACTAAACTGTACTAAGATGGTACTAACACTGCTGAAGATGGAATTTTTTTTAAGAGGAGGTTACTACCAGCCTCTCTCTTCTACAGCCAAGCACTGTGTTAAGATGATAATGTCACAGAGSTACAATTGTAGCTCTGAATAGATAATCCTCTCTCTTTCCCAAGAGGAGAGCTAAATGAGCACAACGTCCCTCATGTGTGTTTGAGGGCAGCTAGGGTGGTACGTCTTAGGCATAAAACCATGGCTCTCATTTTGGGCAGCTCTGAAATAAAATGCAAAGTTAGCAGTTGTGCAAGTCCTTTTTGCAGAGGAAAAAGTACTTCCTTACACATGTAAACCGCCCTGCTGTGATGTACTCTGTGCAGACTGGGGCAGCTGAGCCCCCCGCCACCTGAAGCTTCTCTTAGCACCAGTGAGAGCCAGTGCCTCCCTCTCTTGGATAACCTCCAGCAAAAGCTAGCCCTCAAGCTTTTGCTCTTGGGGGCACCAGAGCCCCTCAGCAGCGATGGTCTGTGTGTCGGCACGCTGGCCGGAGTGTCCRCGTCCTCCCCGATGCTGGGAACGCCATCCGCAGGCAGCAGTGCATCTCACCAGGCTCCTGCTCCCCTCAACCTCAATGGGGTTCAAGCATCCTCAACTGCYTTACTGACCAATAGGGATCAATATCGAGGGGGTTTTGGTTCTATTCCACCGGTATCATAACTGCTAGATTGCTGGTATTACTAATATTATTATTATGTTGACTTTGAAGTTGCCATGACAGACTTTGCTAATAATATTGAACATCTGCAGAAGGTTTGCAAACTTACAGTAATGATCTTAGAAAGTTGCAAGTGGAAGGAATTACTTTCTTATAAACATCAGCGTGCTGTAGGTTGAAATAATTGTATAAATCCCATTGGCGTTACCTCTAGTACTACAGCTGCTGGTCAGAGCATGGGTGAGCAGGGAAGTATAAACTAGTTTTTCTTCCATTTCTTTAGTTCAGAAACAGTTTGTTTCTGCAGATTGTGAAGATTTTCTCAGAGGAAAACCTTTAGGTTTCTGGGTGGGGGGGTAAAATGGATTGAGCTTGTTTGTCCTCCATCATATTAAGGTAGTACAGTTCACAGGCTCTTACATACAAGAGATTTTGACATCAGACCAACTGCATAAAAAGGAAAGCTTCCCCAATATTAGAAGGGCTGGTTCTTCTGAAAATACTGAGCCAACTATAGGATACTTGTGGACTGAAGTCTAGCTGCACTTATTTTGCTCAGCAGACATCTTTCATTTTACTGAGAATATTGCATTGGCATCTCTCACTTTAAAATAAGTGACTCTCTTTAAAAAGATTTCATAGGGAATAGAGAAAAGTCAGTTTTCAGAGTGTTCCCTTATTCAGGGATTTGGAAATTCTTGCTTCCTGAAACGTGAATCTCTCCGTGTGCTTGTGGGAGTGTCGGGCTCAGAAACGGCCTTTCTTGGGCCAGTTCTAGCAATWCCTCATGCTCCAGTATTTAGGGAAGCACAGCACAGTTAATAGGCAAGCTCTGCCACAGACTTAGCCTATTTCAAATCCATTTCATTCATAATCTGTTCCAATTACCTTCTTGTGAATGTTCTCCTCTCTTTCCTTTAGTGCTTCATTGCACTAGGAGATGGATCACTGTCAGCAAGTTATCTGTTACCAAAATCGCTACTACCAAACATGCAGAACTCCTCATGCAGTTTCCTTTAACTTCTTTATCATTTAATAGCCTTCAGCAGCTTGATCATAAACTTGGTATCCCTCTTCCTGCCTTATTTTCTTGTGCTAAATATTTTCCCCTGTCATAGATCAGGTTGCTGCAGATCCACATTTGCATGAAGGATTTGCCTAGTCCAAGGAAGGCGGGGAAAAGCCCGTGTCCGTTGGCATCCCTCTTTTGGGCTCCTCCTGGCTTGCCTCCCATAGCACCTTGCCACTTTATTATTCCCTCGGTTCTGTGGTTGGGCACGGAGCATAAGCGAGCCCTGGAGCTTTTCTCTTCCATTGGAAGCCCTTGCTGTGCAAGCTGCAGGCAGCAGCCTGTTTCACACATGTGCAATGAACATGGACTACTTTTGGTCTAGGCTCTAATGACAGGTACAAGTTTGCACTGTGAATATGCTCGACACCTCCCAAAGCAGACATCAAATCCTGACACTTAAACTCATTAACTGGAAAAGAGGGTAAGGACTCTCAATAATAATAATAATAATAATAATATATAATAATAATATCATTATTATCATCAAGTTTTAAAATAGTTGGAAACTGAGGGAATGTGGTTGCTTTGAGTAAACTTGCCCAGCTCAATCCCATTCTGAGGTTTGCTGGGACTTGCTGGGGAGCAATAGGCAAAGGATGGAGTGAAACAGGGCACAAGTACAGAATTGGCAGGTGAGAAAGCTTGACACTTTTTCCATAGAGACGTATGGGAAACCTTTCTGAAAAGCTTTCTGACAATCATAATTGCAAAGGTAAAATAAAATTAKAAATGAGGTAGTTTTATTACTTGACTGATTTGCAGGACTATTTGATAGCTACTTTGATAATTTCTGTACCCTTTTTTACTTTATATATTTCTCTCAACACTTCTTTTTTTTTTTAGTCTGTGGATTTTGATGTATAGACTAAAACCAAAGCAGCTGCAGAGGAGCAGAGCCTGTGTTCCCTGCTCCTGCCCACACGGTGTCCCTCCAGCCCCTGCCTAGGGCTGCCAGGGGGCGGAACGCACCGGAGAGCATCAGATTCCAGGGCTCCMTGGAGAAGAGAGCGGAATTTATGTTTCTGGGAGGCAGCCAGCCCGAAAATGCTCTCTGAATGGAAAGCCTTTCATGAAACATCTGGGCAGTTAATTTTTCCTAACTTCAAAGATGTCCAGCACTGCACTGACATACTGACTCCTTTCTTTAGGGAAGAATCACTTAGGTTAACACACAAAAGCCTCTGTAAAGGTATTTCATGCTAAAATTAATGATCAGAATGACTTTGCCTCATAAAGTATCAGAGAAATGCCAGCTGCTATAGTTACGTTATACCAGACTCCTGATTGATTGCACAGGCCCTTACCAATTGGCACCAGTTACCAGTTTTGRGGTGATTTTTTTGAGGCTGCAAATATTGCCTAGCCCAGGCTTTGCAAACACTTAGTTAAGAATAACCTTGGCTTAAAAAAGGGAAGATGGTGGATAATAAAGGATGCAGGGGCTTCTGTAAACTCTATTCTTCAGGCTCTGAAGAAAAAATTTACTGGTTTAATTACTTTTCAACACCTTTGTCACTTATCCTGAAAGTAATTGAGCTTATTTCCCTAAATTTCAATCTGTCAATTAATTATTTTAAGTAGATGAAGTGGTTTGTTTGCTAACTAAGACATCCTGTTTCGTGCTTTCTGTGTAACCCATCAGCRTTAACCTGGTTTTGTTTCCGTTCGGCTGTTTATTTGCTGTAATTTCATAAATTCTTTAGAAAGGAGTGAAGGGATTTAAAAGCTATTGAGTATTTTGAAGGCTGAAGAAAATTTCCCAGCTGACACAGGTAACTCTTAGCAAAAGCGGTTTGGAGAAGCCCCAGAGCCCCTGCAGGAGGGTTGTGTCCGCTGTGATTTGGCCTTTGCCATTTCTAGCACCATTTCTGCTCTAAGCTTTGTATGAACAGGGGCAGCTGCCTCTGGACAGCCACAGCTGTGGGGAAGCTGAAGCCGCGTCGCAGGCCCCACACCCCAGCGCTCCTCCTAGCACGCGGTTACTGCATTTACCCTGCACGCGAGAGCTGCAACACCAGCCGAGCTGGGGCATCAGCTGTTCCGCGCCGCTGCCTGCAGACTGCAAAACAGGCACGTTCCTGAGCACGCTCCACTGGCGGCAGCTTCCCATTCCACATCAAACAAATCCAGCAAATGTCAGGGCACAACTTGTGCCTTGGAAACACCAGGGAAGACAAAGMTTCTTCAGCAGCAACTGGATAAACAAACCAGAATCAAACCTGGACAGCTCCTCACCCATGGCTCGATYAATGGGAAGGATTTCTCACCATCTCCCCTTGCAGTCATAAACTGAGAAGCTCACAAGGCCCAAGGAACCGTTCAGCTGTTGGGAGGCAAACGCAGCCCTTCAGGTTTTTACCCATGGGACTGTTGAACACACACATGGAGCGAGTGCTCAGCAGGATTTCAAGCCTTGGGAGTTAACTACAAGCAAGAGAAATCCGTCTGTGTCAGAGAAAGATCTGCCCTCAAAGTGAGTGAAGGGTTGTTGCTGTTTTCTTGTAGTTAGTTATTCTAATAATTACAATTTCAGGTTGTAAAATTATGGACTGCATGGTCACTATTGGTCCACAAGACTTTCTGACCAGTTACAAGAGCCAAACAAAGACAAATACTGAAGTTTAACATTCCGTGGCTACACGGGGTTGAGAGCCTTGGCTTTCATTTGAAGGGCATCTTGTTTCATTCAGAAGTTTCTAGGCCACCTGGCGAGACCCGGCAGGGAGGAGGAAGCCCCAGGGTTTCAGCAGCAGCAGCGGCCACAGTGCTGAGCAGTGCGAAATGCCTGGGGCGGCCCGGCCCGAGGGGCGCRAGCCCCTCACCCAGCAATGGGCAAAACGTGACATGGGGAGCGTGTCCATCCGGGCTACCTGCCCGAGCACCGGGGTCAGACCCAGAAACTYGGGTTGAAGAGAATGGGCCGTGCCACGGCGGCCCCCGGAGCGCAGCCGGAGTTCAGCACCGTCGCTAGCACCGTCTCCACGTCAGGAAACGGCACCACGTCGCAGGCTATCAGTGAACACCATGTTCATTACGATGAACAGCGACCTATACGATGGTGGTAGACAAATCATGACAGGAACTGACTCCCCCAAAAAGAAGCAAGCTGACGGCCTAGGCAGCAGATCACTGACTGGTTACAGAGGGCTGTTATCCTGTTGTGCAGMGACCAACACAACACGTACACGCTTTTTCCAAGAAGAGGGGGGAAAAAGGCTATTCTTGACTTAAGGACAACTTCAGCCGAAGATTGAAGGAAAGTACTAGCATAGAGAAGAAATTTCAACTGTCTGTTTCCTGGTCCACAAAATCTCCTTACCTTTTTTYTCAAGAACCAGTTCAAGGTCTTCTTGGAAACCCCATCCCCCAATGTGATCAGCAGGGCCACAGCTCATGACTCCTTACTGAAACCTGTGTCAATGTTTCCTCTGGGAAGCTAAAAATATTGCTGCATTTAAACCTTAGAGACAAACATCTATCTCACCTTGCAGAATGAAAACAAGAATTCATGTGTTTAATATAGCACAACCTCAGCAGACAAAAATAGAAGAATCACAAAAATAAAGCAACACTAGACAAGCAACCATCTCCCTCTGCCAGCAGCCCAAGGCCCATTGAAGTAAAGCCCTGCGAGGAAGAGGATGGGAAGGGGGGAAGGCTGAAAAGACTCCTGGGAGAGCAGAGGGCTGTAAAAGCTGGAGCAGCMGCAGGTTTGGCCTTTCTGGTGTTTGCTGTTCAGAGGGGAGGAGTAGYGCTTATTACTGAAGCAGTCACCAGGTAAAGTGCTACATCTTTATGTAGTTTTAACTGAATTTTGGTTTAATTAGTAATTGATTTTTTTTTTGTGTGTTGTACAAGAAACATTAAGCCAGAAAATGAGGTTCAAGTCTTCTAAGGTACCCAGGAACACTTCCTCATCAGCGCAGACCCTCCCACCCCACACRGACAGTGGGTGTTACTACCATGTGAATGACTTAGGGCTAGGTTGGCCCCGCCAGGGCGCTTGCCCCAGGGCTGAGCCAAGACTCCTTACAGCTCCCTCCCTTCTGCTCTGGGCTCCAGGACATCATCCCCAGAAGCCTTTTCCTGCCTGGCTTGGAGCTGGCCATATGCTSTTCCCTCGCACTGCAGGATGCTTGTTGCAAGGAAACAGCCACGAGTGCCCGTCCTCTTCAGACCTTGTCTCTGCTCCCTGCTGTTGCACTGTAGCACAGCACTAAAGAMAGACGTGTTTAATTAAAGCCTGAGCTATAAAGCATTTAACAAATTGAGAGATGAGCTGTCATGTGGGACATCTTGACCATGGATCTGGGCTGATCATTAATACAAGAGGAGAAAGAGCTTTGCTCAAGGTCATGGAGGATACTCTTGCTGCACTTGCCTAAAATGAATGAGAATAGATGGGTACATGGCACTCAGTCTAGGCTGGGTCCTTGCAGGTTGCTCTCAGTGTCTCTTAGTCATTTTTCTTGTTTCCTGCTCAGTGGGGTAATTGTTCTATTTCACAGACGTGCTGTGGTGCTAGACTAATTAATCCTATTATTCTGAGTTCATAGTACTGCTTCAGATACTAGAGTGATGTTATTAACCACTCCTCTTGTTTAAGTCTCTCAACWCATTCAGTTTTTAAGTTACCTTTCTCAATACTGCAGCACACTTACCTTGACTTGAWGTGTTTTTCCTTTTCTGCTGCTGACAGCTCTCAAAACCCTTTGCACACAGAGAAAAAATACTCAGTAAGAGACTCACACAGAATGGTTGAGGTTGGAAGGGCCCTCTAGAGATCCCCTAGTCCAACCCCCTGCTCCAGCAGGGACACCCAGAGCGCGTGGCACGGGCGGCGTCCAGGCCTCTATAGAGAAGCACAGCACGATGCTCTCTCAGCGCTGTGTGCGCAGCTCTATTCCAGGCATCCGCGCGGAGGCAGGTGTGCCAGGAAGCCGGTGCAGGGCCCCGGAGCAGCGCTGTGCGATGGCACCGCGCACGCAGAGCTGGCGCCGCTGCTCCTCGCGGCTGCTGCAGCATGAGGTGGGTGTGAGAGGGCATCTCCTCCAGCCGCCTGCGTGTGAGCCTGTGTGCAGGAGGCCAGCAGGCACCCCTGTCTCGAGCTGCCACAGCTCCATCCGTTAGCAGGGGCGACCGCGCAGCCAAGGAGGAGCCCCAGCTCCTCCCAGGTCACACCTCCTCCTGCTCAGCCCCATTTCACTAACAGCTACTCCCCTTTTTCCTTCCTCCATCCAAAAGGGAGTGAAGCGGGAGCAGTATTTCACAGGGCACAGGGTAAGGAGAGGTGGGAGTTTGCTCTCCAAACTGCAACCCCTCTAGGAGGAGGGGCGTTGTTGGGGTGTGGTGTGTGCTTTTTTAGTAACCAGCTCAGCACCGACCACTAGCCTCAAACAGCTGATGCACTGGGCAACGGGAGAATTCTGTCTGAGGATGGGATGTCTCATTACAAATGGAGACTACAGCTTTACACAAACAAAGTGGAGCTTCCCCGGTAGCTGAACCCTGGYGCTTCCCCAAGGCATTGGCCACAGCCCGAGGGAAGCGCCGGGCCGGCAGCTGGGTGGTGGGGTGCTGGGAGGGCAACTAGCACACTGCCTCCCGAGAAGTGCCCTGACTGCCTGCAGCTGGCCCCCGTTCTACCCACCCCTCTGCGGGGGCTCTCTGCTCTGCACCGCCCCACTTCACCTGCACAGAACACCGAGGGCCTCTTCCTTCTCCTCCGAGGTGGACCTGCACCATCCTGCACCCGGTGCCCACGCTCAGGTACCGCAAGAAAAACTTGAGCTACAAAAGGACACCAGAGGAGTGGAGGGAAGGGGGAAAACTACTTCTGTCTGCAGTTGGCTTTAAAACTGAATTGAAAAGGCCTTTCTCATTTTCAAATACAAAAACACCCTAACACACTACCAATACTGCATGTACTTAAGTTCTAATATATATCTACACACATATGTATTTTATACAGATACATAGATACATCTAAACAAATTACTCTAATGGTGGGGAACCAGAAAACCAAAGGAAGGCAGCTTAAGGATGGTTTCAGCTTGGGAGAACAGTCCTCAGCTGCCCTGGACATCAGTGAGAAGTTCCCACTGCAGAGGCAGTGCCAGGTCAGTACGCTCCACCTGGAGCTGAGAATTGAGCTGGTGAGAGGTGGCAAAAGCCAGCAGGTTTGAAGTCTCATTTTTAAGTGAGAAATTGCCCTGTGAAAGCAAAAAGCCACTGATCTACTAGCCAGTAAAGAACTCACCAGAGACACATAAATACCACATCACACACTTCAGTGTGTGTAAACCACTCAGCAAAATAAATTATGCTATACCGGCAAAGTGGTAAAAAGCCTTAAGAAAACTGAAAAGCTTATAATGAAACATTATTCCCAGCGCAATAAAAGAAATGTGTATCGCACTAAGTGGCAGTGGTTTGCGTGTGAAAAGCAGCAGCAAAGCAAGTCAGGGCTGTGAGACAGAGAGGGCAGATGAAGAGGCTGCAGGGCGCAGTTCTCTACAGGCGGGCGCCAGGCTGAGGGCTCTCGGACAGACAGCTCTCCCCCTTGGCACYGCTCACAGCAGAGTGATTCTGAACACGCTTCTCTACAGCTCAGGATATCCYGAGTAACGCCCAGTGAGGGAAAGGGCTCCCCGAGCTGCAGCCCGGGTGACTGCGTGTGGTACTCCAGGGATTAGTTAAGGCTCTGTGACGCTCTAAGACCTCTCTCAGGTATCCTCTTCATACCACATATTCTCATGTGACGGCCTCACCCAGAACAGGCACCAGCTTTTGCTGAAGACTGAGGACAAAATTCATCAAATTCCATGTTCAAAGACACGGAGTGAAATCAATCTTGTTCCCAACAGGGCKGGTGCACGGCTGACACTTGTGCTCGAAGGGGCTTCTGTCTTGCAGCCTTTGCATCTATGGGCACCATCGCGCTGTTAATCTGACTTCCTTTAAAAAGTCTTACTGTTTGCACAGAGCAGTGCAAGAACACTCTGGTTCCTCACCCCTGGACAAAGGCTGCAGCCTTAAGTACTTTTCCATGGAAATAGGAGTGCTGTTATTGAGAGTCATCAGAAAAAAAAAAACACAGCAGATCACTGCAAAGGCCTAGCGAGCTCCAAATGCTGCTTCTTACAGTGGCCAACAGCAGATGCTTTGGGCATGTAAGAGAAAGATAAACCTCAAATGATATTTGCAAGACACTCCCCTAGGTTTTGGTGCCCTGAGCTTAAGTCACTTTACCACAGGTGGTCAGCTTGTGTTTCATCAACCGTCTTCCTTGAGTTTTTGGAAGCTCTTTGAAATTCCAATCAGGGGGTTCTCTACCAAGAAGCTTTGCAGCTCAGTATAGGTGGGGACAGGCACTTCTGGGCTGGAATCTACCTGTGCTGGTTTCCATCGAGGCCATCCAACTCTTAGAGTGAGAGCAGCACCCAGTTTTTCGCTGACAACCTCTCCACCTTAGCCAAGTTTGCAGCCTTCCCCTGTTCTCCTTTACTCCAGAGCTGAACGCAGCCCTCAGTCTAATAGAGGCAACTGACTCCAGCAGGCAAAAAGCTCTCACTGCTCCTAGGGAGCTTAGTAGCTCCCCAGAAATGCACAGACAACTTGGCACAAAAGCAGCAGTTGTGCCAGTCTGCCCTCCCTACACCCAATTACAGCCTGTGTCAGAGGAGGAGGATGCTCAGAAAGTGTTGAGTACCCCATTAGATGATTTTGACTTGCTTAGTGCTTCACTCAAAAGCTGTCAAATCAGAAGATGACAGTGTAGCTGACTGCTGAGGGGACAGGAGAAAAATGCAGTGGCTGCATTTAACTCCCCAACTATTGCAGTTGAAACCAAAAGGGAATTAAGAGTAAAAAAATCTGTCTTGCACTGATGGATCTCTGAAAGAAAATAGCAGTATATGAAGCAGTGAGAGGGATCAAATTAGCTGAACCTGTGGCTTACACCTGACAGTCCCTTCAAGGATTGATTGTGCTTAGCTGTGCACCTGAGGTAAAGAGATTAGGGGCAGGCACTGCTCAGTTGTATGACCCCAGCAAGACCCCTTCTCTCTGGGCTTCAGCTCCCCTGTGAAACCAAGACAGCAATCCCAAGGCGGTTTGGTAGAGCTCTTCGATAAACATCCAAGGATGAAGGGACAGAGCAGTTAGGGACAGGCATGGGCAGAGGGCAGCCTGCCAAGATGGGGCTTAGTGACTGGGCACAAGTCACAGTGAAGTCACACTCGGATGCTCCAACTTATTCTCCAAAAAGCTCAGGATGAGTGATCGTCTGCGCCTGCTCGCCAGTACTATCTGGACTAATTATTAGCATTTACTGCTATAAGAACTACTGTAAACAGTAGAGCATCATGAGATCTAGCCAGTCTCACGAGGGAAGGAGATCCCCCAAAATGGCAGAAAAAGTCCCCTGCCTTGAATTCTTCCTCGCAAATCCTTCTGGAGTGAGAAAGGAGAGCAGTGCTAGGGCAGACCATGAGCGCGCCCATGCCGCTGCTCTGCCCCCAGCACCGAGGTGACTGAAGACAGGCAGAACGGAGTGACCAGCGAGCGGCACCTCGTGGCCGTCTATCCACGCGTTGGTGCAGCCTTCAAGAAATACAGGCCAAGCTTTTGAAGCCRGGGCCAGCATGCAGGTCTGACCAGGATGTAGGTCTGACCTGGAAATCACCTCTGTGGTGCCAGTCTGATCCTCTGTTAACGGACTGGGACGCAGAGGAATTTCTCCCTCTTGGTACTTGCTCCTGGGCACAGGAAATACAGGGCTAGGAAAGACCATCAGCTTCACTGAATGCTGCCCCTGTAGCCACRGCTAACCCTGCAGGGAGGCCTTGCTTGGCACATCCACTCAGCACAGCACTGCTCACTGTGGGCAGTCCAGGCCTTCTTGGAGCCTAGCACTGAGCCCAGCAACAGCTATTGCAGTGCATGCAGAGGGGGATAAGGAAGGACTGAAGGYGAATCGTGTTACGGCTTCCAACAAACTTCTTGAAAGCCAAACCAAGGGATAAGCTGCAAGAGAGGAAACTAAGTTTGGAAAGAGTCTGCCCAGCACTGTACTGACCTTCAGTCTCTTTTTAACACTCAGGCATAGCAGAGACCTCTAAACAAAGAAAAGCAAGTCTTTAACTTAATTATCTAACTAGCTTTTGATAATTATCCAGTTATCTTTTGATGCATTCATTTATTTCTTACTCTTATTTAACAGATCAGTTCCAGCAAACAAATTTGCTGTGCCTAAGGCAAGCAAAGAGCCACAAGCAAGCAAAGCCTGGGTCAGGCAAAGGTATCCATCTCCACAGCTCCCTGCCACTGTTACTCCCTATCTGTCCTGAGCACGTGCAGGACGGAGAGAAGAGGCAGCTCTGGGAACCGCATCCACTGCTGGTCCCAAGGCGCTTCCTGCCCTTGGGCAGCCACAGTGAGGGGGCAAAGCCACGAGGAGCCGCGTGAGCACCCAAGGGAGCCGCCTGGCAGTGGCCAAGCAGGGGCAAAACCAGTCCTCTGAAGAGGAAYGGCACGAGGAATGGCCTGCCCAATGGAGAGCTGTGTGAGCCCTTCTGGCCAGACGACTGGTGATGCAAGATCACACCCCCGAGACAACCCAGCTCTTTCCTCTTACTCTGCTCTTTAGAGATGAGGAGGATTTGCAGAGCTCCTTAGTCTGCACAGCAGCCTTGGGGATTCCTTAGAAATCGCTGCTCTTTGCACGGCCTGCAAGAAAAGGAGCTATCAGCTACCAGGCTGCCTCATGACCCAGGGAGACCTGGTGGTTACTTTGAAASCTACCACCTGGCACTCCAAAACAAGCAGGCAGGTAACAGCACAGGGATGAACACTCCTCTGCAAGCAGGCCCTGTGGGGGTTTTGGCRGAAAACTTAAGCCCCAGTGGAAAACTTAAGGAACAATCTTTGTAATACAGCACAACCAAAGGGCTATGCTAGTGACAGCAAGGTGAGCACAACTGAACGTCTCATCACAACAGTTAGCAAAATTAATCACATACCTTTAAACTACTGATAGGATTTTTCCACCTCTAAGGATAAYGTGACTACTCAGCAATAATACCGGCAATACCATGTAATTCTTATTCTATAGCTATCACTTTAAAAAAGCCCCACACCGGGGGGCATAGTGAACGCCCTGTGCCTGTGGATTGGGGGCAGGCAGACCTGCACCTGAACAGGGGGCCGCTCCAGCCAGCCCCTGCTGGGCACCTGCACGGGGGTGTTCGGCCAGCGCGGCCTTCCTGCCAATGAGGCAGGAAAGCTGAATGATTATAAAGGAACCATAATAATTTCCGTTGTCCCTTGCTAACCTCCCTCTGAATTGTAGCTTAATCTTCTTAGCTTGCCTTCCTCTGGAGTTGGGATACATTAGCATAATCATTCTTGCATCTTCTGATGTTCCAATTTCCTTCTATGCCTCCTGAAGCCTTGATCCAAATTCTAAAAGAAATGAAGATTTCTACACAAGCGGCAGCAAGAGATTTAGCTCACATATATAAATATACAATAGCATCACTCTTGTGCCTCCTAGTGCAAAGTGCTCCCGTGACATGAGTTATATGCTGTTAGCTGAAAGCCAAGGCACAGGTTACATGACAATGAATCACCCTATTGTAGCGCCTGCAGGACCGAGATTCCCACTGCTGATGCCTTGTGGGATCCCATGGGGGGAACACGGCAAACTTCTGCCAGCAGCTCTGCAAGGCAGGCAAGTGATGGCGTGCCGCCTCAGCAGCCACCACCCGAGCGGCCCACGGCAGCAGCGTGTGGCATGGGGGGCAGCACATCCGTTTGACAGGAATTGMGTCTTCAGGACACCTGGACTCATGCAAATGCAGCTGAATCGTTTTAATGGACAAAAATCTGAGGGCTGAGGTGTAACAAGCAGCCACCTGAAGTACTGATCTAGCAAAGGGGACAGAACAAGGACAAACGCTGTGGTTTACCTGACAAAGGCAGCAAGTCAGTTTGATACGTTAAAAATTACARCTCAATTAAAAAAATCTGAAATATATTATCAACCTTGACTTTAAGCACCAAAATAAATCTACTTTAGTATATTCTATCTTGACTTATACCTTTGTTCCAGGAAAAGGAAGATTTGGCCCTCAAAGGGAGATTTCCATGATGCCTTCTGCTGGTTTCACAGTGCCTGTTACTAAAACATAGAAACATAAACACACAACAATTATTCCTAGAAATGTTTGACTTGTAAAATGAGGTTGAGGGGTATCTCAAGGTGGGTAAGCTGCTGATAAGAGTGCAGTGCTCTTCTCTTACCTTCTCTGCTACAATCATGTTTACAGGGCTCAGAAGGGTTGTCCAGATAAATCACTTCTAATGGGTATCCCATCTTAATGTACAGATAGCCATCTACAAGACAACTACAAGTCAACAACTTGTTGACTACAAGGCAATGGCGAGGAGGYCCCCACAGTGAGCTTGCTCTCAGAAGAACCTCTTACCTCTCTGCCTTAGAGAAACACTAGGAAAATCCTCTTTCTAAGAAAAAAGCTGAGTGAGGCTTGCCAGGAAAAAGTCAAGGAAGGATCAACAAATTTCTCTAAGTGGGCATCATATTTAAAGAAGAATTGCCCAAAAAGCAAAATTTCTGGTTTTGTATCTGGTAGTTATCACAATCAGATGGAGTGATGTTTTTTTGTCTCCACTTCTTGAACTGTGCCCATTACTTCACTTCTMATTGCAAATTCAAAGGAACAAAATCTTGCTTCCAAAAATAAATCAGTAAGATACGTAACATGCTCATAAATTAGCACTTTAGAAAAAAGTACATTGTGTGCTGAACAGGCTCCCTTTTCCATGTCCTTGGCATTGCTGAAGAGCTATAAAAGATAAAAAGAAAAAAAAAAATCACAGACAAGGCTGTCATTCCCTTACATGCTGCAGACTCTCCAGGACAGCACTAACCTCCCAGCTTTGTCGGTTTAACAGCCTGTATTCAGGGATGCAGCTGTTGCAAATCCACCAGCAGGTAAACAGGAGTTCTGTATAACGGCTGACAACTCCGGAGGGGGAAAGCAAGAGGAACCATTATTTACAGAAAGTTCAGAGCATACTGCAAAACTAGCAGAAGTCAGGCTGTTTATTTGCATTTCCTCCCTGTGTCTGTCACGATTAATTAGTTTCATGTCCTATGAGTAATATCATGGTAATTAAATATTAGAAACCACAAGAAAATTTGACAAGATTTTTTTTTGTCAAGCAAAGGCAAGTGACAAGTGCCAACTTCTTCCCACTCCAGTCATATACAAACACTGTAGGACTTTCTTGCGATGTTCCCAAGCACAAATCCTAATACACTCTCCATCGAGCTGAATAAATTCAAAGGGTGATATCATAACTGTTGGGAAACAGCACTAGAAATGGATGTAACTAATGCAGAATTTAAGCAACTTCTTCAAAATAACTGGGAGACATTTTGTAACTAAACATTTTATTAACTTTTTTTTTCCAAAATAAAAAACATAAAATACACACCAAGATTAAAGGCCATCAACAGCATTAACCAAATGAACCAGCCACTTGGTTATAGTAGCTGATAACTAGCACAACTGGAAATTATTGCATATACCTCAGTTTCATTTATACCTCCTTTACAGTTTGGCAAGATTACAATCATACAGTAGCTTTGGTTGTGTAAAACCTAGTAGCAATACTCATCTAGAATGCAACTGTTCAACGTTTTATGATTACAAATACTAATTCCGTCTTAGGCTTGACGTGCCTTCTCTCATTCTTTCTTCCCCTCCCCAGTTATCACTGACCAGGAATTAAGGAGAGCGTATTTGCAATCATTGTTTGTAGCCCTTCTTCATCACCGCATGGCGATGAATCCTACGGAGGAAGGAGGCCGGCGCTTGCTCTGCCTCCAGGCGGCTGCAGGGCAGCGTTTCTCCTCCCGCGCTAGGCAGCTTCTACCCCATCTGCCCTCAGCTAGCTCTGCTCAGCACTCACCTCCAGAGCGCTGCGTAGGGCTCAGTGCAGAGCCTGACGCTCGCCTGTGCCCCACCTGCAGCGCTGGGGCTGCCGGCACGGCCCTGCCTTCGAGCACAGCAGAGAGGAACAAAACCAATAGGAATAACCCRCACACTCAGACTGCTTTTCACACTGGTATGCTGAGCTGCCGGAACAAGGCAACATTAGCCCTATCACACAACCCTACTTTTGTTTAAGAACTGTGCCTGAGACACTGTGCAGGATTGCATGTGTATGCTCTACAGCATATGTATTTCCTTTTTGGTCTTTTAAACACACTCTCATCCCTATGTATTCTAGGGTAACACTGCAACGTTAGAGCAATGGTTGATAAAAACACACAGGATACTGGCAAACACTGGAGGCTTTTTCTTTCCCCTGCACCATTTTTTCAGAATTCTTCCCCTCACAGTTTGCCCCCAGCTGGGGGCATCTGCTTCCAGAGGGAATAGAAACTCTACTTAAATAGCATCTAATACTTCAACTTCTATCTAGGAGAAGCTACAAACAAGCTGGATCAAACCGAAATGACCTGGCATGTGAAGATCCTTCTCCATTTACAAAAAGCCACAACATAGAATAGCTCCTACTTGTTTTCACAGCCCTTTCACTTGCTTCCACTGAAGCAAAGAGGAATTCTACATGAGGAATGGCTGCATGGGCGGGATCCCAACAGAACAAGGTGACTGCCATGCAGTAATTCAAATACAGGCAGTGTAACTGCTTTTTATATTCAGGTCCACACCTGTATAAGTATATAAATTAATAAGCCCTTCTAAATAATTTTAGAATTATCCTCTAATCTAGACATTTAAAACCTCTGAATACTTAGAATCACTAGATTTCACATGGCCCACAGAGTCATAAGTATTTGCACTTACATGGCAAATATTAGAAATACATTTGCCTGCAGTTGAACAMGTAATTATACTGCCTATTATTCAGATGAACAAAGATCAAGCACTCTATGTCTTGCAGTTATTGGATCTTATTATAACCCTTTACCTTAGAAAGGAGAAATAACCTTCTAATTATATTATGAGTGCACAGTATTTAGTTTTTTAAAAAACCCTTATACTAGGCAACTAGATCTTTTCCTAAGATGACTTTTTATGGGATATTTTAAAGGTGGTCTCTTATTCACTGAACATTCTCTATTTCACTGTACTCACATAGAAAAAATAGTTAAAATCTAATTACAAAGCTGCTACATGGTTATTTTGTGGTCTGTAAAATAAAATGAAATCCAGAATTGTATTTAAACAAAATACACTAGACAGTATAAAAATATTTCCCCCCCGGAGTTTGAAACATTAATGCTGGATTTTTTTTTTGTATAAAAGGAAATGTAATAATGGTAGACATTTATCTGCTTACTAGCCAAAAATATACATATGACTTCAAAGACCTGTTGCAGGCTCACTACGTGAGCTTGTGCTTTTGACCACAGCAATAATAAATGCACACATGTGGAACAAAGTTAGTGCCTGAAAACCTGAACTACATCTTATTTCTAACAATAAGACTAATTTCTGAGGCTGGCTACAGATTTCCACCTGCTTGCTTTGCTCAGGCCACAACAGCAGAGGARTTCCAGAAGCACCACTTCCGCTTTGAATGGTGTTTATTCAGTGCAACATCTTCCTTTTCTCTCTCTTTCTTAACCCGCTGGTAGTGATCTTCCTCCTTTAAGTACCACACAGGTGGCCAGCGATGCCTCTCAAAGTATTCCTGATTATCTGTTAGAAAGAAATAAGCAGAAGCCTCCAAGCAAGCCAAGAAGATACACAAGTCCTGGAACTCCCTTGCCTGCCCACAGGAAGCTTTGCAAGGTCTTTCTCCTCTAATTGTTTATCCAGTCCCTCTGTCAGTACTTCTCAGGGCTTTCTCCAGGTTCCTGCTCTGCTTACGTAAGCAGTGGGAAGACTACAAAAGCAGCAGTACCCAAGATGCCTTAGCCCACCACACAAGGATACAGAAAGCAAGCTCTTGACAGGACAGGGCCCTTTCAGCAACCCCCCCACCCCTTTTTTTTTTTTTTTTTTTCTAACACAAAAGAGCAGAGTGTGAAAACAGCACTGTTGCTTTCATCACAGCTAAAACAGGCAGAGATCAAAAATCTTGCCCAAGAATCAGGCTAATGACTTGGGCTTTTTCCCCTCACTCACCATAGATTGGAAGGATGCTAACCAGGAGAGGAAGAACAAACGTTTAGTCTCACAGCGACCTGAGCTTACCTAKATGTTCATGCTTGATGAACAAGGTGGGCAGAAATAAGGGGAAATGTAATGAAAACTGCAGAACAAAGTTGTCTGTACCTGAMGATTTAGCTTTGATTTCCTTGCGGAATTTGGAGCAAACGCTGTTGTAATTGGTGCAGATGTAGTGCAAGCACCAAGCTGCCAGCTGGTTAGCATTGTGAAACTGCAAAGGAAAACAAGCAGCTTATTCCATTTCCCAAAGTCACCATTTATTTTGCAGCACTGGTTAGCAACTAAAGCAGTCCCCGAGGGGTTCTACGTGGCAGCATTACCCTAAAGCCACAGGGGAGCTTCGGAGGCTCAGACATGGCCTCAGGGTGCCCTACACCATGTTAGTCTCCTTTTGGCACAACAGCCCCACAGGCTCCTGAGCAGGTGCCTCATGCACGTGGTGTGTGGCACGCTGCAGTCACTCACATACAAGACACAAATTTTCTGACAAGTTTGTGGCACTTAAATGCCCTTCCAGTTACTACAAGCCCCACTGTGAAATACTCCTCCAGGAACTATGCYCMCTGGCAGAATTTAAGTACTGCTGAAAGCTCAMTACAAAACACAAGGTTCTGACAGCCATAAGGAAGCACAGCTCTCTGTAGAGCCAGGTTTGTAGAGCACACGCATCTATTTGGCATTCTGGCTGATGGCTGCGATATTCTAAGGTTATAAACACATCATTCTGTAGTAGGTGCAGAGCATAGAGAATATCCTAACAGAATTTAAACATGTTACTTCTGTCTGCAGCCAAAGAAAAAACACTTTACAAGTTCAAAATTAAGTAAAATTTCTTGGAAGAGGATCAGTTCTGGTTTTATAATAGCATTATATATGTTGCAGAGAGAGGCATTTGAAAGCAGCTGAAGGAAATCTTGCATGGCAGCCAACTTGTGCTGTATTTCAGTGTTGTTTAAACTCTAGTCTTTAAGACAAGCTGGAGCCAGCCTCTTCATTAGTGTAAAATCGAGAATAATTCCAAGTTATATTTTATCTTGTACTACTGTACTTGGGAGACTGTGAGCTCCTCTTTTCACAGTTTGTGGGATTCAAGCATATGTGATATGTTTGAGACAACGTACTTGACCATAAAGTAGGAGGATTTGCACTCATTCCAGCAAAAGAGTGTCTCTAAAGTCTAAGAATATAAATATCTAAATATATATTTTTATATATATATATATATATATGTATATATATATATATATATAAAAGCTCTTGCAATGTAAGATTAAGAATATCTACAGGAATTTAATGGGGAGGAATCCATGCATCGGTCACCAGTACAAAGCTGAAAGGATTTTTTGTACTATATCTCCTTTTAAAACATAGCCACGAGAATTTTGAGCTTGAAAATAAACACAAATCAAGAAAAATTAAWATATGTAGTTGAAAGACAACATCTCTCCCTAGCTTCTTTAGGCAAAGGTTTTTAACTTTAAGCTAATGCACACAGGGTAAATCCGCTTTGCAAAAGAAGATAAAACTATGTTTTATTGTCAGTCACTGCCAGAATGAAAGATTTTGAGTCATGTGGATGCAATGCTCAAAACCATTAAGGCACTGAAAAAGAAAAAATAAATGCAGATGACTAAAATATCTTTAAAGAACAGTCCACACTGACCTGGGCCACTTCCAAGTAGGATAACACTTCTCCATCTATTGCAGTGCCGCTCATGGAGGCTTTTGTTAGCTCTTGTACTGCATGCTGCTCTGTTAGAGGAGACAACTAGTCACTCACATAGGACACAGTCACGCACCAAGGTCAGATCAACTACCAGCATTATGCATTGAAAGAACAAAACACTAGAGAAGCTATGTCCTCCTCCCTCCCTCCCTCCCATGCAGATTGACCCCAATAGTTCAAGCAACTTCAGCCTGAGGGAAAGCAGAGGAAGTCAAATTCTGGCCCTCACTGTGGTACCTAGAGACCTTCCACCCTGGCACAAACTGGCTTACTCCGATAGAGCTGGAACAGCTGGGATGAGTCTGGACAACTCATACACAATTYCTACGTGTCTCTCAGAGAAAGCAGGCCTGCAATTAGTGTCCATTTACAGAAGGACAAAGTCCTCGCACATATAGCAGAATTTGTGCACTGATTTAATTTTCAAATTGAGTAATATCCAGCCATTTTTGTCTAAATAAGTGGTTAAAAAAAAGTTATTCTGAGATGAGGGTTGAATTTCAATGTGCTGAGCTGGTTTAGCTCAAGACTAAGAAAGGCAAAAGAAAGGTAAATAATATTTTTTTCAAGTGAAAATATCAGCTTGTATTACAATTGCGTTGTAGAAGGAAAACATTTATTTTCCTTGACATGTAAAAAAAATCCAGTGCTCCAAGACCACTGAGACATGTTTCAGCCACGGCAGAAGACATGCATTGGACAAGGCCACAAATCCTCACCTGCTAGTGCAACCAGGTGAGGAAGGCAAAACCTATTTGCCAATGCAATTAACTCAAGTGTGTCCAGGTCCTGACTGGAGGACAGTTGTTTGGTATACAGGTAATCCAAAACTGCTTGCATGGAAGTCGTGTTTATGTTGGGAAGAACTACCTGGAAAAGATATTAAAAAGAAAAATCTGTAGTAATTGAGCATATCTCATGTAGAGGTCATGTTTCACTTCTGCCACTTATTCACTAAGTTATTTTAGAAGTGAAGACATTTCTTAATAAAGAAATAAACAAATTAAATAAAAGATCCCAGGACAATTCGAAAGGTGCCACTAGGTAAGCATCCTTCCAGAGGCAGGTTCTTTGTTCAAACAGACAACTCTCCCAGTTAACTGGATACATGTACATATACACACAAATATAYGTACATGCAAGTTAATCTCCCTGGGAGCAGCCAGCCTGCATTTCCAGCTAGAAGGGGGCTCACTGTGGTTCTCATGTAGCTGGTAGTTAACTCCAGGAGCTTGTGAATTTTTCGTCTAGCTTTTGCCTTAATAATTGGAATTCAAACCCAGATCCTCTAGTGCTAAAACACAACCCTCTAATATAGATCAGACACTGTGGGAAATAGCTTARATCTCCAAGTAAGAGAGCCTAGCTGTAAAATTAATATATTTTTGTTAATTCAGAGAACAGTAAGTATTCAGTAAGTTTATAAAAGGCTGTGCTCCGTATAACAGTAGTAAGTAAAAAGTTAAAGGAAACAATAAATTCATTTCTGTGCTTCCGTACTGTATTCCATATCTGTACTTTTAAACTTCCAAATTCATTACCGAATGCTTTAAAATGCTAGAAAATTWAAGTTCTAATTTTAAATTGCAAAGATGAGCTAAGTCTATTAAGTTAATCATCCAAAAAAAGCTGTAACAAAACAAATGTATATTTTTCATTGCCAAATGTTGCTTACTACAATCAAACTACGTATTTTTAATGAACCACTTGCTGAGCATGCCTCTGGGGAAGGAATTATGTTTAAAGCTGTATAAGAGGAGACAAGAAAAATAAGTAGAAAGTAGAAAACAATCTTCCAGAATTAATAAACAAAAAACCTAAACCAAAAACTTCTTAATTTGAATGAGACCTGTTATTGCCAAAAGGGACAAGGATATCAAAGCAGAATAGCTAACTCTGGATATGGTAAGATACAGGGAAAAATACTAGCAGAATGTTAGAATTTGAAAAAAAGATTCTGAACGCTTCTGCTGCAAACTCTTAAAGCACTGAAATCTTTATGCTTTGCCTTACATCTGTCTTACACAAGGGAATAGGCTGATACACATGAGAATCCATGSTTTTTGCTAGTCAGGTACTGGAAAGCCAACTCCATTTTCTAGTTTAAGATTTCATGTTCTTTAACTCTTTTTTCCTCTCTTTAAAGCTCCCCTTGTCCCAAGTGTTCTCMCTGTAACAGTTCTGATTATTGCACCATATGGTTTCAGAAATCTTTAAAATAAAATTTCATGAAATTCACAGTTTAATTTTCTTTTTTTTTTTTTTAGAATTTCATTTTTTTAAAATCTTGTTTTGACATTGAAACAAGGCATCTTATACCTTGCAGAAAACAAACCTCTTCCTAGACATTCTAAACATACAGCCTTAAAAAGAACATCCCAGCTCTTTAAGGCAAGAAAAAAATAATTAAAAAAACATTCCAGGGCGTATTGTAGACCTCCAAATAGCTACAGAATGATGCTTCTATATACCCAAATCTATCAAACATTATGAGCAAAATGGATGAAAACAGACAAATACCTCACTGTTGGAGCTTTCAATAAATGATCCTCCAAACATTGCAGACATCCATTCACAGCTACAGATCAGCAGTGGTTTGTGGGCATGTATGGTTCCATCATCCAATTTAAATGTCACATCTGCCACGGAAACRAAGAAACAAGCACGGCTGCAAATCTGGGTATAAAGTGGATCTGTGGCTCAAGAATGTACTTTCCACTTGCACTTCCTTTAGCAATTACTTCTTCCCCCACTCCACTCCATATAACTCTAGGGTTTTACATTGGTTAATGAAAAACAAACTCAAAAGGCCCCTTGCAAATGGAGATGCTGGATTTTCACCACTTTGGAAAATTAGGTCACTTCTTTAAAAGCTTCTAGATAGATTTTGAGAAATTAAGCTTCAGACCCCCAGCTTGAAAACGCTGGCCTCTGGTTTAACGCTGTAACTTTGGGTTTCTTTCTCCTCTCAGAGCAATGTCAGTTGTCACAGTTTTTCAAGTTTGTGAAGAAGCAGTAACATGAATAAATGGATAATTAAGATTTTTTCAGTAAAAGTGCATATTTACTCACCCGAAAATGTCCCTTTACCAAGGCACTCTTTAATCCGATTAGCTTTTCTAACATGAAATGCTTTAGTAATCTCTTGATTCATGAAGGCTTCTTTATTCATAATATTCTCCACCATCATTCGCAAATCAAATACTTCCAAGATTTCAGCAATCTGAGCTAATCTTGAGAGATCTTTTTCATTCTCATCCAGTTGCCCTGTGTATAAGAACTGCAAAACAGTTTTAAAGGGTCCAGCCTGCACGGATGAATCCATTCTTACCACAGTTACCAGACACGTCCTATTTGAAACAGGGTTCACTTGCACTTCCTTGTGCATGCTGACAAACCCTTTACCCCAGGATGAAAGGGACCTTGCTGCAGAACTAGTTTCACCAGCTTCAGGGTCTAGCGTGTTTAGAGAGTTCTCATCTCCTGGTGCAGGCAGTTTGACATCAGTGGATTTCAAGGAGACCTCACCACTATCATCATTTGTCTCACAATGACATGTTGGAGCATCCCTGTCTGTATTTTCTTTGTTACATTTTGTTTCATCCAAGCTTGGACTTTCCTCACATTCCATTAAAAAAAGGTCATAAAACTTGGAAGAGGAGGTAGCTAGGTAAATCTTGTGAGCAAAAATGTAGTCCTGCTCCTGGAGAACAAACATAACATCTGCACACAATGGGTTATCCAGTAAATATCCAGCTTCATTCATGCTTGGTACAGGACAGTCTGGAATTTTGATAACGGGAGGAGGTGCTTTCGGAGGTAGGAATGGAGCTTGAAGTAGAGGTTTTTGGACCTTCTTCAGATGCGATTTCCAGAATTGCAGGTGTCTTCTGGAGATCAGGGCAGCTCTAATTGCATTGTCAAACACATCTTTAATTCCAAACTGGTCAAATACACTGCTTTCATAATATGGTATCCCAAGCTCCTTGGCAACTTCTCTGCCTCTTTCTGGTGGCAAAATATCTCCTCGTTTTATAGGCCTACAGGTAAATAAAAGAAACCCTCATACACAATGGTCATCACAAAAGTTACTTGAAAACCCACAAAATTCAGAATTTCAGCACCAATTCCTGAGATAAATATCATTCAAATGAACATGAAATTCAAAATTAAGCTTATAAAACCTTTGGAATATCTAAAAGCACTATATCAGGGGGTCTTAGAGTAGCATATAACTAATTTTTTAAGCACAGTGGTGTCTTTGTAACGCAACTATATATACGGAAACCATTTCCACAAAATGTTAAATGTTAAACTGACAGCAAGCAAAGCTGTCAGAATGCTTGAGAGCTCTCATCATTAAAACATCTCCTAAAATTCCTTTCTGCCAAGATACTGTATCTTGGTTTGTACCCACCCTTTAAACTCAAGCGGGCACTCTCATCCCATAGAAATGCCACAGATAGAGCTAAATATGAAATGAGAAATATTTTTTAGATTATGCTTTTTAAGGAAAACAGGGGACACCTATGACTAAAACCGCAACTAACCCCTTGGAGACGGGTCCATCTTGGCTGCAGTCGCCTTACATGGGAACTTGAGAACATGCACCCACGAAATATCAACTCAACCCATTTACGGATATGTGCTACAGTAACTTTTGAATTACAAGATCATGGATATGATTATTCCTATGAATTTGGCCTCATTCAATGCACAAATTTACATAAAAGGAAAAAATTAGTCTTACGAATTTGTGGAATCAAAGATTTTACAGAATAACCTGAAATATCTCTCTCCAACTCAGAATTTTCAAAATTGAATTTACWATCGCTTGACTTTGTTATAATCTACGATCATGTTTAAAAAACAAAAATTAATTAAGAAAAAAAAAAATCCAGGAGAATCCTGTCAGTCTGAAACAGTACCTGACAGCGGCAACATGGAAGGACACAATGAACATGTTCTGATAGAGAAAAACTCATTTGCAAACGTTTAGTAATTCCTATTATATATTATAGCTGTGTACAAGCATCCAAACAACCTCAGATCTCCAGTGTGAAAAAATATTTTTAAAACACAAAGAAACTGCATTTATTAAAGAACTAACCACAAATGAACAATAAAAAGTAAGCACAAGTGTACTTACTTCAAAAAAGCATACCTGACAGTATAATTTCTCTTTCAGAAGTGCTGTACATGACTAACAAGGTGAAATTTTCCATTTTTTTGTTTAAACTTTACCTTGCCAAAGGTCGCCTGGCTCTGTTAACTGCTTCAAGATCAGCGTAACGGAGATCAAGTTGGCAGCCCACCAGGATGACTGGTGTGCGAGGACAGAAGTGCTTGATTTCTTGATACCACATGGTTTTCACATGATTCAGGGAATTKGGATTAGCAATTGAAAAGCACAGAACAACTACATCAGACCTAGAAAGGTAACATGAAAACAAAAATTAAAAACCAAGTGCCTTGCTTTTCACTGCAGCTTCACCTATTTTTAATCAGTCCAACTCGAAACCACTGTATGCTTTGAAAAACATACTCAAATCYCTCATCAGAATCCCAGTTATTTGTGCAAAGGTTGGACAGAAGCTACACGTTTCACCACGCATGAAGGCATGGGAGCACAAAGCCACACACCTGAGAGCACCACTGAAGGATGACCTCTACATGTACAAACAGATCGCTAAAGAGGCTTGCCCTTCTCCACTTTCACACCACAGCTATCCAGAGGCTGCTACTCTTCCCCAGATAACACTAACTGGGCACCTAAATTCCAATTCCAGGACCACTGGCAATGAGAATTAGAATAGGCTATGCAAAGCTTAGGCAGACTCGAAACCCTTCTGAACTCGTAACAGAGAAAACCTCCGGTGCCCACTTTGAGATCTCTAGGTAGTCCCCATGCCCTGCACGTTGCACAGCCRCACTGCCAACAACTCTCATAACTCACTAAAACAGCAAACTCCTGCAGACCCTAGAGCAGATTTGATGACATAAGCCAAAATAAACATCCTAATGAAAGCAGGAGCAGCATCCGACAGTCACTTGCAATCATGATGACRGCATCTGCAAACTTCTATGGCTTTTAGGAAAATGAAAAGTATTTCACCACGGTACTGCATTGCAAAGCTAATTGTGGGGACTAAATTTGGCACTACTGCCACCAAACCACCAAAGTCTACCAAAGCTGCTGCCCTAGTGCAGAGATGTGATTCAGCATTTGCTGCAGGCCTTGCTAACTCAGGCCAACTTCACTGTTTATAAAGTGAGATGGAATATTAACAAAGGAGTTCTCAAGTTTTTTGTGTCCTTCTAATAAATGCTGGAAGGATTATACATGTAAAAACAATAATACATCTCTCTCATGGACRGGAAAAAAGAGGTCGAGCTGAAACTTAATAAAACTTGAGGGGAGTTTTGGGAGGCAGCTATTCCTGTTAGCAGAAGCAGCTCAGCATTACCATGTCCACCTCACTTCAACTTAGCACAAAAATACTAGGCAGTGAATAGAGCAAGAGTAATGAATCCTAACATTTGTCTTTTAAATAATGAAATATGTCCTCCGTACTGTTTCTTTCCACACTTCAGTGAGGACAGAGAACTAGCTAAGCAAGGCTGTTTCTAAAGATAGCTATCTGCAATACAGGTATTGTTGCGAGCCTGAATTTAACACAAGAGATATGCTCCTGCTCCATGTTTATAGCTTATATAAATGGCAACACAYCCATCACGTTTCGAGACAAAGCCTTTTGAAAGCAGAAAAAAGTTAGCTAAATGGAGAGTAGCTAAGTAGCCACTGCACTGCTCTTATATCCACCAGAGGCAGGCATTCTCCAGATTCAAATGTGCTCTGCTCAAGGTCATGGGAGAGCAAAATCTAGACCCCAGGGACTTGTGCTTAGCTCCCAGAAAGGAGAAATCAAAGCAGGGCTACAATGGAAAGTCAGCGGACCACATACTCTAATCAGGACGACTGCTCATTAATTCGAGATCCTCCAAAATGCCAGAAAGGCCAGCGTCGGCTGTCTGGGCAGTCCTASCTCTATCTAAGCATCTTAGGCAGGCAGACTGTCCTGTGCCCTTCAGGAATTAATACCTAAGCCAGAGGAATGACTGCAGCCACGAGTATCCCATCCTCCTGGCTCCACAAACCAGGAGACATCACTTCTCTCAGAAYATCAGAAGAAAACAGAGCTCCAGCATGAGTTAGCACAGAACCGAATTCAGAGAAATAAAATACGTAATCTGATTGTTACTTAGCTCAAGTTAAAACACGGACTCCCCTCAGTGAAGATCCTCAGATTTCAGTACTGGACAAAGAGAAATAAATTCTCCTCTACCATGAAGAGGGGGACTGGGCAATCACTGGGTAGCTGCAGAGTTCACATACGAAACCAGCACCAGAGTGAGGTCTGTCAGCTCCCCAAATCCACCCACCTTCCTACAACACATTAAGCTTTCATCCAAATCATAAGCATGATTTGCACTGTTAGTACAAACTGCAGACAGTAAAACCTAAGATTGACTGTCCACAGACAACCATCAATGTTTGGGACGAACAGTACTTTGGGAACATGAATTAAATATATGCATTTCCTTTTAATGTCAAAGGCATGTTTACAACTAACCAAAACCCCAAATGCAAAGTCCGTTTGACTTTTGTTCTTAAAAGTCAGAACCTGTCAGGTTAAAATAATACATTAATATCTCCCAAGCATAAAAAATAAAATCGATGTAATTTTTACATTTCCAGGACAGGTAAAAGGAGAGGATTTAAAAAAAAGCCACTAATTTAGTGTCTTTTTGTGTGTCTTCATTACTCAGACAATGAGAAAGAATGAATCAATTTTACTTCTGCTTTTTTTTTCCCCCCCCTCTACAGTAGTGTATTAACAAAAACAAGCCGCTTGTTTTGAAAACATATTTCATAACCATTTCTGAATAAAACTCAGGAGCTATTCACAGAAATATTTTCACAGACTTGAGTACTGAAAGTTGCTTTACAACCACTTATCCATCATTTTCTTCCTAGAGTAGCATTCAGTTAAGATGAGCAACAAGTGAGACATCCTGCCCAACATCTCTGTCAAACCTGAGTGAAAGTCTCTGGTTACACTCACTACACATACAGATATTTGATACTGAAATATTACATGAAACAAAGGTGAGAATTAGCAACGACTCGGCAAAAGTAAACAGTATAYTGGATATTCAAGACAATGTCTTGTAGATTCACTAGTCTGTGCTGGAAATGTGTTAGTTACTTCTGCTTTTCATATTTTTCATTACCAGAAGAAATGACGAATCATCTACTCCACGCTTTGACGCATCTGAACATACTTAAGTATCACCAAAACTTATAATTTCTGACTTGTCCAGCATAAAGGCAATTAAAATGCTCTCCGTGGAGTTGCAGAAACATGCGTGTATTAATGCGTGTATTATGCGAACACGCAYGTCTGAAATCAGCCCAGTCATCAGAGTTATGGATTACCTAAAGGAGGCTTCTGTGGGTAAAGAATACATGTCACAAATACTCTGGGATATAAGACATCTACAAGCATAGGTATCACCTCAGTGCATTCAGCAACATGTGCTCAAACCTGGATGARTAAAAATTCTGATGTTAACAACTAGCACTTTTTAAGACTTCAAAATTGAAAAGAAAMCCTCCAAAGAACCAAGTCTCTGGCAGGCATCAGCTCGTGGTATGCTATCATCTGGGAGCCTCGAGCACGCAAGCTATGAACTGTACCAGACATACAGATCACAAGTTGCTGCAGCAGAGCATGCAGAGCTGCCCTGACAGAGTGTTGCTGAGGCACATGAACCCAGGCTCCAGCTGGGGCACACGGCAGCTCCTCTGCAATCACTGTAACCACAAACTCTTGAGGAGGAGCAGAATTATCAACTTCGTGATTYGGCTTTCTCAGAGAGATCCCTGCAAGCATCAAGGAAATTAATACCTTCTAAAGAGTGATGTTTTCTTGAAACAGAGGCGTTCATTGGTTCAGGGCTGGGACTCACAGCTTTCATGCTGTGGATACAGTCCTGGTATAAAAGACTGCAMTTACAGTTATACCCATATGCCATGTTGCTGATCCTTCTTCCAAAAAAGATGCATTGCAAATGGCTCTCCAACACATGACATTCATCTTCTTATATACTCATTTTAGACAGACATTCAAGGGAGCAACAATATTAAATGACATCTCACGTTTGGCAACTGTGTTCCCCATCTGATCAYCTCACGGTCTGAATGTAGACCTATAAGCTTTGGTGATGGTTACAGAGAAGTTGACACATGCTAGTCTTGTTGAAGAAACAGGCTGCCTTGCAAAATGCACACACTGTGTGGCCCAGGAAGGAGAGTTMCCTCTAGTTTATAACCTATGTGACATTGGGGAAAACTACTCATGAAAGAATTGCTCACCATGTGTGCAGGGTATCAGCTGCTACAAAGTSAAGGATTAATCCTGTTATGTTCACAAAGAAGAGAAAAAAGCTGAGAGGAACACAGAACTGGAAAAGGTGTTTCTGATCTGGAAATCAGTGCAGGGAGTGGGAGAGAAGGAAAGGAGATGACTCAACTATCACCCTGTCTTGTCTTTCTCCAAACTTTGTAAATGAAACTTTACAAATAGATAGAAAGATATGAAAAGTCACGAAAATGCTCCTATTAGTCTTAACAGTTTGGATGAACCTGTATCAAATTGCTCTATAAAGTGGTAAGAATAGACTGTCTTATTTCAAGTACACTTCTCAGAAAATGTTGAAATTTAGAAATAGAAAAAAAAAAAGGCTGTCTGGATTTTCTCAAAATACATAGTTCAGAGGAAATGTTTATTTACTAACAAAAAGTTATTTTTCCTTTGCTCCTACTGGCCTTATTTCCTCTCCCCATCACGCTTCTCAGAATTTCCCCTGGAGTTCCTCAGAGACCTGCACACAGCTGCACATATGCTGCTCAAGGCAGATTTTCACAAGAATCACCTCTAGGTTTCACCTGTGCAGGCCTTCAGCCCTCTGAGGGGAACAACTGTGTGACTTGGGTGCTTACGCCAGCTCTAAAAAGTTTCACAACCTAGGAGGCTCAGGCAATAAAAGACCATCTAAGAATTAAAACCAGAATCTCATTTATGGCAGAAAAAAAAAATCTTGCTATATCTCCACACCAGTCTGTATACATTATGAAGAGAGACATTCACTCAATTGTACAATATTTTTCATGCATGCATCTCACAGAGCCAGAAAAAAAACCCAAATGACATAAAAGAAAACCCAACAATTTGTGCAGACAGCTATAAGCAAGGCTCATAACATGTTTGAAGTGGACTCAGTTTTTAGTAAATGCAGTTGCAGCCATCACATGAAATGAGAAAAAATTTGTAAGTGACTAGTGAGCATAATAAAATGACCTGAATACACAGGACTCATGGGCACACACTCATAACAGATGAGAGACCAGAAAAACTAAAATGCAGGAGTGCCTGGCATGGGAACTGAAGATATCCAAGTAAGGCAGGGCAAGACCATGCAGTGCCCTGGACGTGAGCAGGAGAATCAATTAGTTCTATACTTTACCGACAGCAGTGAAGCTTCTTAAGTACTGGTGTAATGTGCGAAACTCAAAATGCCCTGAAATATATTCAGATTTTGTGGTGAGTAGCACGCAGATCTATTTCCAAAATTTTTGCAAGTTCACTGTTAGTAGGAAACAACAGAAATAGAAAAAGATAAAGCTGCCTTTAAGAAAACAACATATTTCAAGGCCATGCTTCAAAAGTGGAGTTTCCCCATATATTTCTTACAAACAGTATATCTTTCTTAATTGTAAGCACTTTAAAATTTCTTCCATTTCCTTTGCAGTACCCATGTGAGCATGTACAGAGAATGACCAAAAAAGTCTTGATATCACAAAGAAGGGTTAAAATATCTCACCTTTCATTGCAGAAACCTGCAAAAGCTATTATTGTACAAATGCCCAGACAACAATTAAAAAGTGGCAAACTATCAAAAATATTTCCTCCCCTCTCCATGTTTTACTTAAAGGACAGCTGCCTCAGTCTTGGATTTTGGTTCATTTTACAGGAAAAAAAACTTCTATAACTGTGGTTCAGCTTTTACATATGAAAAATACCATATTAGTGTTAAATGGAACTCTACAGCTGACAAAGTGCCTGTGAGTTAACCCAGCACAACTGTGCCAGGCTGGACCCATTAAACTCTCCTTGGAATCAAGCATGTTTGCATTACTCACACTCACAGTGTCATGCTCACACATCCACTCTTCCCCCATAGGGACAGAGACCTTGACCACCTCATTCCTTACAAAAATTCTATGGTAGACACAATTCTGGAGATAGTTACTTCATGCTGGTAGACAATGAAATATTCTACTCAGCACATGTAAAAATTACTGTCCTGAGGKAGGACTCAAAGTCCAGACATCAAATCAAAGGCCAAAATGTAGACACCGTGAGAGCTGGTAAGAGAAGGCACAGGAAAAACTGGAATCTCTGATCAGTCCAATGCAAACACCAAAAATCTCAATATCATGAAAAAGACTGAACTAGGAATGTTTTTGTAACATACATCTCAGCTGACTGCCAGCTCCAGAGAAAGGTAAAATATTGAGAAATAAAACTCACAAAATGGGACAAATCACAAAAAGGGAAGGATGAGCTTTTCTAGTGTTTCCTGCCACCATACAGATGAGATTAATGGTGTGCTATCTCTCTATACAGAGCCAACCAACTTTAATCAAAGAGAGTACAGAAGAATAACAGAAAGAACAAATGAATCTATTTCTTCTCTCCCACTTGCACCCTCTAAAAAGCACCAGGAATTAATATTCCATTTTAAAAAGATACAGAGTTTAACAGAGATAATAGATTTACATAAAGCATCACTTGAAGCAATGATATTTAGGAAAAGAGATAGGAGATAAATGTAAGGATGGAAAACAAACAAGAAAGAAAATCCAAAGTTAGGCCCTAAAACTCAGTAAAAGCATGATCTTTCCTAAGTGCCAGTTAAGTACACAGGTAGGAMGAACAAGACAGAAAGGAAAGAAATCTAGAGGAGAAGGAGAAGTGATGGGGTCAGCTTTTTATCCAGTGTGAGAATGACTTCTGAATCATGAGGGACATGAAAACAGAACATTAATAGAAGATAGATGCATTCTGGGGATAAAATGYGAACTTTCATACTCTTTTTCCCTCCTTGCACTATTGCCAAAACCAGTTGATTATTTGTTACTTTAAAAAAATACTGCTGTCAAGAAATTTCAGTTGGCAWGTCGGTGTCAAAAAGTTTCTGATAAGTGAACTCACTTTAAAACAGTTATAAGTGTTTGGTGTAAGATGGTTTCCCCTGTTCTAACATAGGCATGAGGAAATCCAGAGTAAGATTGAGAGCTGTGGAAATAAAAAACAGATCAAAAATATGACCACCTAGCACCTATCCACAAAGAAATAAATCACTACGATGAAGACTCCTATGAAAAGTCAATTTCCAGGTTTAGCATTTTGCAAAGATTTTGGTTGCCCTTCCAAGCTAGTGACTTATCAGAGCAAGGCAAAACAGAAAGTCATGTAATATGGCAAATAACTTTTGATATATATTTTTTCATTCCAGTCACAGAAGACTTTGAGCACTGAAAGTTTCTTGCTACTCTAGATACACTGCATATATGCCAAGTTGAGCCTCGGATCCTATTAGCATTTGTTTGGCACATAACTTTAAAGGAGGAAAGATTCCCAAAAATGATTCCATAGCAACTACTTTCTACTTACAGYAAGATATGGAACCATGGTGGGATGCAGAAAAAATTAGTAGTAGATTAATTTGAGTGGTTTAAGTATATATAAAGGGCATGCTTTCTCATTGATTGCATGAAAAAGTCTCCAGTGTTAATATAAGCAATAAAAGAAGCTATGCACGCACACACTCCATATCAGAATAAGATTCATTGTGGATGCTATCTCCCCATTGATATCTCTGCTTATTCTGTAGTCTGTCTTGAGGACGGCCAGAGTCAAACTGAACAGAAAATATTTCCTACAAATTATTAAAAAAAATTTTAAAGTTATTAAGTTCTCCAGGATTTCTTGATGAAGAACCTGAATAATCTAAAGATCACTGCAGACCAGATAGAAAGTCTTATTTTTTTTTTTTTTAACGTAATTTGCAGAGAGTGCCTATCATTTTCTGTGGTAGCAAAATATASCAAAAGGAAGCATGCTAGGTGAAGAGACATATCTGAAAACTGGATTCCCCACCAGATGACCCCTTTTTCAACCAAGCAAAAGACTACTTGTGTCTGTGCTACTAGTGCTGCTGCRAGGACACACTGATGATCCTCCCAACTCACACCAATAATGGTTCACAGGGCACATGGAAGAYGGAGACAACAAGGACAAAGGAGCAAAGTAGCTCTGGAGGAAAAGCGTGAGTTCTCATTCAAAGCTTTGAGGAAAGGAGAGGAGCTGCTGGCTCATTCCTCATTTAGGGAGGCACAGTGAATCACAGAGGGCACCAATCTAACTAAAGACAAAACCAGCAGCTCTGTGAAGATGATCACGTAACTCTAATCTCACTAAACTTGCTGAATGCAAATACCATTTGCATCAAAATATTTCTTTAAAAACAAAGAGTTATCATCACTGTCCTTTAAGAGAAATAATCAGAAGTCAGAATAGTCCTGAACAGATGAGCAGATGTCCTCCAAGATCAGAGGCCAAGCCCTGTGTCCAGGGACTCCCGYGAGCAGCAGCAGGAGGCGCAGTGCAGTTCTGCGCTTCGATTACGCTCAAGTAGCTGCCTTGAGGGAACAGTAATGGCATGGAAAAGGAGGAGTGCATGTGTTGTTCTGGGCATGCACAATGTCCGCAAGGCTCATGAAAGTCACTCACAACAGAGGCAATACTAAACATATCCTAAGAGGCTCTGTCAGCAATCTCGCAGCAAGGCTTATTCGCATTTGTAAGTCATAAGGAAAAAGCAGGGTTTTGTCCATGCTGTATGAACAGATTGTTTGGTCTACAGCTCAGATTTAAGTTACAAGTAAATAAATCATCCTAGCTGAATTAGCTGACAAACCACATAATACTGAGAATAAATATTTGATTGGGGCTGAATTAACTCTTTGCAGATTTGTGCTCACATGCACACACACTAGAACTGCATGTATCAAATAACTCTGTAGGCTGTTAATCAGATTTTAGTGAAACATGTTTACCTAATAAAAAAAGAAGTTAAAAAAAAAAAAAGAAAAAGAAATAACTGCAAGCCAATCCCTTTCCTTTCATGTTGTTTCTGAAATCAGTTTGAGCACAAAAACATGTTTACAAGTCTCATACAAAACCAGGTTGAACAGCAGAATAGAGGTCAGTGAATCCTGCCACGCTGAAAGAAATGTAAGCAAAAGAACATTGCTGTCTTTGCATAAGCAGTTTTGTATCTCCCAAGGATGGTGGTGCTTAATAGCAGCTTCAGCTTAATAAAAAGTTCCCACCTAACATACAAGCTTGGAGGATGCAATAGCACTGAGGTTAGATTCTTAATAGATGAAGTGGTGATGAGAACTGGAAACTGATGGACTAACCAGACCACAGATATTGTCATCTTCAATACTTTGGAGCAATCTTGCACAAAATCAAGCCTATGGGACAATTATCAACAAATGATYATTTGACCTCATACAGTGCCAAAGCTGAACTGGACTGGATACACCCAAGGCTGAAGTAGAGCAAGTACAGTAAGAAAAATGTCACATTAGAAAGCTCCACAAGCAAATATTTCCACAAGTCTGTCCAGCCTCCTCCCTTCCCTCTCCCTTAGTCTGTCAGGGTCTGTTTCCCAAGGCTCCTGTAGGATTGTGATTATTGAACTCAACACTACACAGTAAAATGCAATCTGCACCTCAATATTCACACTCCTATTTTAAAGGATAGCTGTAAAAGCATTAACTATTCTAAATAGAATTCCATTGTTCCTCCCAATCCCACAAAAAAAMCACAGTGGTAAACCATTCCTTCTGTCCAACTCTTTTCATGCTTCTATCTGTGAAAAATAACAAATTAAGAAGTATTTATCTCTGCAGTAAGCCCTGTCATCCATAGCATAACCTATTTAAATAATATTTTACAAAACTGTATGGAACAATTTTTCCCAAAGAGCAGTGGCTGAATTAATGACCTACTGTTTCTTGTCATGCCACATTTTGGACAGTTAGAGGTCTTGGTCAAGTGCTCGACTTAAATAAACCTCCCTCTGCACAAGAGGCACACGCAGTCTACTTTGCATAAAACCGTCTCAAAGGTGATTGACGGAATATCTCATTAAATTATCTTTCAGGCAGACAATCAGAAAACACTGGTGAGCTGTAGGTTTCACCTTGAGCAGTTTGGCATAAACTACATTTTCATTGTACTGCAAGATAAAATTTAATTATGAAAAGGCTGAAGTTTAATGTACAGGGATGATGTGAAATCAATTCCTATAAATGTGCATGCTCAATAAATCCACCTGCAATATCAGACATCTCTTAAAATTTCCAAATGTGACCAAATGCCAAGCAGTTTGTTTTCAAGAAAACATTAATATCTTTCAGAAAAATGAAGTACTTAGGGATTATATATAGGAAATTTTACAACTGAAATGCTATTCATAGCTATCTAACAGGATAGTAGGTTTCCAGAACTGTCCTTTCACATAGACCAGGGTTTAGAAAAAACAACTCTGTATGGGTTCAGTTCTGCTCAGTAACTCAAGTYATTTGTGTCCTTCCCACTGTTCGCRGGATCAGAAGCTAAGTATGTTGTTTTTCCCCCTCTTCCGTCCTGTCAATAAACGTTGGATCAGAGCACAGAACGTGCCTGATTTTGTTTTCCTAATCTCTAGTAATCTTCTCAGTGACACAGTATCTGTGGCAGAATATCATGAGGCCACATCAAAAAGGAACAGTTAAAGGAAATGTTAAGCTACATCCATATTTATCTAAGGAGGATCTACATGCTGCTAAAGGTTAAACAGTACCTATTGATATACTTGAGTAGTACTGAGTATTAAGGTCAATGCTACTTTAGTATCAATAACTTGCCCCACACATGGAGCTTACTGCTGAATTGTATAGATTGTGTAGCCTGGGAGTGCTGCTACTCTAGGTCCTCATACAATAGAGCATGTACTCCTACACTTAAATGTTCAGCTGAACGCCTTTAGATCAACTATGGAAATGCTTAACAGCTGACGACACCTTTCCTGTTACCTGAAAGTTCAAGTAAATTCCCAACTCTTGGCAAAACTCACCACCAACATGGGGCTGAGCTGAGCAGCAGTTGCAAAAACTGTCGTGCAGAGTTTTAAGGCGAGAAAATGTAACTGGGGGCTTCAACAAGCAGAACCCTTCCAAGGTTCCTGAGAGACAGTGAAAAGACTCACCCCCTATAAAGTCACTCATTTCATCAGGCAGCAGAGAGAGAAGGAAAGTACTAARCTAGTGCATTTTTGCAACATGGGATTCCAAGCTGGAACAGGGACTCTACAAAGGATATTCTGAGCTGGAAAAATGAATCTGTCCCTAGAAGCATAATCACCTTTGTAAAACAGACAGTACATGGGGAAAAAGGAAGGTCAAGAAGGTGAGGAGGGAAAAAAAAAAAAAAAAAAAAAAAAAAAAAAAAAAAAGAAAAAAAAAAAAAAAAAAAAAAAGACTGAGACCTTGTTTAAATGTCAGTTATGAAATAACCTTTAAAATTCAGCTTCCTCTCAATATTCACCCAATACAGGCAGTCTATTCTCATTCTAGATGTATTCAAATATCTGTTAGCTGCTCTGCTGTCTGCACACAGGCAAGGCCAGATCTAATTACCATTATACAAAAAGCAAGCGTGTCATTGGCTTTGTTCCTTTTTGAAACTATGCTGAAGYTACATTATACATGCTGGAAAAATCTAGACCTCATTTTTTATTTTTTGCCATTTCCAAGGTTAATCCATTCGCTAACACACCCTTGATTATCTGTAGAAGAGAACCCCTTCCCATTCATAATTTTAATTAAGAAAATAAGATCCTCACCCTTAATGCAGTGAGCTCTGCTCTCAGGAGGCCAGCTACCTATCCAGCAGCGCCAGTTTTAATAAAATAAAAACTCCATCACATAAGCGTGATGTTTTCCAACACTGCTGCTTGTTGTTCAGTACTACATAGGTCATTATATCWTACACTGCTTATACAGGCAGGGAATGCTGATTTTCAGTTTTGTAAAAACTGCCATCCGATTTTTGGAACTGTTCTTTAAAAGATGAAATGGGACAACATTTGTTGACAGAGCTTAGCGCATTGTACAAGTAAATGTAGTGTAGTAAAACTGTGCTGCTTTTCAAATATTTATATCTTTTTAATCCTTGTAGTAGGATAATCCTCTTTGCAGTAGGCAGGAATATGAATACCCTTGATTGTTTTTAAGTCCTTGTTTTTCAAAATTAAGATTTGTGGGTTTTTTTCTGCTGTAAAATTTTACTAGTACCATAACTTAAAGTGTAGTTTGAATCAATTTACCTTCCATAAGCAAAACGTCTGTCTTTGTGGTGGTCCCCAAATGTGTCCCAAAGCCTGAGAGAAACACTCACTTCATCCACAACATCTCGTGAGCGTTCAAGGACCTAAAATAGAACACACATTACATTGTCCTCCCCTCCATCAAGCCAGCACGTTTTCATTTCTCCTTTAAGGAGATGAGGCCCACTACACCAAAGATCCCATCATATGTAAATTTAAGCATCGCATTTTATAAATCCACGCAGAATATGTATCTTCTATTATCTTTTGATAAACAGTTACTTTGGGATCAGCAACCTGGGGAGATGCTGGCTTCCTTCCACATCAGGTAATGGTTGAAATAAAGCCCTCATATACAATGTTCCGAGGTTACTTCTGCACTCTGGCAAAGAAAGAGCTTGCCAATAAATRACAGCACCACCTCACAGCATGTGCTCCCTATACTGTAGACCTGCAGTCCTTACCTCTTGGCAGACCCGATACTGATCGATGGCCCAGACAGTGGGAACATGAGTTGCCAGCAGCTGGTACTGAGTCAAGGTTGTATTACAGGCTCTCGCACAGATMAGTCGAGTCTTCCCCACGGCGTTATCTCCAACCACCACGCACTTGATAGTTTCAACGTTGGGCCTTTCGTAGTCCATGTCAGCGTCCATTTATCGAGAACTGTAACAAGATAGTTCTACTGCATGAACTGTGCAACTTAGCACTACAGTCTTCTACTTCCACTTCCTCCCTGATGCCTGAAGAGGACAAAGTTTACAGRCAAAGCTTGCAGCAAACTGTACCAAAGGAAACAAGCTGCTCCTTTAAATACCACATGGTTATGGAAATGTTGGACTATTTTGATCGCAATAAGCCTATGCTGTTCACATGTTATTTTCACTTTGGTTTCTGTAAACACAAGCCTATTTGCAGAGATAGATCTTGGTGAAACAAGAACAACTAGAACAAACTTACCTCTTGTTAATACTTTTTATGTTAAGAAGCAGAAGAGGCTGGACATCAGTGGGTTTAACCTGAAGAATTCTAGTATAAACCTGCTTTCTTGAATCTGGGCCATTSAAGATTTGATTTAGGACTGTCCAAACAACATAGTCAAAACCAAGCAACATAGACAGTTTTAATTACATGCACACAATAAAACCAAAGAAATAACGTCTTACTTGTAAGATGACTCCAGAGACTGTTCTCTACAACCCACACCCTATGCTAACTGAAATGCCATTATATCCTGTATATATTACAAACTCTTAATTTTCCAAGATGTTTGTACAGACCATAGATAAAACTGAAACCAAAGAGTTCATGGAAAATTTGCAGACACTCAAGTTCTTTTTTGTAAGTTTCTTTTTTTATATAAAGATACTATCTAATGGAAAGTTTTTACTGAAAACATTTGCTTAAATATTTTCTAGCAACGTATTAAACAAATAAATGGATATGGTCATCAGCTGGAAAATGGGTATCTTTGAAAGACTAAAATCACATCTTGTACGTTCTCTACAAAGTCTGTCATTTTCATGTACGGAGAATATGGGATCACAATTCAACATTTCTGATTTCGTTTTCCTCGTCTCTAGCAGTCTGCTCAGCAAACTGWTCTCTGCTGGAGAATATCATCAAGGAGGAAGAAACAGGGAACATGCAAAGCACAAACATGCTCAGGAGTACTTGCCTAACAGTTATTTCAACAAGAAACCTACAGGCATTTTAACTGACCAAACACAGGTCACCACTTGGAGCAAGTCTGTCTTTTTCTCCCAAGTAGAAAATACAACAGCTAAAGACACCTAGTGATTTATTTTCCTTAAATGAATATTCATAGCTCATTCACATCTAAAATAGAATATGTATTAATTGTCARGCTGCTTAAAATAAATACAAGCTCTTTTGTGATCTGTGTTTACCTGTGTCAAAGGCACTATGTTTTAGGCAAAAGCATGTAATAGTGTGGGACTAGAGTAGCTGCTATTTTTAACTACGTTCTCTCATTATTTGAAGTGATATAACAGGAAAGACAAAAGTCAGCATTAGGACTAAATGTTACTTGCTCATTTAAAATTGTGAGCATGATCTGCAGAAGAAGAAATAGCCCAAAATGGCTATGGCATAGTTATAACCTGTGTTCGGGTGTCACTGCGACAGCTCTGTCGGCTGTTCTCTACTCAGCATGCCACTACCAACACGTGCTGGTGGCCAGCAGGTGCTGCTGGCAATGCTATGGCATGCAGCTCTCTCTATCCACACTGTAGCCACGTTTCAGAGTGCCCGTGTCCTGTCCTGCMCTGGCCTGCAGCGTCCTGGCAGAGGCCTGTGACTGCACAGCTGGAGCTTGCAACCTGACAAATGCAGAGCAGATAATGGGGCTTCCCAGCAGCACGTACAGCAGCTCCTGCACAGAAACCCTGGCAGCACCACCCTGTCAGCTCAGCACATGTGTTCCAGCTAGGAAGGAAACAATGGTGGTAAAAATTGCCTCCAGTACATCACCTCAGAGGCCTTCGCTCACCTTTCAGTTACTCGTCAGCCAAGCACAGTCACTTGCTGTCCGCTACCTCCCAGAAAGCCGACCACTCAGGCAGCCCAATATGTGGGATATAAGAGAGATCTAAAAAAGTTCTCTTCCATGTCCGAGAGTAAGAAGCAATTCCCTGGCAGTATATGGCATTAAATTACCTTTTTTTTTTTTTTTCACTCACGGACTAGACAGCACAGGCAGAATATGGAATTTGTAAGACTAAGAAATGAAGGAGCGTGGGAAGCCACTGTCTGGCTGCACTTAAAACTACCAAGCAGAGAGACGCCCAAACACTTTTTCCTTCCAATTCAATATTCCATTGAGATGCTGCTATGCAGATTAGCTGCAGTTTTATATAACCACCTGATTTTAAATTTCTACACAACATTTTTAAATTACAGTCCTGAAAAAACACACAAAACATATTAAAACAAAATCAGAGAAGATAAAACTAGTTTAAAATTACTAGGCAAATCTATATAAAAATAACACACACAAAAAACCCTCCAGTTGAGATTCACAGAAAAGAAACATATGGAAATAAAATTAAGAGAAGCCTGTTTTAAAATTTCTGATATACTTACTGACTTAATTAAAGGCCAGTTATCACAGAGCTCTGACACAGCATGCTTGAATGCCCTGCTGTAGATCAATGGAAACCTAATGAAGATATTTTTAGCATGTCTCAGTACTGCACAGGACAGAGATTAAAATAAACTAGGAATAAAAACAAAACTAGAGCTTTGTGGCCTTGCTGTGCAAAGCTCTTAAATCCATTCGAGCAAATATAGAATACCCATACATTAAAAATGCAGATCATTTTATACAATTCTCTAGTTTTTAGAAACGGATTAAAACAGAAATAGCTCTTGACAAAACTGATGGACAGAAGCCTGGACAGACTTTTAAAAATATCAGATAAAAACAGAATATAGAAAGGAGTAACACTACCAACAACTAGGAATACATGGATTAAATGTTTATAAATGCAAACAGAAGATTTCTGGCTGCAGAAGTGATTAAAGCTAGAACATTTTTAAAATCTTGAGGATACAGCTCTAGTGAGTTTAATGGAGCCTCTAGGTTAAGCTTGAGATAAATCTACTACATAATGACAGTGATTTAAATGCCAAACATATATTTGCAAAGCTTTTAAAAAAAGTCTAGATTTGATCGCTGAAAGGCTGGTAACATCTGGGAAGACCACCTGGAGCAATAAYAAAATCTGATTAGACAAAAGCAATTCAATCTATACTGAATTTAAACCATAAAAACAAAAAGCAAAACATAAAAATTCCAGGACCAAAGAAAAAAAATGTGCAAAAAGTGACCTAAACCCTGCAATAGCTTAATTTGTCAGGAACATGGAGAGAAGGAGGTGGGGGCAAGGAGGTAAATAAAAATAACAAATATAAAAAGAAASGCCAGAGAAAAACAGAAGGGCCATCAAAGGAATACAAAGCTTAAAGTTTACAGAGAAGACCAGACCCAATATGGTTGTTCCCACAAAGTGGCCCAGATTCAATCGTTTAATCCACAGAAGGATGAGCAAGTGGCTGAAAATGAAGAAAGAYAATGCAAGGAATAACAAATGATCTTAAAGATCTCTTTGGACGAGGACTTTTCTCATCAGCAAACCACCACAAACAAATCACCAAGTGTCTACTTAAATCAGTGATCAGAAAATGATCCTGCAAACTTTTACCTCTTGGCTCTGTACCTAAAAGTGTCCAATAMCCTGAGACAGCATCTCTTACCAGGACGACAAGTAAGCACGTTCCTTGGCTCTTGCATTAAGAGTGCGCACTTAAGTGGAAGGCTGAAAGTGACAGCATTAAAAACCCTCCATAGTCAGTAAAGCTTTTCTTCAAGTTATTCTGCAGAAAAGAAATTGGTAATTCCAAGCTCTGTCAAGCAACCTGATCAAACCTCTCAAAAGAGGAAATCCTTCTAAAAACCATGTCACCAAACAAGGCTACAATGCTGCAATTATAAAAGTCACCTAATGAAAAGRGATATCAAAATCTCCTGCCACTTGACCTGAATGGTGCAAGTGGGAATTATTTGAAAAATTCAGTCTGGTGGAAAAAGAGCAAGATCTTAAAGGCGTTTCTTCAAGAGAGTAAGAGAGTAAGAAAGGCGTTTCTTACTCTGGTAAATCTTTCGATACTCCTTTTGGTATGATGTTTTTATGAAATGGCTCACTGAGAGCGCCACTCCAAAAGTGTACTCCAAAATAAGTCTCTGAAATACATTGTTGGATAGGGTGCATCTATAAATGCTGCTTCACGTGTTTTATTTTTAAAGAAAGAGTTTGTTTTTCAGGAATCAAACACCCTTATATCCACCCCAAAGGTACAAAATTATACTGCTTAAAGCCATGGAAACAGACAAACTTGTGCAAACATACAAACTGTCGTGTGGTGTTCCAGAACCTAACTGGATTAACACATACATGCAAGAGAAAAAAGAAAGGGGACTTGCAGTTCAGCTGTACAAGGACATAATGATCACAGACAGCTCTGATCTGAAAAGAGCTKGGGTCAAAAGGCCGATTTGTTGTTTGGCTCAGTTTAATGCATGAGTATTGAACTCCACACAGCAAACTGCTGAAAGAGAACAACAACATGGTATCAAGTGCCAGATAGTCTTTAAGCAGCTGGTATAGCTTATCACAAAATGTTTTTCACAGAATATAAATGAGCGTTAGGAATATTATTAAATGACATGAAGGTCAAAAAGGAGATAATTAAAAAATAAAAGTTGTACTTTGTCACTATCAAAGAATCAACCAGTAATATAGACTGAGATCAGATGACTTGACCAGCAGGGCACAAAGACAGGCATGATGTATTTCACACTGGATTCTCATCTAGGATAGAGGGGCATAGGCCTATCACTGTTGTTAGAAGTAATTTGCATGAAAGGATATGTCCTAGACTGCAGAAAAGACAGAAAGGAAGAAATGGACACACGAGGAAGAAATTCAAGCTTCTTTCCTGATAGCTTTTGGCAACAAGCATGAGATTTATGATCAGATGCTACCCTTACTCCATGCTACCTACCAAAAGAAAGCAATTCCCTTAAATCTCCATTTAGCTGCTATAATCCCTACTCTATTCCACAATTTTGAGAGACAAGTGAAAGCTTGACCATGGCCACACGCAGAAAGGAAAGAAGTTACCCTCCAAAGAATGTGTAAACTTGAAGACAGAACAAGCTTCTCTATTTACCTAGAAAACTTCTTAGTCAAATCACATCAGAGGCTCTTTGACGGAATTGTAAAGACCACCACACGGCTTGGGCTATCCTGCTCCCTGCTGGCTTCCTGCTCCCACTCAGCATGCTTGATTCTGGATATGGCTCTTCCTAAAAGCTAGTTATTAGSACCCTTCATTAAACCCCGCCTACCTCAGGGATGACAAAACACTTGTTAATTGTTAACTTGTGCTTCCTTAGCCAAAAACTAGACACGTCAGCAAACCAGATTCTTCCACTGTTACTGTATAACACAGACTGACCCAAAGCCCAAATAGTGAGCATATAGAACATCAGTCCTAGGTAGAACAACTGACTCTCTCAAGCATCCTCAAAGACACAGTCCACAAATACCTGATGTGATACACAGCTTAACAGACAAAACAGAGATACAAACACAAAGCTCAGCCTAGACTTAACTTTTCTGACAGGTTCTGGAAGACCTGAGGGGAAGAAATAAAGAGTTGATTACAGCAAGCAGCTTATGCATTATTTTGACCCGTGTCTTACATTTTAACACCCCCTGCAACAAGATCACCTCTCCAGAAAAGAATCTATGTGGCAGGTGAAGGATGTTTTAATCACATCAGGAAATGCTCATCTTGGATTTCCACGCATGGCGTTCTGTGCTGTGGGAGAGACTGCAACTCTGCCACTCCTCCCTTCATACTCTTCTTCAAKCTACCTTGAGAGTGTCCAGCATAGTTTCTTATGCTCCTTCCTTCTGCTGTGTGGAGATGTGAGCAAGGTTTTACCACACTGACCCTCTCATGAAAGAGGGAAATGATTTGTAGCAGGAAGATCATTAAGGACTGACGTAAGCTTTGGTGAGGCATTTTGTCAGGATTCAGGATGACTCTGACTGCAACTGGATGCTCTTTTTGTTTTTCAGAAATGCTTGTGGCAGATATGAAGGCCAGGCAGTACCTAAGCTCTTGTTTTTCTATAGATCAGAGTCTATTACCATCACAAACTCAAGTCACCTGCAGCTGGAGTTGATAGAAGTGTCTGAGAACTTCAGTACCTGAAGAGTGGACAATACGGATTGGCCTGGGTGGTACCCGTCTCTGCTGCTACTTCACAAAGTGGTTAACCATGGATTGACATCATGAATTGAGTATTAAATTAGTCCTCCTTCCACAAACAGAAACAATCAAACAAAAACAAACCAAAGAAAAATATAACAAACAAAACAAACCACACTAGATTTCAGTTCAGATTCTGAATTCATTTCASCCTTATGCAGGTATCAGCATCAGAACCTTGTACAGAGCTAGATTACAGATCCGCTAGCACAGGGTGTTAAGGAGTTTACCCATTTAAAAAGACAAGTGTTGACACCGTGCTTTCTGTTTAGGGAGGAAGTTACTCCAAGCAGCACTCCCAAAAGGTCCTCAAAAAGAAAACAACACAGAAGTTGGGAGGATGCCTTGCTGCTTTGTTGTTTTTTTTTTGTGGGGAAAATATTTATCTAGTTTTGCTAGAGTTACTAACAAGAAGCAGAATATTCCAGAGACACTGGTGATCTTCTAGCACAGACAGCTGTTGAAGAATTCACCTTCTGTACCTGTTTTCCTTCTAAACATCAGAATCAGGCTCTTGCTCTTGAATTTTCTATGACATTTCTCCATTTTTTTTCCTTTGTTAATCAGTGATGATTTTGGAAGAACATTGCTTGCATTTTATTCACTCCCATGTTTAAATGGTAGAAGAAAACTATAAAAAGTGAACAAGACAAGTGAATGACAGCAGGTAAAACTTTGCACAGACCTAAATACTGAGTACAATAGAGATACTTGAAGATGGCAGGCCTTAGATAAATGTTGCTTTCAGATCCTGAAAGTTTAAATCCTAAGTCTCAAATGCAAATCTAGTGACAATAACTGAATTGTGTGGGAGATGAGTGAATATGGAGTTTTACTCGTAGTATTTAATGCCACATACAGATTGATTTGCRAAAATACATAAAAAATACCAGAGATAGTGCAATCTTGCATCTTTTATGGTAGACAGGAAGGAAAAAGACAAAAGCAGAATGACCAAAGAGAGCCCATACTTCAGCTTCCTGAGTCCACCCACCAAAACAAAAGGGCCCAACATATCCTCCAGAACACATCAGGTCAAGTTCAGGCAACATGCCACCATTTGCTCCTTCAACATGACATTTTGGGTTCTTTCTGGAAAAAAGTGAAAGTGCTCTTGATCCGAACAGCCTTAGCCTCTAAGGCTCCTTCCTAGGAGCTCTGACCTGCTGCAATAGGCAGCCTTTTGCTGTCTCCTCTATCTCGCCCTGCAAGAGGCAGCCCCAAGCTCATGCTGCCTTCAAAAACACGTACATGCTCCCCTGGCTCAAGAGAGGGGAGCAAGCACAGCAGCCACTGCTGTTCTGTTGCTTCTCCTACTTCAAAGCTTCCCTGTCCTTTCATCTCTTTCAGTACAGGGCAACATTTGGGTTCAGAACTTAAGCATTCTTCTCGTAAGCAAAAGGCATTAGTGAAGAATCAAACATCAGAATCTACTGAGTGATCAGCTCTTCTTCTCAGCCTAATGCACTACAATATTTGTCAAGTTTGGAGCTTTTATAAAAGCAAGAGCTTTATAGAGCCCCCTGAAGCTAAATTTTATATCCTTCTCTTCTTGGATGCAAGTGAGTACGTTCCAGATCTTATACTTATTACGTCTATGAGATAAACAACTTAAGTATTTAACCTACCACATTATTTTCTTTTTCTACTAATAGATACATTCTATATTCTACAGGTAGCATTAGGCACACAAATCAAATATGCATATAAAAGAAAAAAATCATATGAAACAACTTCAGAAAATTAAGAGAAACTACACTGTGCTGCTTCCATGTAGGATGATCCCCAACCCTGAAATGCAGCCTCTTTATAGATATGCTCATTCAATTGCTATTTACGCTGAACACGGCAGCTCTTCAACACAGCCACAGAGTCCAACAAGAGTGTTTTCCACACTTTTTTTTTTTTTGCCTAGAAAGCTCTGGCTGGAGACTTGCCCTCAAGCACTGAGCAAACTAATCTCCACCTCAGCTTCCATGCTGCAGCTCTAGCTGAACATTTGGCTTTCAGTCAGCTGTGTGTCCTTAAATAGTACACAAACTGAGGATGGACAAAGTCATTGAGAATATTCTAGCATCACTTCCTTGCTTTCACTGTGATCATATGTGGAACGTCAAGGATTTTCCATCATTTCTAAAGAAGTGTGCTGTCACATTCAGAAGCTTGAGTACRATTTTGACCGTGAAGCCAACTCAGAGCTGTCTGTCTGCCTCCCTTCGTCGAATGACTGATTTCTCTTCCCTGCACATCAGACGCCCCACAGTCCGTTGAAGGCTGAATGAACAAGTCAATTCCTAGCACTGTTTCCCTCCACATCCTGTTTCTTCGGCCCTGGACCGGGAGCTGAAGGCAGATGCCCGGCAGCGTGTGTGGGAGCCCCCGGGGCAGCCTCCTGCAGTTGTCACAGCAACCCACAACAGACTCCTGACACAGCGGGGCGAGAGGAGCACAACAACAAACCAGCAAAACAAAAGCAAGACGAACCGAAGGAGAAAGAGAACACCTCCGGAGCGCGCAGCCTGCGGGCAGGCGGCACCTCGAGTGCCGAGAGCCCTCCTGCCTGTGCCGCGCACCTCGTGGGCTCCGCTGCACCGGGGCGGGGCGGGGCGCGGCGCGGGAGGACAGGCCCCGCGCGGGGCACGATCGCGCGCGGGACACGCGGCACCTACCCTGCCGTGTGGGGCGCCCTTCCCGCCGCTCTAGGCCGCGGGGGCGGCGTGGGGAGCGGGCCGGGGGCGGCGCGGGGGCTGCGCGGCGCCGCTGCGCCCCATGGCCAGGCTGCGCTGCGCGCCGCGCGCCGCCCGCCCGCCTGGTGACGTGCGCGGCGCGGGCGCTATTTATAGCGGCGCTTCATTCATAAAGCGGCGGCGCGGGGAGGGCGCGCGCCCCCTCGCTCCGGCTGCCGCGAGCTCCACGTGTGAAACACGCAGCCGCGCGGCACCGAAAATCAAACCACCAGCAGCCCCCAACACGGCTGCGGCTCCCGCCCGCAGGAGGACAAACGGGAGACTACCGCTGCCAAGCAACCTGACCTGCTCTCATTCTCACTCATAAAACCTTCGATTACGACAGAAGTTAAAGTTTGGATTCACTTACACGCTTCTTAGGAGAGCTTCCTAACAGGACAAAAGGAAGGCAGCAAGAAGGGAGGAGGGGATATTTTCAAAGTCTAATAGTGAAACTGAACAGAATACAACAGTGAGAAATTAGGTGATTAAAATGAAAGAATGGGGCCTCTGCTTTTGCTAGAGATTAAGAAAACAAACAAACAAAAATTTTCTAGTTTCCTTGTTTTATCCTGTTCCATCAAAGGGTATCCACACCCTGAAGGCTTCCCAAGCCCTCAGAAATGCACCTTACGATGTAGTTTCTGTTTTCATGATCACCCACAGTAACTTTTACCATCACACAGTACCTTTTATAAACGTATAAATACTTACACAGTCCAGTCTGCAGCTTTTGCATCAGAATGTAAAATAAAAATCCAGGAAAGTTACAGTGTCTCTGTCCTCTGCCACATAATCCTACTGGATCACAGTTAAYTTTTTCTACACATTTAAACACAGTTTTGACCATAATCTTGTTTGAGCCACACATCTTTACATGTGGTTGGAATGCATCTCTAATCGGGTATAAAGCAGTCAGCTGCTGCCAGACTTTTATACATGAAAGCACAGTAATAAACCACAAGTATTCCTACTGAGTTTACATACAGCTTAAAAAATATGACTGCTAAAGCTCTATTCAATGAGATGCTTAAATATTCCAGGTGGCAAGCTTGAATTTGATTTTTTCCTTTTTTTTTTTTTCTTATCCGTTTTTGGGAGTGGCTAATAGCTAGAAGGAACAGAAGAAGGAAACAAATTTCACCTCTAAAAGCAATCCAAGATGATGGCATTGGACCATGACTAGCATTTAACTCCACAGTCTGGCTTTACCAAGCGCCTATAGCACTAAAAGCATGTTTAGGCGCTGCCAAGTGACCCATCACTGCATCTCCATTATGTGTTTTTAACAACACCTTACCAACTCAGGCTTTTAATTCTGGACAACCCAGATCACTTCCCCTCTGTAGCAGGAACTCCCAAGCACATACAGAGTCCCCTAAGCCACCTTACACTACACTTGCTAAAATCATAGAGTCACAGAATCATAGAATGGCTAGGGTTGGAAGGGACCTGTAGAGGTCATCTAGTCCAACCCCCCTGCGCACGCAGGGTCCCCTAGAGCATGTGGCACAGGGTGATGTCCAGCCGGGTTTTGAAGATCTCCAGAGAAGGAGACTCCACCACCTCTCTGGGCAGCCTGTTCCAGKGCTCTGTCACCCTCACTGGTAAAAAAATTCTTTCTCCAGTTCCTGTGGAACTTTTGGTGCCTCAATTTGTGGCCATTTCCTCTAGTTCTATCACTGGTCACCACCGAGAAGAGGCCAGCCCCCTCCTCCTCACTCCCTTTCTTGAGATATTTATATACATTAATCAGGTCCCCTCTCAGTATTCTCCAGGCTGAAGAAGCCCAGCTCTCTCAGCCTTTSCTCATAGGGCAGATGTTCAACATCAGGAGCTCCAATGTGTAGGCTCGAGTAGGCACTCGGAGAGGACAGATCTGACTTTGCAGAAGCAGCCTGAGACAGTCCAGAAATGAAAATCCATTGCATGGGATAAGCCAGAGCTTCCCCCTCTGCTCTCTCCCAAAAAAAGAGGGCACTTTACATTGGAAAAGTTTTTAAGAACATGCTAAAATTAAAAGATTTTAGGTTGAAATAAATGTACAAAGAAGTTAAATTATTCCATAGAGGTATACACTTTATATTGCATCTGGCAGCCCCACAGAGACAGAAGGTGCTCCCCACAAACCATGAATCCTGATTTCAACAATACAGCAGAACATGAATGAATGATGCACAAGCAAATTAAGGGGACATGTGGAGCCTCATTTATGGACTTTATCATCCACCCACTGTACGCAACATATGCCATCCCAGCCAAATGGCAGCATGTGAATTCCAATATCAGGAGCTGGATAATTCTTTCCCCCCTGACCCTCACAACTAGGCTTAGAGGCTTTAATTATGTGGGTAGATCAAAACCATTCCTAACTACATCTGCAATGGATTGGTATACACTCTATCAGATCTTACTCATTGAAAAAAAGCACTTTGAAAAACCTATAAAAATGCATGTTTTATACATGTTGAAATAAAATCTGAGTCATTTCCTGTCGATACAATTTTTGTATTAGTGAGCTTGCATTCAGACTTGTACTCTTCCCACAGCAAATGCTTATACATTCACAATCAACTTTCTTTTTAAAATGGTTGTACATCATATGCAGTCTGKTTTTTTTCCCTTTGGTATTGAAAGGACAGAGTTTAGCATTTGATGCAAGGATGCTTCTATTTAATGATGTCAGCGTCTGTTCTCAATCAATTGTGAAATAAAGCAAACTGATTAGGTCAGCTGCATCCCTTTTCACAATACCCCATACAACTCTGTCTCAGTTTTTGGAGACAGGAACACGCAGTATACACAATACTCTCTCCACTATCTATTAGAGATATTCTAATATGGGAGCACTCTGCATTTATCGATTTGTTAATTTTTAGGAAATACTTACTGAATTGAAAACTCACTCAACTGCACATATTAAAACATGCAGAGTTCCACCTGAACAGAAGAAAACTCTTCAGAGTAAGGGTTGTTGAACACTGTAAAAACTATTCAAAATCTGGCTTCTGCTGAGGAGGTGGGTTGGACCAGATGATCTCCAGAGACCATTTCCAACTCCTGCTATTTTGTGATGTCCTGCCACATTCAATCTCATTTATCTGGGGCCTAAATACCCTGTATTTCACTAACATTAATCATTCAGTCCCATATATCTCTGTACAGGCCACATACTCTGTCCCAAAAAAGGGAGTAGACTCATTTATACATTCCCTTTTTGCAGTTAAGTGTAACAGGATGCAATTAAGCAAAATAAATTTTTGGTTGAATACAAAGAACAGCAAGAGGAACAGCTGAATGGTTATATAATAGTCTCTCAGAAGATGAAGTGGGAGAGATATGGCTCACTGCATTTAAAACCCAGAGAGGGCAAGGCAGTATGAAAGATTTGTTTCATGGTGTAATTTTGCATTAGACATTTTTCTTTTGCGGTAACATGCTTCTAATAGCTGATTTTTCTGTTATATTCTTCAATTCTAGACCCTTAAATTAGAACACAAATAAGAAATATTTAATCAGTTTATAATACCAATTCCAAACAGAAGCTAAAGGGGAAGTAACAGCTAGCAGGAAGGTTTCTTCATGAATATTTATCAGTTTGCTGTTTAGCAAGGGAGTGAAACTAGAAATGACGGCATCAAAATGCCATAAGACTTTTCCAGCCATCTAGATATGTCTACTTTGTAAGCTGTTTCCAGTATTTAGGGGCTTTTCCAAGGTATTGATTTAGTAAGAATACTTTGCATTATAATGTAGTCTGCTAGAGTGCTAATTTTTCTATAGCACACTATGTAAAACTAAAGCTAATGCTATGCCTAAATCAACAGCAAAAGTCTGACTAACATGAAAAAAAATTTTCTTAAACACTTCTATCCGTAAGCACTGCCTCTCTTCATAGACTAGGGCTTACCTGAACCACATTTTCTTCCCAGAATAATTTTTTTATTGCTCTTTCACAGGACATACACACACAAAATGCTAGTCCCAGAAGCAAATCCTCACCTTGAAGAGCTGACTTCATGTCTATGCTATGATATCTATTTATCACATCTGTAGTACTGATATGCATGTAATTGTGTTAAAAGCTTATCATAACCTTTCTACCATTTAACAGATGTTAATGGCATTTACAGCACTTTTTTTTTTAAAAACATATCCCTTTCAATCAGAAATTAAATGAGTCACAACAAAGAACAGGCAGTGAGGAAGTTTTTTTCTGTCTGCACCTTCTGGCTGTTGTTCTGTCTCCTTCCTCTACATATATCAGTCAAAATTGACTTTTGTTTCAGTCCTAATTTTTACAGGAACGCAGAATCTTTGGAACTCTTTGCTATTGAAACTTTTTACTTCAATAGGTGCCTTTCAATGGGAAAGGCAATGGTCTTTGCTCCTCACTCTTGATGCAAGCTATTGAGCTCTAAAAGCCTTATATAAATGGAACTACTCTCATTCATTATAAACACTCTTCATGCTTTCAAAGGCTTGTAAAATTCACCTAAAGTAATAAGAGCCTAGGAGCTTTATACGCAGAAGATAAAAAGTTTTGGAAGTTGAACATTGCATCCCTTCTAAAGGCACAATTCAGGGAACTCTGTGCTGCTCTGTACCTGTGCTAAAAGGAGATCTTGAGGACAAGTCTTGGACAAGGCTGTCACAAATATCTCAGAACTATAGGAACACTAAGCGGAGCGTGAGGACAGGGACAGTGAAGAGAACCAGTGTGACCCTTCTGTCACAGCTGTCCAAGGCTGGTATTGCTGGTGTTTGAAACCCTGCTGACATGCAATAAGAGCAGCCAATAGCTATCCTGTTCTTTCCAGGGTGCCAAACCAAGAAAGCTGGATTAAACAGTAGAATCAAGGGCAGCTTAATCTCACCATCATTAATCTTTGAGAAGCAGTTTCAGGAAATAAGATCTACTCTTCTACAACTCTTCCTAGAGTTAGCTATACACTGAAGTTAAAAAAAAAAAAAAAAGCAAAAATACCCAATTACAGTTTTAAAATCTTACACAACCCTACTGAAACAGATGTGGAAAAGCTTCCGTTACTCCTATGGGCTTCAAATCAGATGACTATTGAAGGAAAAAAAAAAAGCCTTAGAAAAGAAATAGTTGCCACATGCATGTCTTATAAATATGAAAAGCAGCAAGGCATAAAACCTGAAGTAGCTGAAACTAACCAGTACTGAAGCATGCATAATTTTACTATTTTTTCACTATGGTATTACAGCACAACTGCAATTACATTATAGCATAATTCTTCAATTCTTCAAGATATCTGCACAAAATAAATACGCCAGGGACAAAATTTTGCTTCAAAACTGAGAACAAACCGGACCCGCTAGCATGGTTTTGCTAGTACTTAAATGGTCACGTAGGACCCTTTCACAAGATCACAGGTATTCCAGTGCCTTGAAATTTCTTATGCACTCATTGTTTGGAAGTCACATTGACAAAGTACCACAAACCCCGCTAGCACTGCTGCCCCCCTTTTCTTTCTTTCCCCTTTAAAATAAGGTAGGAAGGCATATAGCTTTGGATTTTTAAAGAACTCTTCACAGCTTTCCCTAAGCCAGGGCAAGTGTCCTCTTTGGGGGAAAGGGGTTAGAAGGGAAGAATTACAAAAGGTATCAGTTTTATGCAAATAAAACTCTGCATCTATTGGCAAAAGCGCTACACTCTGCTTGTACTTTATGTGCATTTCTGAAGCTCTGAGTGCCTTCATCCTACTACTCATTTCCAAAATAAATTATTTTTCAGGAAAAAATATAAATCATTTACAGAAGTAAATACTAACACAATTGTTAAACTATATTTGTTAAATATCCAATGGACTTCTCACCATTCCAATTTTAATTAGGTGAATAGCACCTATTACTCACATTAGGCTTTAACCGAAATACAGAATTACAGCTAGAATGCTATTGTACTCTTATTGTGAGCGAAATGCTGACAGTTCCTTAATTATAGCGTTGCTAGTAGGAACCACTATTGCAAACATACAAAGAAAGGAGGATTAGAGGAATCAAATTCACCCCTGGAGAAATTCCAGCATAGCCAGTTGTATTGCCTCCAGAGAAGTCTGGGTCCACCACAGACTTTGTTAGAAGACCAGAAAGTGTGTGTTGAAATGTTACTAGAGATTCCTACTTATTTAGTGATCAATAACTCTASAAATACTTCTAGGCACATATAGCAGTGCAAAACATATCTGAAAGAGAACAGCCAAATTTATGGCATTGAGTATTAAACAAAAGTCACAAATCACAGAAGTGAAACCTGTGGACATTCAAAAGGCCACACCAGTAAATACCATCTCTTTTCTCTTTAGCAGAAAGATGCAGTCATCTGGAGTCTAAATGGTATCTGTCACCCAGAACAATTATTGAATAATCTGCCCATTTATGAGCCCTGTTAGAGGAACATTTCACTTCTGTTACAGTGGCAAAAACTGAAGTCTATGTACTTGGAAGTCTCCACATACAAAGCAGCCCTCCAATTTTACTCTTTCACAGCCGCCAGCAATCACAAAGGAAATAACTCAAATAAGTTTAAGATGTTAAATTTCCTCTGCTACATTTAACWCTTATCGGAAGCTACTGCCTTCATAGCGCACAAACACACCCCTTCTGACAGTTCTGCACAGTGCAGAGCTGTTTTCTTTTTACCCATTTCAACCAGAGGCTGTATTAAATCACCAGACTGAAGTGGTTAACATACCCGCTAGATTCCACTGTCTATGCAGGGAAGGTAAGCTCTGACAGAGCAACAGCTTCTTAAACCAGAGAGCTAAATTTACTACGACTCATCTCATAATGCCTAAAGTGACACAGAAGCACATAAGCAAATAAGCTGACTGGGATGTTAGGGAGCAAATAACACCACCTCTGCAAAGAGATGCCTTCCAAAAACAGTAGCATTCTCTGACTCAAGCATGTGACTTTGTACTACAGAAGCTAAATTGCAGGTATGTTCTCTCAAAGAGTAAGATGCATTCACAGAAGCTACAAAAATAGAATTGCAAGCCATCAGTTCACAGAGTATATTCCATGAGAACAACCTTCTTCTGTAACACAATTACCCAGAAATTCCTTCAGAGACAGAAAATTGGGCTAGGCAGTGATACTTGATAGTAGGAGGGAGCTGCAGAGAGATCCTAGAGTTCTTAGATGAACCATTTGCCTTAATGAATACCTCCATGATGCTGGGATCACTGTTATGGTATATTAAATAATTCATGGCATTGCARCCTGTACATGTGTAATGTTATATAGTGGTTTTCATGAACTGCATTACCTATAAGAAGACCTCTATTTTTTTACCAAAGTATATATTTGCCTGGATGCTAGAGAGGGCTCATTAAATTACTAAAGCTATTAAATTGTCAATTTTGAGATATCAATTCCAAGTGCATTAAGACAGCCAGAAATCCAAAACAAACCTTGTGTCTCTTCAGTCCAGCAATCCACGTGCCAGGCTCTGGATGCTGAGCTTGCTTCCTTCTAGTGGTGTTAACCACTTCTTCGAATGACCCTCCATGGCCAAAACACTGAAGTCTTATGGCTCATTAAATGTTCCATCTAGTCATCCACATCAGTTGGAGGGAGCACTGGTTTGGTGTTTATTTTGAAAGCTCAGAAGAAATTGCTCCCTAAGCTTCCTGACAAGATGCTTGTTTTTATTCTCATTGTCACTATGTTTTCCCATGAACAAATATTTATACTCCAGAGGAAATGTTTCAGTAGCATGTATCAGTAGAGCAAAATGGTCATTTCCCTTTCCTTAGCTATGAGAAAGCAATTTTTCCTTACATGAGAAAGTAAGTAAACAGACTCCCTAGAGATGCCTGGGAAGTGGATCATTCTTGCAAGGATCCTGTCTTGAAAACAATGGCAGCCTGTCACTGCATTAGATGACCTGTGGAAGTTGCATTTGTAATCGCAGGAAACCTGTGTGTAACAGATTCATTGTTTCCTTTTTTTTCCCCTCCCCAAAACAGGACAGATCATTCCCTTACAAACCTTGCCTGAAAAAAAATATTTTCCAACAAATTATAGTAGTATATTCTGTTCCCATCTGCGGTATTACATATACATTTAACACATATGGCAAGATATAAATCCATCTTTCCTGTTCTTTTTGAACATAAAGCGCTCTGAAAAGGCCAAGGGAAGAAAATGACCTTATTTCATTGACTGCTGTAAAAWTTAGAAGAGGGCTGGACTACATGACCTCCTGAGGTTCCTTATAACCTGAATTCTTATGGTCCTAAATTAGAGAAATATATTTCATTTAATAACTCTTAATGTATGAACCATCCAAAATCCATCTCAGTACATAAATGTTTCAAGACTGGGTATGAGACTGGGCAAAAGCTTTATTAATACATACCTGCAACTCAGACATCAAGTAGAAGTCTCCTTCTACATAGACTGCTCAGAGCAAGAACAGAGGGGTTGCATAAAAAAGTTATATATTTATGGTACAAACTCTAACTTCGCCCCAGGAATCCTTTTTTCCACATCTGCAATTACTCCGGATAAGCATTCACACTTGAAAATTATACATAGCAGCTTCCATTTCCTCAAGTCTTTGAAGAAGGGCTTGACATCAAGTCAAAAGCTACCATGTGCAGAGGCCACCCATTAGCTCCACAATAACACAGCCCTCCAGCTCCCCACTAACACAGACCACTTAAACATTTGTTTTTATCTACAGAAATATCAGAACAAAGTTGATTCATCCTGTGAGGGAAAAGATTAGTTACAGAACTTTCCAGATAATTTTTTCAGTATAAAATACACCAAGTCAGAGATTCTGTAACTTTAAAAACTGCTCGCCTGAACAGCAGTGGTGACAGGTAACCTTAAATTAAATGAGTTGAATTTTTTTTCCTTTCTATCTGGAAATACTTACCTCACAGGAGAAAAGAGTGTTCGCACCCATTTTACCAGCTTGATAAAAAGCAATATTCAATTAAAGATGTTTCATGTCCTCCTTCACTCTGGTTCTCCTGGAAAGCAGGAAGGAGAAAGAAATAGAGAAGGGGGAGGGAAAAGTTATTACTACTATTTTCTGTCTACAAGCATAATCACATGCAATACCAAAGATACCTCTTGTAGTCTATTTATATGATAAAGCAGGCCTGCAGTCAACAAATAGTCAACAAATAAGTCTTTCAAGCATATTAACACAGGCACACCCCGAATCCTCACTAAAATACAAATTTTTGATTTCAGTGGACTGAAGAATCCATGTGTACATAAATGTAAGCATAACTGGAAATTGATATGGCTCTGTCAAAGAAGCCTTGTTTTTGAACAATTTTCCTGTGAATACAGATACAAAAATACCCCTGTCATAACTAAACATTGCTGTACCATGTGAACTGATTCTTCACAGGCTAGCAAACAGACTCCAAGGAGAGCTTTTTGCCCATCCTTTAAAGGCAATAAGACTGTCTGAAATACGTGTTGGTAGCCTGATGACACAGAAATTGGGACTTCCGTGTTACTTCCACATTTAGACGCAAACTAAATGAATTCTACAAGTGTTGTGTTGGTTTTGTCTGCATTATTGCAGCTTTGTTCTCATCCAGGAGCAAGGCTGAGGTTTTCCAAGAAGTAAGGTGACAGCAAAGTTGATTTAATCTCTGACATTGCCTTGGCTGCTCATCAAGCCAAGGAGTATTCAGAGGTTCCAGGCTAACCTGAAAAGCAGAATTGAAGGGTGGATTCTGCAGCTGAAGATACTAATATCCTGTGAGGCACTTCTTTCTAAATAGCAGCATTTCGGAGCTGAGTTTAAGATTGAAGTCAGTTTACCACAGAAATTGCCACCTGCAGCAGACAACCTTTCCCAACCCAAAAATGACAGTGGGCGTGAATGTAGATAATGAGGTAACACCTCATTCCACTTCTGTGGAATATGCAACCACCCAAATCAACCTCAAAGCTAAAGAAGCCCCTCATTGCCTCTCCAGAGGCTATTTTACAGACACCTATGCTGAATATCACGTTTGCTTTTGCAAAGGCAAATGCATACTCCTGCACCTGGGATGGAATAACCTCACTCAAAAGTTGGGGGGTCACCTGGCTACAAAGCTGCCTTGGAGGGCCTGAGATTTTTTTAGAGAAAAAGATAAATGTGAGTCAGCAGTGCAACAAAAAAGTCAGCTGTGTACTGGGTGTACTAGCAAGAGCACAGCTAGCACTTTGAGGAATGTGATCAGTCCCCACTACCTGACACTTCTGGGACTCTCGCAAGGTCTATTGTCTTTCCTCATCTTTCTCTAAAACAGAGGTGGCTCCCTTGGTGAGCGCTGCAAATCACAGACTCCCCACAATGAAACAAAACCCAAAACAATGAATGCAGTAGTGGTGTTTACCACACACAGGAATCTCAAACTGCTTAAATACCTATTTATGTGATATCATATCACTCAACTTTTCATTTGTTTCCTTAGTATTGATGTCAGATTAGAAATCATTTAAAAAGGGATAGTCTGATAGAAGTTGCAAAAGTGGATAGGATTATCAACTTGAAGATTTCTGCTTTTATTTCATTGCAATCTCATGCATTTCAACTATCTTTTTTCGCTTTGCTACCTTCAAAATCCACAGCCATGGCCTCCATGGACACATTAAGGTCCTTTTCATTATCAAGCAGACATGTAAAGTCCTTTTGCTATCTCAATCATGATGCTTCTCAAAGTCATGAATTATTTATATTACTGTCCTATTACAGGTCACATTCTAACTCTCCTACCTGCAGATATTTTTATTTGTTATGCTGTAAAGTCAATCCTATTGTTTAAAGAAATAAAAAGGTAGGAATGCAGCTAAACCTGATTTTCATCATTACTACAGCATAAGCCTAAAAGTTTAGCTTCATAGAAAATGATGCTGTCTCTCCTCATCTTACTTCCATTTTCTAGTTTTGAAGATAGTCTGGCCTGTTTAAAAAGAAAAAAAGTTTTCTGCCTTTAATTAGCATTAAATTACTCAATTACAAGTCCAACTTGCAAAGATTGCCCCTACCACAGTAAAAATGGCAGATGGTCCATTTCTGTGATGACCACCTGTGCTCTGGGGAGCACAGATAAACCAGGCACAAAACTTCCTCCTCCAAGTCTGGAGGAGCTGTTAGCTGAGAAGAGTTGGCTTCACGCAGCTCCTATCCTGCATGCCTGATCTGGAGAACATCAGAAAGGTCTAGTCTACTTTTTCTCCTCCTGTTAATAACCAAACTAACAATATCGCAGAATTCCACGCTCCTAAAGTATTTATGTGCTTCTTTCTACTAACCTTTGTCTCTATGTATTGGTTTAAGATTTTAGTAGCATTACATATTTTCTGTAAGTCAGCTCAAAAGTCTCGTCACTAAGCTTCAAGGACCTATGTGGAAGAAAAATTACTGCTTATAAACATGTCAGGACTCTTGTGTTTAATACAGTCTCACTTTTATCCAGGATAAATGTTATTTCCTGTTGACGACTAGGCCAGGGCTTCCCCCAAACAAGTCCCCAAACCCCTGGTGCTCCCCACACTGGACTGAACATGAGCATTTCGCCTTCCCTGCTTCATTTTCCAAGGAGGTGCCTTGGAAACTGTTTCACCTGATGAGCTAATATTTAAGTTTTGAATACATAGATAAGAGTAACGAATCTCAGTGGGTGTGTGGTGTCAACAGGCAATGCTCGGCCAGAAACTAAGAGGATGGGTTACTATGATTTCCATTAATGGGCTACCTCAGGAGGGGATCTCGCTAGAAAGCTTGCTATACAAAACTTTGTGATGAAGCACTAACTTCCTATAGCTCCCAGATTAAGGGTGCGTTTTCTCTCTGCTCATTCCTCTTTCCCAATATCTTCACACAGACAATGTTCTTYTCACTGCTTCTCCTCCAGAGCTCCTCAGCATCCGCCAGGAAAAGCAGAGGATCTCCACCCCTATCCTTATGCCAGATTTTTTGAGACACGTCCTTACCCCTCCAGCCAGACACATGTATTCGCATTAGGCGCCCATTGCAAAATTCATTCATGTAATGCAGAGACTCATTAATGATTTAAGATAAAAAAGAAATTCAAGGGCAGGAAAATTCCATTTTTGCCCACACAACGGATGCTACTTGGCTAGTGCGTCAAACTGACTTATCTTCGTGCATGCTACRTTAATTCAGTAAATTGCTTTTCAAACAAGACGCATTCAGAAAGTGCCTGGACAATGTATATGACAGGAAACTTTAGTTTTTATGACGAACGCACCGCATGGATACCCAAGAAGTGAAAGGAGATCAGGTTTTTGCTTTGCCCCCCAAGTTTGGGGGAAGATGGGGGCAGCAGAAGTCTCGCCGCTGAAGAGTCTCCTCACAGAGAAGTAAATAAAGGCAGTCCCCTCCGCAGCCGCGGCTCCTGCGCCAAGCCGCGCACCCAGGGGCACCCACTGCCTCCCTCAGGGGCGCCGCGTCCCGCCGGGCTGAGGAGCCGCCGCCGCCGCCTCGGGGCTCCCCGCGCCCCCGCCCCGCTGTCCACAACTCACCTGAGCGCGGAGCGGGACCGCGGGAGGCGCCGCCGCTGCTGCCAGCTCCAGATCTCCGCGCGTCTCCGCGCGCTGCGGCTCGACCCGCCCGGGCCGACCCCTGCGGGAGTGGCGGGGGTGCACTGCGGCGGCAGTCACGTGAGCGCACTGGGGCACGCGGAGCCGTTGCGGCCGTTACGGCCGTTGGCGGGGGTGAGGGCGAGGGGCGGGGCTTGCGGTGGCCCCTCCCTGCAGCGCGCAGGTGAGGCGCGTGGGCGCGTTTCCGCCCGCCCGCGGGAGGTTCTGTGGGAGGGACYTGGTCCGGTTCGGGCGTAGTTGGTTCAGGGGTTTSACTGGGCYTGGTGGTAACAGGAGCAGAAGCGAYAGGRGCTYTGGGGCTCGGTGGGTCAGGGTGGGCTGTGGCTAGGAGTGCACCCTGATCCTGGTAGTGTTTCCATTGGGTACCTGCTTGCTGCCACTTCCACTTTGGTCTTTTTTATTTTTATTGAGTGTAGAGGTTTTGTGCAGGCCCCTGGAGAATTGGTACCTGAGGAGGAGTCCAGACTGCAGGGCAGACTTGGGTAGCGCTGAAGGGCAGYCTGTGCTCTGCAATGAGCAGCTGCTGCACAGACCTATGGTTGACCTGTGTGCATCCTGTGCTTCCCAGTGTGTACTAGGCCTGAGCTCCTGTTATTCAAGGTTAAATAGTTAAGTAGGTTACACCTATCTTGAGAATTTGCTTGCTGTAAAACAGCTGAAGCTTCTAGATACTTCTCAATAGGGAGCTTTCCTCTCCCTGTTTTGTCTGTGACTGGCAAGGAGACCTGTACTTGATATAGCAGAGAAAGGAGGTGATACTGAATCTAATTGCATGTTCAGGGGCAGTGTTTTCCTTCTGTTGTCTGCTGGATGAAGTTTTAAACAATCCAGCTCTATGCAGTRCTTAAGAGAGTTTTAGAGCATGTTGTTAAAATGCTAGGATAAAGTTCAGGAAAAGACCCAATAGCCTGGTGTTAAAGTAACCCTGTCTGCCTATTCGGTCTCTTGGACGTGATGTTCGCTCCTAGGTCTTTGTTTGTTGGGGTCAGGAGTCTAGAGGACCCTGGAGACTATGTACTCAACTTGTATACACTTGCGAGTGCTTCGCAGTGACTKTTCAGGTTGGGGAGTGTTACCGACAGCATGGCTCTCCTAGGTTAGGAATGTGATATAGGGYCTGCAGAGAGCAAAGTACTGACAGTATTGCAAGTGGAGGCAGACTCKACTTGCTCTCAGAATACTCTCCCATTTAAATTTCAGTGGAGGGAAATGTCTGTTGTACCATCTCTGGTATCCTTCTCCTCTGAAATAGTAAGTCTAGTCCCCAAATCATGAATTTGAGAACAGGAAGGGGTTCACTGAATGCGCTCTCTGCTCTGATTCTGTATGTTTCCTGAGCTTGGTCTTTCCTGTGAAAACATGAAGGTTGGGAGCAGACATACYTATCTGCATGCACATGGCACTAACGTGCTTCAGCTGTACAACATGGCAAAGGAGCCCATGTGCAAGACCTTGCTGCCTCTGCTTGTCTGCTTTCAGCACATATGTTGCTTTAGAGAACTGCCYAGCACTGGTGCTTCAGCTTTCTAAGAGGAATGTGAGGGGATAGTCAGGGAACTCTGGAGGATGACTCCAGAGAGAGAAAGAGAAAATGATGTTGTGAGCCCTTCCTTAAGAAAAGTATTAACAGCTAGGTTGAATTTTAAGATTTTGGATAAGTCCTGAAAATGACCTTAGTTAGAGATGTTGTGTCCAAAAAAAAAAAACCAAGATTGTTGAGGGTTATTTTGAAGAAAGGAGCAGTTATTTTGCTTGGAAGGAGTTTATTTGGAGCTCTAGTATCTTGTGTTCAAGGAGCTTCCCCAGCACCTGTGTGCAGAAGTATATAGTTATGCAACTCCAATTAGTGCAAACAAACCTTGTTTAAGGTCCTGTAACTTGTGCTTGACATCCCTAATGATCGTTAGCAGGGCAATTTGAACAGACAGCTGAGCTCACGAGGTTATCTGCGTCTGTTCAAAAGACGGCCTCAAAGCTTGTATTGACTTAACATTTCTGGCTCTGCTAGGTGAACTTCATCCCACGTAAGATACAAATCAATCTGCCTAACAAGTCGTAGGCTCTGCTTTTAATCATCTGATTTGGTGAACACAGAATGACTTATTTCATGTGTTTCCTTAAGCGCTTCAAAATGAATTGAGTCTGTGAAAGGTGCTTGATTGACAGCTCTGGAAATTGAGCTCCTGTCTTCAATCACAGATTGGTGGTAGCACAAGCAAGCTGCCCAGCGTACCCTGGAGGACACCTTGCTAGGCTGAGAGTAATTCATTCACTTGCTTGCTCGTGCCAGCAAAGGTAGTATTTCCTGGGGGCTGTGACAGACAACTCATTTGGAACTGGAAGAAAATCGCTAAGACTTAAAACATGTGGCTAGGCCAGAGAGACCTTGATAAGCTTTTCAAAAACAGTGTAAATTCCATTTAGAAACCAACCRAGAAAATGACTGTTTGTTTCTGTCCATCATCTGCTGCGTAAGCTTTCCATCCTTACAGAAACCTTTGCATCAGAGCAATGAAAAAGGAAACTGCACAGTGTAAGTAGTCCTTATAGATAACACTTAAAGCCTTCATTTTTATAAGGATTAATCACCAATTTCTGTGAAGTTATATTATCAAGATAAATCAATATGTAATGTAAATAGTAGTAATATTGTATTTATAGGCTTACCAACTTTCCACAGATTTTTGGAAGTAACATAATTTGATGGTTTTCCAATTATCTCCTTAAATATCAAGTTAATTATTGCTTTATTACCAGGAAAAGCTGAGGATACTTTTATAAAGCAATATCAATATGCCCAAAGTTTGCTAGTGTGTGTTTTTTGTCTCCTAGCAAATAGATGAAAGCAGAGACCATGTAAAGGAAGTTTAAACTTTGGGGTCTTTATTTGTCTTTCAATTAACGGAATGTATAGCTATCAGAAACTGTCTAAACAGTTCCAAATTCTTGAGCTTTGTGTGTGTGGGAGGATTGTTTTGTTTTCTTTCTTTCTGTCCTATAATTACTGTCCAGAATATTTTTGTTTCATGAAAACTGCTTTAGGTATGACTATAACTTTAATTCAGAAAGAGTGGATATTTAGTGTCTCATCTACTTTTTAAGCTCTGATTAACTTATTTCAGCCTTAAACTGCTGTGAAGCAATAGCATGGAAAGCTAATGGTCTTTAGATAATATTTATTCTATTTTCACCAAATTTGCTTTATTTATTGTTTTTTTTGCTTGCAAAAATAATTTCTACTTTTACTTTTTATTTTTTTTACAAAATTACAGTTTTGGAATCGTAAGCAAACGTGTAATACTACCCTCCAAAGTGAACATGGAGTAGATGAGCAGAAGCTTTGCAAGTTCCAGGCTTCTAGGACTGGATGCCAACACTTTTTAATAAATTTACTGTTAAGAATAATTGCTGGCTGACAGTATTTCTTAAACTGAGTCACAAGGCAGTCTGAGAGCAGTCATGATGTCAAGTCTAGGATAACATTGCTCACCATTCACAAAAGATACTGTTGTGACAAAAATATTTATGGTTGTGAGTCTTCTCATTGCCGTGTCATTGTAGATGAACTACAGTTACATTATTCTGGCTACAGTAGTCCCAGATGACTCATGTCTTCCATTGCACTCTGAGTTTTAAAGGTTAACATATATGGGGAGAYGTTTTTGTTCTGTAGAGAAGTAATGTAAGATCTGTTCTATAACATTTTGTGTGCTTGTCCTCCTTTTCAGCATGTACTACATATAGAGTATGGAGCTGGATTTTTCTGAGCTTTCCGAAATACCTAATGATCTTGAGCAATGTGAAGGAGCATAAATCTTAGTGAAATGGCACAGGGGCTCTTCATGTACTTAGTTCTGCAAGCTGAGCAGAACTGTTGCCTTTCCAGTTAGACCTGAGAACTGGCTGTTACTCRCATTACAATTTAGTAAGATACTTTCAATTTTTTACCCTCAATTCCTGTGAATGTTATGACTCTATCCCTTTATTGCCATATAGGACAGGAATAGGCTTCAGAGAGCGGCATCTCATCACTGAGGGTTCTCTGACTGTCCATGGCCTCACCCAACCATACCAAGCTACTGTTCTTATCTCYGGTCATTTGGTGCTGTGCTGTAAGCATTAGGGCTGTTTCCTATGTCTTTGTTTAGCAAAGACTATACTAACTTAGGTCTGCTTCTTTTCTTTGAGAGACATCAGAATCACAGTGATTTAGCCACTCAGGACTTTCAGAAGCTTTTCTTGGAAACCCTTAAAATGTTCTTAAACTATAATCTAACAAATCTTGCCAGAGAGCTGAGAGGTTTTAGTTCTTCCCAACAAGACTTTGGTAAGCCCACTCCTAAAAGCATATGCATAGTTCAGAGGGAGGTGAGAGGAACAACAGCTGAATAAAAAGTCAGAAGGCATGTTAACCTTTTCCTCAAGGAAATCTTCATCATCTTTATAGGCTGTTATAAACACAATATTCTAAACACTGAAATAATGACCTCTATGAATCACTCTGTAATAGAAAAATCTCCTATGTAAGAGGAGAGGTATACTTGGGTAAAGATATTGGCTTGGAAACTGAACAAGAAGAAAGCAATTTCACTGGCACTTTATAATCAGTGAAGAAGCACCAGTCTGGTTGTAGAAATGCCAGATCTGTCATACCTACCTAAATATCCCACTACTTTAAGGCATAAGTGGCAGAAGTGAAATTAGAGCAATTCCTGAGACCCTGGGGTTTCAGTGAATATACTTACCTCTGTCATGGACTAAYGAGTTTTGTTTATCCAGCATTACTCAAAGTGTTGTTCTCTTATAGCATCTTCTTTCTAAAATTAAGAGTATGAAATACGATGTTGTTTCCATCCTGACTAACGCAATTCACAAACCAAAAGTAATTTGGTCAAAACCTGCCTGTTTGTGTAATTACAGGAAGAGCAGTGCCTTTTTTAATCTCAGACTAAGATACTCATGCAAAAATCAGTAAATGTGTAATTGAAAGGGCAACACTAGCAGTTTTTAGTATATCTCAAACTCATACAATAAGTTATTGTAATTATACTTAGTTGTCAGGTCTCTGAACTTCATATAAACATCCTGTCTCAGACATGATAAAAGGCTACTGTCCATAAAAGGAAATATAAATAGCAAAGCTGTTTAATCATACTGTTTGTTTTCACTGTATTTTGCCTGCCATTCATCAACTCAAATAAAATGTAGATGCTCGGAGAAAACTTTTCAGTGAATATTCTTGTTTAAAAAAAACAAACAAAAAAGTAATAACAAACCCTCAGGCTGCTTTTACTGGGACTGTTCAGAAACCGAAGATGGCAGAGAATGAAGCCATCTCTGTTTTAGAAGGCAGGTGGTCTGAGCGTTCAGTAGCTTTGTCCTTTGCGCTATGTGCGGTTGAAATCCCAGCACTACTATTAGCTTAAGAGACTCTGAGGAGCTGTGTTGGATTGGGAAGCGGAGACCAAGATCATTTCACTGTAAATGAGATGTCCTTTAAAATAGCTCTTTGAGTAGACAGTCCTTGTGTCTGTGTTGAGGTTTCTGATCTCTGTATTACGGCAGGATATTGGATCAGATGAATGCCCGCAGATGGCCTGGTATTCAATTGTGTGTGTAACTAGAAAGCAAAGGAGGACCCAGARAGGGAATTATGACTTTATGTTATTCCTAGATTTGAAGATTGTGGTATATAGCGTGAGGAAAAAATTCACATTTTACATGTGTGTTTTTGAAGAGAGAGATGTTTGAAAAGATSCTGAATGTATTTAAATGAACCTATTTTAATATATGAGGAGAATACAGAGGAAATGAAATCTGATTTTGACTTTTAAATATTTAGTTTTACATTTTAATGGAAATAATTAGGTAGATAATGGAGAAATAGTATTTTGCCTAGAAAACTTTCTTTGGAGTTGGAGAGATGGAGTTTAAATAGCTATAGAGAGTTTGTTTTCTAATAATATTAACTTGCTTCTGTAAGCATTGCATGATATACTTGTTGCTTAAAATAGAAAAAGTGTGAATTATTTTAGTATAAATAGAAAATCTGCATTTTGTTACCAATTTCCAGACTAAGTGCGTACATTGTTAAACTCCAAGTTTTTCATTGTGCTTAATGAGATGAGTGAATGTTGAAGCTCTGTCAAGGTTTCTAGACACTGATTACTACTCTGCTAGCTCTTTTGGGAATGGTGTTTTGAAAGAGGGAAATTCAGRTGCATTAGAATCCAAGACACAGTTTGGCGTAGATGATATTGTTACCTATTACTTTGCTAGTGACTCCTCAGATGTGAAACCAAGTACTGAAGTATACTTTCAGATTTTTGAAAAGTTGTTACATGTGGTTCAGTCACTGTAATTAAGCTGTCAGTATTGTTGGTTTTATGTCTATAATTTGCTTAAAACATATATTGAACTTTCACTGAGCTTTTGAATATTAAGTTAATATTTCAATATAGTTCAGAAAGTATGAACTATTTTGATTTCTTTTAAACACTCTAAAAATAGCTGAAATACTTTTGCTTCTTTAATTATAGTTTATAATAAAGAATTTAAAATAAGCCTTATAAGCCTCGAAGTTTTGTGTGTCTTCTTTGATAAGCCTGCAAACATAAATATTACCATTGACTTATAGATAGATATAGATAATATAGAAATATTTTGTAGTGTCTTATTAAACTGAGTTCTGAAAACCTCTTGACGCTTCTGGGGGGGAGAAAAGTCTTAAAAGAATTTGCATATTCTGAAAATGCAGAACAACATATACGAGGCTGTTGTGGAACATGTCAGTGGTTAGTATCTGCTAGCAGCAAATAATGACCGATTGTCGTGTGTGTCTTTTGAACAAGTGCACACCATTTCAGTGGGCTGTGACTGCATACGTGCCTGATAGTCAATGCATAAAAGGTATGGGGAAAATTGGAGAATTAAACTCTTTGTACAAATTCTGAAACTGCAGAGTAAATTAGAGCTTTGCCAGTTTAATAGCAATAATCAGAGATACCAACTGAAGTTTTTAGAGTTAACTGCATTATTCCTGGCTTTCCTAGATGGATAACAGGCCAGAAGGGTTTTCAGGCTGTCAGAGAATCTTCAAGTAGACTGTGAGACTTGAGGCTGCAGAGATGAAGGCAACSCTGGCACTGCAGCCACCAGCAAAGCCTGTTCTGTGCTTCAAGAGTCTGTGCGATCAAAAGGAATTTAAACCTGCAGCAGTGGAGTAGCGTGCACATACCTTATCTAATATGGAGCACTTCTGTTAGTGACATCTTACTTTAAGATAGTTATTCTGATCAGCAGGTCATAGATCATATTCCTTATAGTAAATTACTTGAAGCCGATTTGTAAGTAAGTGGTAGATAACAAATCAGTGTCAGTACTTCYGGCTGTAGGAGTTTCCTTCCGTTCTGCCTGTGAATATTTTTTGACACTTTAAAAGATATGTGCTATTTTTCCCTCTAAAATGTTTTATCACATTACTTGTCTTGTGGTATGCTATGGCTGCTAAGACTGGAAAATACACTGAAAAACATAGCGCAGTCCGGAGTTAAGAGCCAGCATCTTTTAAGATATGTATATTTTCCGTAAGATATATACAATATTTTTTAGTTTTGTAGGCTCAAGCTGTAAAAAGCTATAGTCCTATCAACATGCTCAGCAAGGTATTTTGAAATTAATCTGGATCACTAGAAGGAGAATTAAGAAATAGTTTGTGATTGTCATCTATAAAATTGCTTAATAGGGCGCATGCATTCATCTGAAAATATTTCACTTTTTAGACTATATTTCTGAGCTTTCAAGTATTCTTGTTAATTATTCATTGATAATTGATCTTTGCTGATCATTTAAAGCAAAGAGCAGTGCTAAGTGCATACGAATAACAATATAGATTTGTGTCTACTTTTTAATGACAAAATGAGGCAATGAAAGAGGAAAGAGCCTATGGCACAAATAGGTGGAAATCTGAGAAATTCTCAAGCATKATATTTTTTTCTTGAATTAGTATCTTTTGGTAAACTCGATGTCTTCAGTTAACACTGAATCAAACTTATGGAGAAGAATGCTGTCAATGTGGTCTTTTTTTTTTTTTTTTTCCCTCCTTCCATCTAGAAGGCTATCAAAAAGGAAGAAAATTGGCACTTCTTTGGCTCTGCCAGGGCACCTTGTCTAGTTTGTGTGTCTGTTGAATTATAAATAGTTCTGTGTGTAGTAAAACTGTGGAAGATCTAGTTTCATTGTTGCATCTTCTGGTATTCTAAAAATATCTTCAGTGTGACCAAAATTTTCCTCACTGTTAGGTTGTACAAGGGCTAAAAATTGGACAGATATAAMGGGTAGGAATATGCATCTGCATATAAAGAGGGTGTCATGGGGCATGAATCTAACAGCTACTAGAAGTTTTATTTTCTTAATAGCTTGGTTTCCTGTGGAAGTGTATTGTCCGTTAAARGATATCTGGACCGTGTTATGGAGCATGGCCAAACTGTACTGTCTCCTCATATAAGGCCTACCGGTTAGCTTAGGTAAAAGGAAGAATGTTTCCATGATCTTATTAGCTGAAATACTGTGTCAGACGGCTGTGGTTATCCTGCTTTTAACTCTGGGGCAGGTGACGCTTCTTGAGTGCTGTGAACTCTTCTCCCTGCTCTGTGCAGTTAACAGTCCCATTCTTAGGGCTTTTCTTTATGTCCATGTGCAGGTACAGTCATTTTTTAACTTCAGAAACAGGTTTAGCAGGACAGTTTCCTGAAGGAAGGGTTTGCCGGAGTGACTAAATGAAGCGCACTGGATCCTTAAGAATTTATATGCAGAATTTACAGAAGAGGTGTGATAAGGCTGCTTGTAGGTTGAAGGTAAACTGTCATCATGAGCAAGGAGGTCACTGTTTGGTGAAACCTGGGTATGAATGTTTTAAGCCCTGAACTTACCTTGTTGGCTCCCTATTCACTTTTTTTTGCCCTGCCTGCAAATCACACAATGACTGTTTAAGATGATCATRTGTCTCAGCATGTGGGTGGATGAAAGATTAAACATTTTGACTGTCATTCCAGTTAGCCTTGTGCAATCAATTCCAGTGATACCATATTTAGTCAAAAGAGCCAACTGTGCCAGGAGAAGAAAAGTGTAAACTTCAATATATCTTTAATTTTGCATTAGAAAAGAAAAACTTGGCCTTTGATTCCTGACTGCAGCCAGGCCCCAAGCAGATACATGGGAATGTGCTGTGTGTTCACTCGAGCATTCAGGCAATCAATGCACAGTGGATGAAATCTAAAACTCCTTTGCTGTGTTTCTCCCACAGTGATGAGGGAGAGGTGGGGCATTGACCACCTCCTTTAAAATAGTGACTCTTCTTGCATGGTCGTAGAAGGGCCAGATGTTTTGGCTTTGTGCATTTTGTAGGTGTTTTACAAAGCAAGGGAACAGGAAAGAAAAAATGGCCCTTTTTCTGTAATAAAGCACTGAAATACATCCGAGAGTTGGATGTTTGTAAGTGAATAAGATAGTCAGACTTGGTGGGTGATTTAGAGGTTATTTTCTATTTGGAAACTTRGATTTAATGGATGTATTCTGCAAATTATATTCACACAGATGTCACTCATTGTGCAGCAGCCAAAAAAAATGAGTTTAAATTGTTGAGAGARGGAGTTTGTCTTTGAATTGATTTTCAGTTTTTGTTAGTGAAGTGCTCTCTCAGGATATTGGCAACCTCTCAATGTTTTGTGCAGTGTAAATATTCTTCCTTTTATGGTTGGAAGTCTTTTCCATTGATTTTGTAGGTGGTATTCCTGATCAGCACTTAGTCAAGAACATTTCTAAATTACAAGTTCATCAGCAAGTTCATCATGTTAGCTGACTGACTATGCAGGTTTTCTTGTGGTGCTAGAACACTTTTCTCCTGCAATGTCTGGTCTTCAAACAGTTTCTATTAATTCTAACTGCCCTAAAATAGGGAAGCAATMTCTCTTCTCACATCTAGTACAACCAGGATTTATACACTATGTCAATCCCTTGTTAATGCAGAATTAGTATATATGCAAAGTTTTGAATAGTTAAGCTGCTTCAGATGATTCAGGAATGTCTATTATCAAGGGACAGGAATAGTATGCTCCACCTTTATTTCAGAGATACTTTGGTATAAGTTCCTTCTTTTGGATGTGTGGGATATGAGGCTTTTCTGGGCATAGTTTATATGGAAAGAATAGACTGAGAGAAAGCAGGTCAAGTTGTTCTGTACAAGTAAACTTACAAGTGAATACCTGATAGATAGCTGATCCTTTCTGAAGGAGAGGAGTTAGTGAAGCAGTGGGCTTTGAAGAATGAGCTGGAGTCTCTCAGAAGTACTGGGCAAAGCAGCAAAGAGGTAGGTAAGGATACTAGCGCATTTGTAGCAGTTCTGCCATTCTGTATGAGGAGTCAGAGGTCCAAATGAGTAAGGACACAGAGGCAAAGGAACAGTATCTTAGAAGTGAGGGGTAGCTGGGAACACTCCTTACTTTCTTGCTTGCTGCAGTTCAGAGCGTACCTTTGTACTTTGTCATAACTGACAGATGGTTGCTGAGAGAGCAGGAGGACTTCAAAGTTGCTTCATGTCAGATGCTTAGGAAGTGTAAAYAAAATTTATCTTAGAAAGACATTGAAGGTGGCCTGCACTCGTCCGCCTGCCTTGCCCTCTCCCCGCTCTCTAATAAACCATGTGTTTTCTATGCTAGGTATCATCGCACAGGAAGACCTTTGATTACACTTTATTTTGTTGTGCACAATAGCTGGGTGCAGCATGGCTGAAAGTAGCTCTAGACTAACTAGGGGAATAAAAATTCACCTGCATATAGGTTTAGCAACACCTGCTATAGTTGGTGCTATATCATGATTCAAAGGGAGTTTAAATTCTGTTGGTTCCAGACGACACAGTGAGGGAGAGGCTTTCCTCTAAATACAGAAGCTTCCAGGAGGTAATGAAGGTATCTTGTGTAGATTTTGATTTAGGATTTCATAGACACAAGTTTCCTTACAGCTCCTTCTGCCTGTATAGTCAATAAAGCACATATGTTCAGCAGATGCTGGCAGAGTGTTTAAATGCCTAATGCAAAATGGAAAAAGGACAGTTTAGCTTAATGTGGACAATCTTTCTTATTGTAATAAAGCACTTTTTTTCTGAAGTTTTCCTGGCTCTGGTTTATGTACCGGGCTCACTGCTTTCCATAACATTCATGCTACCTGTTTTATAAAAAGGGTGGGACACTTGTTCTTTCAAAATCCCTTCTTTTCAAGATGCCTTAAATCTGACCTCCCAAAATTAAGGCATTTTAAGTTAATTGCTTCTCTTTGGAATCCTGGCTATCAGCTTTGCTCYGTCTGTGTGACCCCCGTGTTGCACCACTGAGAATTTCTTTATCATGAATTTCTGGCTGTTACATCTGTCTCRGGCAGTGTTGTTTTTGCTCTACCTTATATTAAAATGAATACATAAATTAAAAAAAATAGCTAGGGCACCTAGGGCACAATTCATCCATCTRGAATGAACATGGCAGCTTCATTCCATGTGCTTGAAATTATATTCCAAATCCATTTATTCCTCCGAATGGCACTCTGTAAAACAGCATGTAATTGAATTATTTCTGGCTTACGACTTTTTGTATGGTGTGATTCTGGACAGAAATAATGCTACTTGGGAAGTACCTACCTCAGAATAATGAGGAAAGGGAACTGTTAAATAGACTCAGAAGTGTGTTTTGTTTGTCTTTCCAAATTGAGAATTACTTTCAATCCAGGATCATAATGAATGAAATTCAGTCCTAGCCCAATGAACTATGGTCTAAAGATTTTTTAGGAGCACGTTCATCACAGACTGTGAAGGAGATAGCTTAAGCTTTTCTTGAGATTGAGATCTTGCTTTTATTTCTGTTAGAGATAAAGAGATAAAGATGACAATTCTTTCTCTGCCATAATGAATAGCAGAACAGTCATATCATTTTCCTCCACTGCAAGGCCTGGCAGTGTAATGCCTGATATTTGTACAATCACGAGCTCCCGACTGTGATTCTTGATTCTTACACTACCTGCCTGGCCAGACACGAGTGTGTGTGTGTATGTAACAGCACAATTGTTGTCTGCTTTTCTGTAATRTTCTGCTATATTCATTTGTGGCTGCACTGCATGTACTGTTGTATGCAAGTATATGTAATATAGGATGATAACTACCGTAAGCCTTGAAGGGAAACCACATGGAAAGCCGTAGGTCAGTGAACAGTTAGTGGTAAAGTGAGTTACAATTATCATATGGGTTTTGTGAAATAGTATATAGATCCAGAGAGCCACTTCAGTCAACACATTGTGTTGAAAGTAATTATGTATGGAAAAGATTGACATGTAGAGAAGTGTGTGCTTCCAGGGATGGGGAATGCTTCTCCTATCTGTGCAACTTGCAGTGGAAGAGGCCCATGGGAGGAGATGGTTAAAGAGGATGCTCAGGCAGCTCCATGCCCTCTGAGAATTCCTTCTATACAAGAGAGATCACTCAAAACAATTTCAGGAGACTTAAGGATGCACTGAGCGGCCCAGAGAGTGGATTGATCAGTGACCCAGTTCTTCCATTCCATTTGGTTGCTTTGCTGAGCTAAATTCCTCATGCCAAGGGAGTCCCCAGGGTCTAATAGATCTGGTGTGAAAAGAGGCTTTTGAATTAAGCACTTTTTGGAGGAATAGGGCATAAAACCTCAAAATAACTTTGATTATTGCTTCTTCCATTAAGAAACAGCAATAATATTTAGAGTCTGCTTGCTGGTTTTAAATGGACAGAACTCACTTCTTTGCTCTGGTGCAGTGCCCACAATACATTGTGCAAKTTGTTATTTGTAATCACCTGCAGTATGTGAAGTTCAGTAAAGGAAGTTTCCATTCCTGTCAGGCTTGTAATTAAAAAAAAAAAAAAGTTAGCCAAAAAAGCTAATATATATAACTATATGTACAAACATATCCTTAGGTGGGCATAATCTGAACTTTTCTTCTTCAAAGAAGGTGATTGACAGAGCTTTGCACRTGTGTTAGTAAGGCCCATATTTAATACTTGGCTTTTATTATATTTACTGCATTTTRTTTTATTACATATATTATAGCATTATATTTACTGGGTTTTTTTCTGCTGGCAAATACTTATGCCTTCTTATCATGATTCCCTAAGCATGGTTCATCTTTCCCTAACTTGTCAACCAGGTTCTTAACTTCTCCCCTTAAAGGCCCACTAAAAGCCTCTRACATGACTGCAGTATTTAGCATAGTGTGCAACTCTGCTGAGCTGCCCATATGGTTATGAAGCACTTAGGATATTATGAGCGTTACAATAAATTACTAATTTCAGTGAGTGTCTTGATCATTCAAATGTATTAGCAACTTATGTATATAAGATAAAAGCAGGCCCAGTTAAGGGAAGGTAAAGGTCATAAGAGATTAAAATCTGATGAGATCACTGTCCCACACAATGTTAATCATGTGCTTAAGCCTGGTTATGATCGTGTTCAACCCCAATTTTGTTAGAAGTTCATCATTGTGCTATCATGAGCTATAATGTGTCTGTAGTSATTTTMTTCAACAAGCTCCAACAAAGACAGCAGTTTGGAAGWAATTTGGCTGAAAAACTGTGCTGTGTCTTAGGAATGTTAGTGATTATATCAGTCTGCAGGTTTCTGATGATTACACTTAGCAGTTGGAAACCCAAAGCTTAAAGATTAATATCAAGTTATTCACAAATCACAAGTGCTCATTGTTGTCAAACTGCCCCATGTATTGCATACAACTTCCTCTAATTCTTCAAAAATTACTCATGAATGACTTATGACTCACACTGGAGCGAATACCATGTACAGTAAATTATGTAAGATGATTGCACAAGGTGCCTCTCCCATGATGTAACTTTCATTAAAATGTTAATAATAAATCCCGGCCTTCTCAGCTTGTAATGGCACATACAGCTGCTCTGCAGCCAGATGAGACCCAGGCTGAGGAGTCTGGTGGAGCTGCTTATTCTTGCTGACAAAGTTGAAAGACCCTCTGCATGGAAACCTAGAAGAGTGTAAAATAAGAAGCCTCAGAAATATGGTCTTTGTGTATGGGAGGGATGCTGAATTTGGGAAAACTAATTTATTTTAGCAAGGATWTATTTTCATTGAGTCTTTCCTGTACAGCTGACAAAGCCTAACCCTAAGGGAAATCATTCACTACAGCTCAGTGGTGTGCCGTATTACTTTGTGATGAGATTTGCTTGCTTTGTCAATTTTAAAAGCAGGTTATAAACTATTCTTGTTTCTTGAAAGCAGAGGAGCTAAGGGTTCTTAAACATGGATTGCAGGAGATAATACTTTTCCTTTTTTYWAAAAAAAATCATTTTCCCAGTCTGATGACTGGAAAAAAAAGTAACCTCTTAAGCTGAGGTTGTAAGAGTCAGATGGAGTGTGCCACCATTCCCATGGTGCTATTAATCATAAAACCTCCTTCAAAACAATAATATGTTTCTTTGTGTGCGGTTTGCTAACTAGCCAGCAATTTTGCTGCTTTAGTCTGGCTGAGGTTCTCCAGTAAGCTCCAAGTAAGCCTTSTTCTGAGAGTTGTGTTTAGCACATCACATCTTTTGTTTTAATATTTTGAGTTTCTTTTGCTCATCTGATATTCTTGTCCTACTGTATCTAGCTGTTGTACCATGTTTGTGGAAAACAAGTGAGCAAACTGTGTGTTGTTACAAATTACTGTGCATGTTACAGCAATATTGGGAATCATGAGACACATAGGAGTGGTCCAAATCGATTTCTAAGAAGTTGTATATGCTAATGTAAAACTTATTAGATGGTAACTGTTCTTGTATTTACAGATATCCTGAAAAAAAACCTATTTCCTTGCTCTTAGGTTTAGTGCTTGTCCAAGTAATTTTTTGGTTGAGTTTCTTTGGTTTAAGATTTTTGAGACATTTCTAGATAATTCTGTTCATTGCATCTTGGTGTCAAAGATGGAATGCTATATGCTTATGCATAGTTGGTCTCCTCCAATGGCAAAAACACTGTTCCTAATTCCAATGAGGAAGGGACCAGATAGTCAAATGGTCCAAGAATAGTACAGTAGCTATTTCAGGCACAGTGGCTCTGTGTGCTCTTGGTTTTGTCTGAGTGGGAGCAAAGTTTGTACTGTGCATCATGCTAACCTTTACAGTAGGCCCAGCGGAGAGTCAGTACATCTTGGAAGGCTCATGTTAAAATGGACTTTCCATTATAGCATTACAATGGAAGAAAAATGTGAGACGTTGTAAAAATCTAGACTGGATTATCTATAGTGGTCCGTGAGATCTATGGACTGGTCAAACACATGAGATCTATGTACTAGGGGTTACTGAAGTGTAGTGCAGTTGCATTTTTTTCTTTTTTATGGTACTCATGACTCTGAACAAGCCATTGCAGTAATTCGTGCATGTCGTTACACTGAGGTGAATGAGTATCATGTGAGTCTCAGTGGTTGGCATAACCCCTAAAGAAAGGAAAAGGAGAGTTTCACTTTGTAACAGATGGATTTTGTGTTTGTGACTGTGCCTGCTTTGAGTCAGGCAGAATAGAGAAAACCATGAACTAGCACTGAGAGTTCAAAAGTTCTACAGTGCAGGTTACTTTCTGATACTTAAATTACAAAAAGGCTGCAGGTTACAATTCCTTGTTAAATTTGTCTTCTGCATCAGGTCTTGCCAAGCTGTGTTGTTTATCTCGTATATGGGACTACAAAAAAATTTTTCTATGTTTTGCAAGGCTTGATAAAGACCCTAGAATTCTTGTGTCTGCCTTCAGAGGAGGAAGGTATAAGGAGTGGCATATGCTGTTTCCTGCTCTGTATTCATAGAGCCTGACAGGGTTGAACACAATTCATTTTCCAAGCTGATGGTACCCAAGCTAGAAAAAATAAGAAATCATGATTTTCAGAAAAATAGATTAGAGAGTTATTAGAAATTCTTGTTGAATAAGCATATGAAGTATCCATTAACAAAGGTAGTGGCTTCCACAGTTAACCATGGTCTGTCATAAGTTTGCTGCTTCTCTCTTGTCTCCCTCTGCTAAATACAGTGTCTTGTTTGCTGCACGTCCTCATCAGTCACTCGTGCGGGGTGTCTGGGCAGTTGCTGAGTCACAAGTGAGCTCCAAGTGCTTGCCTACAGCTGTCCTATGTCCTGGCCACCTTTGACAGGCGTTGACTCCTTTGCCTGGGGCTACTGGTGGCTGAACTCTGTACTTTGACATGCTGGAAATAAATTTAAAATATTACAGTAGGTACAAAAGTCAGTGTGCCACTGTTGATGTCTGTAATTATCTTAAATTAGTGTAGCAGTGTGGCATGCTACTGTCCTCCTCCTCTATACGCAGCAGATAGGCTACTATTTTGCTTTGCTCAGCAAAAAGGAAGGGGGAAGAAGCCTCTTGTCTGGGTGAAAAGAAAGAGTAAAGTATTTTTCTGGATTGGCACCAGCTTTGACTACATTCACTGCCACACRTATTGTGTAATGACAATGTTAATTTTTTTGTATTCCTTATTTTTTTCTAGAGTGCAGCTCTGGTGAAGACCCAGCTCTGACTTCACCTGGGGGGATGTGATTCTGGAAGGAAAATAAGGCCTGGCTGTGTCGTGTGTCTGTAGCCTGCCTTTCTGAGAGCCTCTTGTCACTTGTGCTATGTCAAATTGGGCTCGCCTTGTCCTTGGCAAGCAGCAGATACAATTTTTGATGGGAGCTTGAGCTTCTGATACTTTTGAGCGTGGATCTTCACTTTAAGAAGGTTCAGCTATGAAAATAGAACTGTTCTGTGCCATTCATTGGTTGCCAAGCTTTCTTAAAATGAGCACAGTGGGCACATGAAAGGCTTGTACTGAAGTCCAATGTTTTGGAAGGTCATGGAGGGCCACAAATTTAGAATTTACTTTCATTTTAAAACGGTCATTTTTTTGCTTGGGGCAAGTATCCATGAAGCTTGGAAGACAACTTCATCTCTTCCTACCTTATCTCACATTTTTAAGAAAATGTTGATGGCCACATCTGTTTTATTTACTGTCTGGTAGATTTGCTGTTTTCATGTCATAGCTGGAAAAGAAACATATATCTCTTGACAAATGTGTTTTTTAACAATGGGGCTATAATTCCATGGCCTCAAAAATCTCATGTTGCAATGAATGTAAATATTTCCTATTTGTTTTGCAGGACAGCATTGATAGTTACATGGTTCATTATATAATGCAGTTTTTTTATTATTAAATATCTACTTAGTAACAAACAGAGATTGCGAACACAAAATTCTTAACTCTTATAGCAAAGTATAGAGTGTGAGACATTAAAATTCTTGGCATAGCAGAGGAGGTGAACCAGATTTATAGATCTGATAAGATCTTTTAACATCCTTTAAGATAAGCTGGAAGCAGAGTAATTTAAACAAGATCTATATCTGAAGTATGGAATGAAATCTCTTCTGATCCTTACTTCTGGCATTCAGAAACTGTACATCCATTATGCTCTCAAGTAAATGATGTAAAATCTGAGTTTCTTTCTCTTAAAGGACAAAGAAAATGTGAAAAATTATTGTTGTGATGAGAATTTCTCACACTAGAAACTTTGAGTGACAGAGTAAGTTTAGAATTCTAATTTGTGAGTGGCAGAGGCTCCTTCAGAGAATCGTGTCCTTTGTAAACAAAGAAATAAAAAAATTACAGGCTTATAGTATAAAGAGTTTGATTTAATACTGTACTAGAGTTTATCTCTTATAGATGGTTTGAGGGAGGAACTCGGCAAATGAAGTTCAGAGGATGAACTTGATGAAACTCCTGTGGATTAAGCGTGCAGCAGAAAATCTGAAGAGTGTGTGTGTGTGTATATATATATATATATATAAAAAATATTTTTTTTTTCCTTAGAAATACGTGGTCTTTAAAGAATTACTGGAGGGCTTATGCTTGCCTATGTTYATAGGCTGTTCCCCTCAATTTTAAAAATATGTTCTTAGCTGTCAGCTCTCTAAAATAGATTTGTTGCAGTTGTGACTGTGTGGGGATACAAATGCAGTGTGATTTGTGAGAGGTAACACTATTTATCTTTTATTAGACCCACTACTCTAGCAGAAAGACCATTAAGCATGCAACCACTCCTTTAGTTTCTATAAGCTCCTGTTTTCTTCCAGTTATTTCAGTGTGGCTATTAAAAGATACTACTCCTCTTACAAAACTAGCCTGATTTATGGCTATCTTAAGGAATGCAAATCTATTAATAGTAGAAATGAGGTAAGGAGGTCAAGACTGTGATCAGAACACCAGGTATGACCTTTAGAGTTGTTTCTTTCTTTTTTCAATTAGACTGAAATGGATAAAATAATCTTTCTGATGTTCTAAAGCAGCATGGAAAATAGTAGTGAAGTAGCGAAGTATGATCTAGTCTGCAGAGGCATTTGAATGCCAACAGCATGATTCTGAGTTTTAGTCAAGGTATTCAGCATAAGGCTCAGAGGAGGAGAAAAAAGCTGTTTGTATCACTGTATCCCTGCAGACTGACACAGGATACAGGGCGAACACACACCGAAGCACTGCATTAAGGTGCAAATGGAGCCTTGTGCATTGCAAGGTATAATAAAGACCAAAATAGGATTTTTTCCCCATTACAGAAAAAGAACTCCGTGCTTAATTTTGTCTCCTCTATTTGCCTTTTTAATACAGGCATACATTATTCTGCATGATACAGAATCTTTCACAATAGTTTTAGAGAATTATTAAGGCCTTATCCAGTAAGACTGACCTGAAGGCAATGGAAAAAAGCCTGTATAAAGCTATCTGCAGGATACTGGACCTTAAAGTGAGATTTAAAGAGGATATAAGTGGCTTATTAACTGCCTACATGGTTTGAGACCTAAGATGATTTTCTGCCCCGTGGTTGTTTTGCACACTGCTATTAAATAGTTTTAAATAATAAAATTTTAAATGCAGTAATAGTGCTATTTCCTTGGTACTGAAACTTTGTGTGCAAGCCACAAGCAGCTGACCTCTGGATGTTACGCTTTTCTTCTTTGTGTTTCTCTGCTTCCTTGCTTGCTTCCTTGTATGTGTGGAAATAYGTATGCACAGCACAGGTTCTTCACTGGGTTCTTTTTGTCTTCTTTTCATAGACTCCTTTGTGATAGATTATGGTCTGCCAGTGATTGTTGGACAACAAGTTGAAGAACATTATGAACCATGAACACAGTTAGTGGAGTGCTCTGGGAATAGAGATATATGTATTTAAACTTAACACGTTGGTCTCTTAAATTGTTTTACCAAAATGAATTTATGACCATATTTAGTATTGAAAAATCATAGGCAATTAATGCTAATATTTGTTAATGAAATGTCAAAGCACATCAGGTAATTAACAGATAGGATACAATTGGCTGGACCTGCCACAGCAAAAGACTTATTTGTGGATTTTATGCTGTTGTAATAGTGATGAGGCTAGGTAAGAAATCTCCTCTTGTACAAATCRGAAGGCCCAGAGAAATAGCAATGAGAGAGCTCTAGAATTCCCTGGAATTCATCTCCATTCTGGGCTTGGACAAGAGCTGTGAGAGGCACTGTGGTGCCTGCAAAAAACAAGTTGGCCATTTGGCATTCCAACACTTTGTACTTAAAAAACTGTTATAGAGAGGAGACTAACCACACACTCATGTTTTGAAACCTGTCCTAAGAATGCCAAATTTAATAGTCATCAAATCAATACAGTGTGCCTAGCAGCCYTAAGCAAAATAATGATTGATTAATCTTTGTTTTCATTGTAGGTCTCAGTGTGAAGGACTTCTATAATGAATGAGTCAACAATTTATGTTACTGATAAAGTATGTGATATCTTCTTAATAAAAAATTTCAGTCACTTTTCTGTATATACTGAAGTGTTTCAAAATTGCTGATAATGATTTTTTTCTGTCTGTTCTCTTTTTCAAAGCTGCAAGAAAAAATGCTGTGACACATGGCTCTACAAAATAGTTGTGTACATTAGGTAAGGATTGCTTAGTTTCTGTTTCACAATATGCTGAATTTTTTATGACTGTCATAAAATTTGGAACAGTCTGATACCACATTTATGACATTCGACATTCCTTGAAAGTTATGCTGTTTAAAATAAAAAAGGTAATTATTWGACACAGCTTTTCTAACATCAAATAGAAAAGTTAAAAATTTGAAATGGATCTTATTCAGAGCTCTCCAGTATCTGATTTTTAAGTTTAAGTGAATAAAATTCTTAACCTGATTCAACTACTTTGAGAGGTTCATGTTCTTGGAGATTTAAATTTTCAGAAAGCTGGATGTGGATTATTTGATGACTATTATATCCTGAGAGATTTTGTAGAACATGATCATGCTTTAACACTTGAGAAATCCTGGATTAGAACATGACCAAATGTTTTATGATCTCATGCTCCACCTTCATTATTCTAGTTCTTTTTTTATGATAATTTGAAGCATTTCTTTTGTCAATGCCTACATTCAAATGCTGCAGCTGAAAGACTATTTTCCACACAAAAGCAAACCTGGAGAGATTGCAAAAGCCTGCTAAAGATTGATTCCTTTAAGGTGAAAGCCCAGATTAACAGTATGTTACGTATGTATTAAAAGGTTAATTATTTTTTAGAAGTCAGATCAATTAGAAACTGGTTCAATTATCTGAAACAAGTTATTTCAGAGATTCCTTTGAAAAGAGCTTCAAGACGTTGGGAAATATCGTGTCAGGGCATGTAGAAAAAAATATAGTGTGTGTGCATATATACATATATACATATATATATATATAGTGTCACTCAAAAAGTTCACTTCACAAAAAAAATCTGCCTATAGTATGCTGAAGAGAAAGCACAGTCCAGACTTGCTATGGCAGCAAGAAGGGTCCACACAGAACAGTGACCAGTGTTTACCTTATAGAAGCCCGTAAAGTTTTCCCCCAAAATGCTAACTAGTTGCTCTATATGGTTGTGTGTGTATATATATTGCATAACCCTGGAAAAATGTGCTGCTTGTTTCTGAACATGTTAAACCAACCATTCAAGCGAGTTAAAATTGGAATAAACAGATTTTGTTACACATGTATAAGCCTTATACCAGTTTTTCTTTTTTAATGTTTAGCAAGTGACTTCGGTCAGGAAATAAAGTGGATTCTTCAGAAATATCCTCTGGGCATTTAACATTACCTACTACTTAGGTAATATTAATTTACTGACTTTGGGAGGAATGAACAAAGGGACCAAATGATCTAAACACATAATCTGCTCATAGCCTCTAAAAAGTTGCATGAGGACTTATGCACTGTATTTCCCTTTAAATGGCTGGTCCTGTTTTCATTGGGTAAAGTCAAGGAGAAAGCTTATATTTTTACAGAAATATGAAGCCTCTGATAATCAGGTTCATGTAACTAATATATTTTATATTAATGTAAGTTATTTTTCATTTTAAAATGTTTGAAACGTTACTAATTAAAAATATAATGCCAGCCACTTTTTGTTGTAAGTATGTTGTCCAGAATAGTATCTATTTCTTATTGCAATTTCTAGGTGACACGTATATTAGATAATACCTAAAAATAATACCTAAAAGGCACTGTCAGCTGTTAAATTTTCAGATAAGATACTTGTGTTTATGGTATGTTCATTCTAAAGTTTTACATGTCTTATTCTTTGTAGCCTGCTGAGCAGCAGTCCCATGTCAGCAATCTGCAGGATGTATAATTATTTATTATCTGTAATTTACTTTACAGACAGCAGAAAATAAGTGAGTTCAATAAGAACTTTGGTAGGTTGTGATGATACATGGGATCACTTAGAGAGAAGTCCATCTCTTTGCTGGAAAATGGCATTAACTTTAGCTATGACAGCCATAAACACAGTGATTTAGTAATTACTTGTTGAAAGTAGGATGAAAAAGTTATAAACCACCCCAACATCCTTTTACTTTTCCTTTTTACCACATTTGGACAAACCTGCATGGCATGAAGGGAGATAAATGCATATTCAGGAACTGAATCTGATTATTGCTCTGGGTTTATTTGCTCATTTGCTCCTGGAAACCCTTCAGCGTTGGTGAAAATAAACAGTTGGGCAGCAGATAATATTGCTGAACAGGGCACCTTGTTCTCTTTCACCACTAAATGTTCCCATGTATCATCATCAGACAGGCGTCGGCACAATAGGAATAACCTGAGGAGGAGCCAGAGCTTGTCATAGCAACGAACCATCAATGACTAATTTGAAAAACCTGAATCAGAGCATGTGAGTCATGTCTTATTCATTTAGCTCTCCAAGATAAGCAATAGTGTGCATTATAACAGCTGCCATATAGCCAGCATAAAGCAGAAGATACAAATTGGTGATCTTCACTGTCATCCGGATAACCTTTTCTCTGATTTGTCTAACATGTCAATAATGCTGTGTCTGGGTAAAAGGTACTAGACAGTGACATATGTGAGACAAAACTGGAYGAAATTAACTTATTTAAAACTTTTGATGCTACTTTCCATGTTTCATAGCTGTTCATTTTGTTCTGCAAACAGAAAACATATGTCCTCAACTTGCCTTCATGTAAACTTTCATATGCTTAATGCCAACTGGTTCTAGCAGACATATGTCTAGTTCTTTTGTGTGTGATATCTGTGTGTCCATGATTTTTTTTTCAGAGACATTCTTTGTGGTGGCATGGATGATTTAGTGGTCATTGACTTTGTCATTGYCAGTGAGGTAATGCCTCTTTAGATAGAGTTCAGATAGCTTTTTGCTTCCCATTTTTACTTTTGTTTTTTTTGTATTATCTGCTTTTCTTGGCACAGACACATAGGAGGTATGTGAAACTGTGGATAAAAAAGTCAAGGGTAGATGTCCTTTTCCAGCTGAGGAACTATCCTTTTGTACCATAAAATAACAGCTATTCTTGGGGTATCAGGACCTGTTTTCCACCCTTATTATTTCCGTATGTCAATATTCCACAGTAAGTACTAGCTGTTTTTGCAAGAGAATCCTCAAAGTACTTGCAAGTATAGAGTAGGTTAAGCCTCTGTAAAATGTGAAAAAGGAATCAGTGACTATTTGGTAAATTAGTGGCTGGAATAAAGAGCTATTTCTCCTTCTGTTAATGGGCAGCTGCTTTGCTTTTTAGCATAGTCCATGATTCCAGCTGGGCTTACATGGTTGTAGGAACGCTGCCTTAATTATTCATGTTGATGGGTGGTGATAGGATGCCATACAGTCCCAACAGCAGTATTAGTGACTATTCTGCTATTTTTCTGATCTGGTAGATCTGAAGAATAAAGCCTTTTTTATAATGTTTCACTGAAATGTTAACAAAATTGTCTTTTAACACTGGTTATTTTTCTTCCTCTTCCCAGATGCTTAAAGGAAAATGAGGAAATGTGGCTGGAGATTCTAAGAAAACCAATATCATGTCACAAGGTAAAATAACTAATTACAGTAACTTTTTGGTAGACCAAGGAGTTCATTCCTCTAAGCAGTGAGAGTCCCRGCTTGATCCGCATTAAGATGTCTTGCTTTGCTTCCTGGCACTGCATGTTCTCTTTGCTTTGTTTTTGTTGCAAACCCTTTAGCTGAGATCCTCTGGCTATAGGAGCCTGAAGGGATGGCATGATTGTCTTGAAAGATTATTTTGTTGCGACTGCTAAACCAACTGCAGTCTTCCACCAGTTCCCCATGTCAGATAYACATAAGCATGCTCCAGTGCATAAACACACTTTTAACTTGCTAAATTCAGCCAACTGTCTCTTTACTCCTTAAGGGCTGAGATGAAGAGAGCATGAATAGCAGATATTGGAGGAGGAGACTAGCAGATCTCAAAAAGACAGAATAGCTGCTGAGTTMTTCATCATTTCAAACCACTGCACTTCGTAATGCAGCAAGACCAAGATATTACAAGGTGAGTGAATAGAAATTTAAGATTTTGGACTGGACACCCCAATATTCTCCTGTCACAGATGTGAAATATCAGAGCAAAATCTGGTTGTATTGCTTCAAGAAACTCCTAATGAAGCAGCTAAAAGGATGTTCTCTGAGAATGGCCTATAGGCCAATGACCTCTGGCATTGGCCAAGGTTCTCTGCTATGATTACTGCTGCCTGACTGTTTCTTGTTGTCTTTTGCTCTCAGCACATCATCCACAGATATATGTGATCTCACCTGGAAGCTTATAATACTMATTTTCTAGACTTGAGTCTCATAACTCTCATCAAATTGTTACAAAAYATCTGAGTCAGCCCAGTAATACACAGCATTAGTCAAGTGACAAACAAAATAGTAATAATTTTCTATCTGTTTCTATTGACTGCAGCATTGCATAGATTCATTGGAGTTATTGCACAGACACGTGAATATGCTGGTAGCTTGCAACTTGGAATGACTGGTCACTTTTTTGACAGAGATATAATTTGTAAGTTCTATTAATAAAGCAAACTGTTCCATGGCAGATTATTTTGCAGTTAGATTCCTTATCCTTACAGAAAACAGAAGGATGAGTTCTGTTTCAGACCTCTAGCGTGGAAACAAAGTATGGCAAAAGACATTAGCATAATTTTTAATTTATATGAGGTATTTTCCATTTTTACAGTATGTAATTTTCGAAGAACTAATGTTTTGTTTCAAATGGGATGCCCAAAACCAAAGTAACACTGTTGCAATAAAAGAAAAAAAMCTTACTTTTGAGATTTATTAATTGTCTTACAAAAATCTTTTTATGCAAATGTTAGAGATAGGCTCTAGTAAGCRCACTGAATTATCACAAGTCACGTAGATTGAAAGCATTCTAGTTGCATAATTATTGATAGCTTGTACTTCTTTCCTTAATTGTAGTTATTGAAGCACCTAATTGTCAAACTAGAATGGCAAAACACTTAGAATCTTTTATGCAAAGATGAAAAATACATAATTTAAATTGAAACTTGTAGGAATGACAGGGAAAACAAAAGTAATGTGTCTTGAGAATGGGTTAGTAACAAACCTTCTGTCTTTTCTCTGAAGTGAAAAGCACACTACTCATTTGCAAATACGCACTTCTAACTTGTGCATGAATGCAATAACTGTCCAAGTAAATTATGTGTGAATAACTCAAAGTCAAATTCTCTTTGAGTCTTTGTTCATAGGCATTTACTGTTCTTTAGTATTTCAGGTAAGTGCTAAGAAACACTTTGTCTTGAAAGATTATATTTCTCACACTTAAAGGCAAAGTTTTCATGTAAAAGTTAAACAAAAAACGAGATTACACTTCTGAAATATAACTATTTTCAGGTTTTTCCATCAGAGACACAGTTTGAAAATTTACTAGTTCTTGTGTTACCAGAACTGTGTATATTTGCAATTTGCAGCAGGTCTCAGCAGTCTTTAAACAATTGTGTGGGTAAAAGCAAAAGAATAAAATATATATTGATGTGGTACATCTGGCCATGGATTCTTTTGCTATTTCTTACTTGTATAAGCAATGAAAAGTCTGAGAAGAGCAACCGGTGGTATTTCTGTTCATTTCTGTGCCTGGACCTCTAGTTGTACCAGGATCCTCACCTACACAAAAAGGAGAAGATGCCCTTAGTGAGCAGCAGCACATTAAATCAGACTGATGCTTCAATTCAAAACAGTATTTGAACTTGTTTGGATATTTTCCTCGATATATTTTTGACAAATATGTATGTCTACATTCACAAACACACACGATGCCCCAGTGCACTCAGGAAAGCTCCCATAGTGCAAAATATACTATGGGACATAGTCCCATATTTGATAGGCATGTATTTAGATACCTAAGGAACACGTTAATAGTGTTGATGGTCTTACTGTGCATGGCCCTTTTTTCTTATCTTTTGTGATGACTGTCAAATGATAGAGGAACCAACACCAATGTCTCTTTGCTGAAAACATATTGAAAACTAATGAAAGAAAAGGATGTTCTTTAAAAAGGGGATTTGCCACGGAAAGGCCTTTTGGTATAACTTGTTTAACACACCCAAAATAAGATAATTTAACTTCTTCCTCAAGGTTTCTGAGAAAAGCCTCAGTGTTTGGGAATGACATTGGCATTGTATTTGGAGACAGTTTAAACCCTCAAAGATCTGRCTTTATTTAATCAAGGTTGTTCCATCATGTTGTATATCACTAAATGACCACTAAAAGAGGCAACTCTCAGACTTCCCCAAAAGTTATATCAGAACTTGACATTAACTGGAACTAGAAATTTGGATGCTTAGATAAAATGCTTTTTAGTTTGCATTAGGGAGGCCTAAACCAACTCTGGGTTTGCTTTTACCTGAAAATGTCTCTAAGGGACGTATAATGCCCCTCTTTTTTTTTTTTTTTTTTTTTTTTTTAACTATTTTTTCAAATGAATGTGCCTGAGGTTCCATTGTTAAATGGTAGGACATGTTTGTCACATGAACAGTTTAAGGACTTCTTATTCACAGCAGTTCTTGCCCAAGGTTCAGAGTCTCTTGTCTGAAATCCACGTCCTTTGATGCTTGTTTACCTGGTCAGGCCGTCCCACTGTGCTTACTGCTAGGTGCAGGGACCGAGATTGCTTGCGCTTCGCATAATAGTTACAGCTTTTGGCTTGAGCTCAGAACTCATCTGTAATCTTTTCTCATTGACTCCCTGTGGCAGCCTCGATTAATCTTTTGTATAAGTATTCACCAGAAATTAATATACTGCCAAATAGCAAGAGAAAAGTTGCATGGTTGAGGCAGTGCATTTTTAATTTATTAAAGGGGAACCTCTCAAATCTAATTAAATGCACCCATGAAAGATCCAGAATAACATAAAGAACACACCTCCCATCAGTTTGCACCCAATAAATATTATTTTCTGTATTTTGGCAAAAAAATATTAGCAACTCTCTGAATTTAGAGAAGATCCATAAATAGTAGAGTTGAATAAACACCCATGGTCTGAATGATGACATTGAAAATACTCTGCAGCTTGAGCACTGTAAACCTTTCTGTATGTACTGTTTTCTTCTTACTTTTTCCACTGGGTGGCACAACTCTTACATTGCCTTTTACAAAGCTATTACTCTGTGTTTGGATATGTTAAATTATTTTGCCTTGTTATTTTGTGTCCCATTTGAAAGCTGCAGTGTTGAGTTCTGATCTCATTGCCTAGATAGATGAAATAGGTACTTACACTAAATGGAAGTGATACTCTTTGTATTTAATCAAGTCCTTCCCTTTCAACCACACCCCTCTGAATTCTGACTGACTTTGAGTACAACAGAACATATTAAGAAAATATATAGCTCAGCATGTTGCAGCAACTAAAGCTTTCCATAAACAAAACACTCCTATTTCAAGAAAGAAAATAGCAAATGTGTACTCCCGTTGTAGGAACTACCAACTAATCTGTATTTTCCAATTTACTTGCCCACTCCAGAACAGGAGTGGTAATGAAACTGTCCTGCACATTCAGATGGATCTACACACTGTCTTTCATTAACTCTTAGCAGTGCCAAGAGATCTAGACTCCAAGTCCTGTCTACTTAGAAAGACATTGCTTAGAACTTGTTACAACATTTCTTTCCACATAATCCCGTCGCTGGCAAAAAGAAAAAAAACCCTAGTTTTGTTTGGAAAAAAAAAAATTCTCTGAGAGACCAACCATGCTCTTTCTAACTTTCTGCTATTATTCTTTCTCCAGTCCTTCCTTCCTTTTTTTTATTTATTTGCTCTCTTTTTTTTAAGGCATCTGTCATGTTTTTCAGCAGGTAGGTCAGCTCACTGCAGTGAGACCGTAGCTGATTCCTGATGTGACAAGACTAACCTCTTACCTCAGCTTATTCTCATGTAAAGGACACCTCATGGTGGTAATAGCACAAGTTGATTCTTTTAAGTTCCATTTTTACTGTTTTTCATTTACTATGTATGTGTGTATATATGTATATTTAAAGAAAAGTTCTAATGTTTAAGTGAAATTTTTTCCAGTGACAATTCTGAGCTATTTCTGGAGGTGTTTTAACCTTGGTGTCCAAAAATAAACAACTGTRGTGGTTTTGTCTGTTAGTTCTGCTCCTACCTCCCTTTTCTTTTAAACTCGGGGGTTAATTTCAGTGGAATCTGAAAGAGGAAAAGGACACTGAGGTACTAAAATGGCTACAGAATTTAAGAAAGGTAGTGTAGGCTTAGAAGAGAGCTGTGCAAATGAAGATTCTCTCTCAGAAAACTCCAGCATTATGTGTAACATTTGAGCACAGGTAACCAGTCAAAATACACTTGATCATCCTGTTAGCATTTGTGTGCTGTCGGATTAGTTGTAACTCTGATTTCTAACTATCTTTCCTAAGATGCAGCTGGAAATATTGGTGCAGAAATTGGGTCAYGACAGTAGGGGACAAATTTGTTTTAAAAAACATTTTGTTAATTATGTTATCTATGCAATAACTCATTTTAAATCAAGCAAATGTCTCAGTAGTCAGGTTCATGTGAATTTTTCCTTCAGTTAGCTGATGCTTTTATCTTTCAGTGTGCTATGCTCTTTCATTCTTTCAAGTATATATATTGCTTACAGATTCATTTCTCTTTTGCTAAAATCCTGATATATTAGGCTTAACTCCTTTGTAATGATAAAAGGGGCAAGGCAGTTAAGGGTGTTCTAAACATCAGGTGACTGATCCAATACAGTAAATCGACTCATTAGTTTAACTATATAAACAAACTTCTGCACCTCATTTTTGCATCTAAAATGCTTCAGCTTCTCCTTTCTTTTCAAGCTACAGCTGCTTTGTCCCTAGTTCTTTTGATACAYGGGATAAATTCCCCTTGACTTCAATGGAGTTCTACCAGCAAGAAATTTTGCTCTTGACCTTCTTTAAAACTTAAATTTAGTAATGTAAGAAAATGTCAGGTTAGACTTAGGAGAAAATGAAATATGAAAAGTACCCTGGTTTTTAAACTGTGGTAGTGAAAGAATAAGAACTAGTGCTAGATTATTTATATTTAAATTATATGTGTAATTGCTTAAAATACAAATGTGGCTATTATTTTTCTCAATTAAATAAAACATATCTGAAGTAATGTGGAGGACATCAGACATTTAAGAGGAAACTGATAAGAAAAAGAAAAAGCACGTAACAAATTACCACATTTATTTACTACTGAAAGTTATATCCTGGGGGCAGATAAAGGAGGCTGTATTGAACAATCAWTTCTTTCATATTTAACTTTTTTCCATTTGTAAGGAGGCTTGGAAGGSGAGGTGGGGACTGCCTTCACAGAAGAAAGATGCTACGTATGTGAATTAGCTTGCCGAAGAACTTTGATTTCTTAAGATTATTTAATACTTGTGTTGCTTTTGCAGTGCCAGTTACACTGCTGTATCCTGAAACCATGCACGTAAATCAGGGCTCTGCTCGCTGGCACTTTCCTTTCTAATTCCGTGGTTCCCCAGCCCTGGTGGGGGAGTTTTTTAGCCTTGCCCCTGCAGATGAGCTGGCCAAAATGAAGTTCGGTGAGTGCCCTGGATGCCCAGGGGGAGTGACRGAGACTTGGTTGTTGGGACACGTGCCTGTGTAGTGGTAGATGACTGAAGGTTCRATGTTGGGTAGGGTGGATGACGTTCTAAATAACTCTACATGTCTTTCAAAGTGTAGTTTGGATTGCCAAGGGATGGCACTTGGGAGAAGAGCACTTTTCCCTGTGGACACGGCTCTGTAATTCCTCTCTGCAGCCTTATTCTTCACTTAAAAGCAAGACCTATAACTAGGTGAGCAGCAAATGCATTTCTACAGGGAGAGGTTCGGAGCCATGTTCTGTATGGATGAGAACCTAGAGGAAAGGTGCCAGTATGTATGCTCTTGCTAGCAGAATAGTAAAAAGAGAAACATATTTGCTGTTCTCATATTTTCCCTTTTCTTGTCTGGAGGGAGAGGGAACAGAGCTTTTCATTGTCTTTAACAGCCTTTATTTTTTAAAATTCATTTCTCATGTGGGCAGATACTAACTCTGAACATGATTATACAAGTAGAAGCATTGCCTTAAAGGTATTGTTTTTCACTTTGTTGATGAAATAGATGTAAGGTATGCTACCCAAAACACACAAGATAYGCTGGTTAGTATGTCTGCACTAGCTTCACTCCTGATGCTTCCAACCTTAGTTTCTTCCTTTGAAATCTTGATTTAKAAAGAAGGGTTATGCTTGAACATTGTATACAGAAAACGGCCTGCTATTCCACACTTTATTTCTTCCCCTGAGGAAATGAAGCATTTTTTTATTATTTCTTCCCAAGACAATATCTTTATGGACCATTATCTAAAAATAGACCATATTTTATCCAATAGAACAGCAATAAATACTTGTAGAACAAAGTGGGAGTTGATGGTTATTTGTGGCTTCACATTAAGGTGAGAGTCTAATCCTCTAAATCCTAATGAAAGAAATAGTTGATTTCTTTTTTCAAGTGATTCTCCTAGCTCTGATATTGGCCCAACTAGTTAGATGCATAATTAGCTTCAACATCAGAAGGACTTCAAATAGAAGTGTTGTGGATGAGGTGCTCTAGTTCCTTTTAAGTGCTTCTCTACTGCAAAATTTTTAAGCATTGAAAGGATTTTTGTGATTTACTTTTTTAATTCTGACATTATGCCTTTACGCATAGGTGCACAAATGACTTTTGATATAAATGTTAAGAGAAAAAACATTATTTTCTCAAGAAAAAAAAGACATTAAATGAGCTTGTTTTTAAAATAATAAAGTGCTTTTGGTAGTTGGTTGCAGGTAAACAATACTCGAGGCAAATTTCAGTTGTTTAAAGATGATGGAAGTAACAGAGATGTCATACAATTAAGAATAACTGATGTTAGAGAACCTTGTGGCCTAAAGTGAATCATTCTCTTATCACTCAAACTGTTCTAATGTGAGCTCTCTGTATGGAGGAGGGCTTGGGTTTCAGAAGTGTTTTCATCTCAAAAATGACCATTTAGGCTACATCTATACAGTCTGATGGTTTTGCTTTTCTTGTGTAGAAATTTCTGCTCCTTTGTCACTAGTGCTGCTCTTTGTGTCATCTCAGCCAGTGCAGGTAACTTTACACTGTGCTTTCGGTGACAAGCATTTCCAAGCAGGAAGTGTATTTCTCTGCAGTAGTGGAAATAAAGGCACATAAATGACCTGGCCTGTAATTYGCTTTGTGATGGAGAAGAGGCATGATAAACTTTGGGAGAAATCCAGTGTTTTTCGTATCCAACTAGTGTTTGACTCTTGCACAGGATACTATTGAGCAAACAGGGAAGGCTAATGATAGCCAGAAAATATAAGGAACATGGAGACTGTAGAGATTCAGACCACAGGAGCTTGCAGACCAACATACAGGAAGGAACTTTACAAATGTCAAGGGATCCGATGTACTGGAAAGAAAATAAGCCTAGAATGAATGAGCTGAATTGGATCTTAAAGCCATGAGCAGAGAGTCCTGCTCCTGCTGTAGAATCTGTKTGGGTAGGTTTTTTATTGTTTTTAATTAAAAACTAGAAGTCTTGAGGATGTTGAGAGRGCAGACTGACATGGCAAGATCTCTGCCCATTCTCCAGGGAGGAGTTGCAATGCCAGTATTAAGGTGAACAGTTAACAGTATATGTATACTCTTTAAATGAATGTCCCCCTCAAATCATTGACTTATGAACACTTAAAAAAATAAAATCAGACTAGTGAAATGTCAGGATATTCCAAGTCACTCTTGATGATTTAAGGAAAACTACTAAAATGTCTTGTCAGCCCCCAAAGGAAAAGATGGTAAATGAAACAGARTAGAACTCAGGAAGTGCATGCAGTTACTCAATGTGAGCACTAAGGTACTAATGTAGTGGTACTGTATGTAAAACTAATGATTTTTTTTTGTGTATATTAGCTTTTGAAATGGGATCAGAGTGATGTAATGTCCCTCTTCTGTTTCTGAATGTTCACATCAGTTTAATGGCACTATAACTCACAGAAAAGTGTTCTCTAGTGCTGTTCCCCAGTGGCATRATGATATACAACATTAGATGTACAGAGTGAATCACATCATTGTATTGGGTAATCCTGATATTCAGTTTTAAGAGGGAACAGTTTGGAGGAAAGAACCATGAATCCAAGATGTTAAGGTTAATGGGTCAAAATCTAACCTAAATAAAACTCTCAATCAGAGTTTTGCCTGAGCAAGGACTGTGGGATTTAGCTGTAAGAGAATTAACAAGGTACGTCAGGTCTCTTCGCTCTTCTGGGTGCTCTTCTGGCTGGCCTGTGGCCAGATCTGCCTTCTCAAGCACAGCAGATTAGAGACCTAATACCGGAAATGATGTGTGCTCTTTCACACCGTCTGCTCTGAGTCTATTTGGACACATACAGCTATAACCGCACTGACAAAAATAAAGAGAAAAATACTAAATTATTTTAATCTGCAGATGTTTTCCTCATCTGCCTATTTGCTGGGAAAGTAATTAGTTCTGGATAATTTTAAGACGACTTATAAAAATACTGTTATAGTTCTTTTTCCACCTCAGGAATCCTTTTTGATATTTTGAAGCTGTTGTGTGGCTCCCTCTTTAAAAAATAAATAAAGAAAATGTCRTAACATGTTTACAAGCCTTGCTTTTATTCCCACAACATTTTTCATTACTCATTGACAGCTTCACTGAAAAACTATTTTAATTATCTCAAAATGAATCRCAGAAAGAGGATATGAAAATATAAATCTTATTTCTGACTGTACTTTAATTGCTTTAGCTAATGAAAGAGGCATGAGATAACTACACAATGTGAAAGCTAAATTGCATGAACAATGTAACCAGTTTTAGAAATGTGCTGAATCTGTAAGTACTGACTCTGCCTCAGTGGGAAGATAAGGAGACTATACCTGCTTTGCAGTGCCTTTTTTTTTTTTTTTTTTTTTNCCCCCCCCCTCCTGATATGACAGGCTAATTTCAATGGGAAATGGTGTTGAAAGCACCTAGTAATTATCTTTTCTGTTATTTTTTTAATTATCTTTTCAGTTAATTTGTGTTCCGGAAGCCATGAGCACTCTCTGGCCAACCTGTTCACAAAAGTTCAGTGGTGTGAGTATCTCTTATTTGGCAGAGTAATGTGAGCCACTGTCTTGTATGTTGTTAAAGTAAAATGTCCATTGATTATGGACATAACCTGTTACTAACCTGTTACTAATAAATAACCTGTTACTAAAGTGTTGATAAAGACCAACAGCAGCAGACAATAGAGTTGTTTTAAAAAATACACATGCATAACTTATCAAACCTGTAGGCCTCACTAGGTCATCTGCTTTCACACTAGGAATTTTTGCTCTGCTAGTTCCCAACCTTGTGATCTTTGACTGAMTTTTACTCAAGACAGTGCACACAGGCATTTTATTTTTACAAGCTTCTGAACGTGCCGCTGCTTAGACATTGTTGGCTGCGAGTGATGAATCTGGTGAGGACCCTGGCTGGGACAAGAGCACGAGGGTGCGAGCAGCTAGACTGTCAGTGGCTCCTCCACCAGCAGAGTGCAGGGATGCTGCCTGTGGGCTGTTAACCAACAGATCTCTCCTTTCTAGTCTAAAAATACCTCCCAGTCGGGCGCCCCAGTGAAATGCTGTGTGTTATAAACGGCAAAGCTGATTTCCAACTTACAGGGATGGTGAGGAAGGGCTGCTGAAGCTTTGGTGTTTAGCAGAGTGGTTAAGGACATGTTGCTGTACACATAGCTAGCCCTAAGTAATTGTTTTCTCCCCTTAGATTAGGGGCTGCTTATCTTGTATTARTGTCATAAATCAAAATCCTGCCTTGTTTACTATTAATGATTTTTTTCTTTTTTTTCCAATTTCAGGAAAAGAGTCTTTAATAATCTTTAAATCTCAAGAGCATTTTCCCCTGGTCCACAAATATAGAACTGAGATGTAGATCTATGTGATTAGTAACAGCATCAAGAGAACTAGCTGACTCGGAAAATTCGTAATGATTGAGAGGCTTTCACTTAGGTCAAATCAGCAGTGACAGGACATTTTTGCCATCTCATTACTACTTTAGGTTCATCCTGGCCCAAACACTTTGAATTTGTATTCCACGTTGGCATTTCTGCTTGTGTGTCTTGATTCCTGTGTGTTCCACAGWAACAGTTTTATCCGGTGTAGTAGTGGGATGTATTTGTCATTAGTGTAAATCAGAGTGATACTGCATGCCGTGCATCTGGGTCAATATATCTCTAATTCCATGACATATAAACTGTGGGTTTAAAACTTTTTTTGCGGAGAGGCTAATCTGTATGTTAGTCATGGGAGAGAACAGGTGGACACTTAATGCTGTTTTCCTGCATGCAATAAAAACACGCAGAGTAACTTCAGTTTCTTGAAGAGTGTAAGCCAGTATGACACACTAGAGTGACCAGGGCATAAGGCACAGTCATGGCCAGCTACATTATTTCAAACTACTAAACATTTGTCCTTGAATAATGTCTTAATTTTTTATATTAGGTGTTATTCCTTTGCTTGCCACTGCGCAGTGCAGTGTACTGTTAATTTGTTGTACTGCATTATCGTGTGTTTTGCTGTGCAATGATTTGATTGTATGTCATTATGAGTGCCCTGGCTGTAGGAGGCATCATTAGCTTCCTCTCTTCCGTGGAAACATGATTCCTTGGGAGTAACCTCTCTTTTGTGACAGTGAAGCAGTGCTCATGTTGTTAATGGATGTTTTTGGTACTTCGTTATTTTGGGGCAGGGGAAGTTCAGGTGTTATAAATAGATTAAAAATGTAGTCAAGCAAATAGGCAGCAGTTTTAAGAAATATATTGCACGTACTCATGTATATTGGAGAAACCAAACATGTCAYTGCATGAGTGCGAGTACATTTTCCTCATTTAAACATCTTTCATGTTGATTTTTTTCTAAGCTGTTGATTCACTTAATTTGCCACTAGCAAGCAGCACCATCTGTATTCTACTTTCTAAACATTTAAGCTAACTATATATTACTTCACACTTGTCAAACATTTCAAGGCATTACAGTCCTTTTAGACAGTTGTTTGGAACAAATAGCTTGGACTCTGTTATTGTATGCTCTTGCTACTAATTCTGTTTTACTGTAATTGATGCAAGTGTTTACTTAGCTCCCTCCAGTGACTTGATGAGCAAATAAGTCCACGGTGTGCTATTATTCTGGATATTGCAGAACAAGCTACCACTAAAAGGAATTTCAATGCTTTAGATGAGATTATATGTAGCCTTCTGCAGCATAATGGCTAAATACTATGTGCTAGAAMCATTGTAGCACATAATAAACAGCAGCAGTTGAGATATACCATGTAATTCTGCTGTTATTTATTATTAATACTATCTTCARTTATACTTGGCAGAATTGATGAGTGAATTTGAGCATTAAGTAGAGTAGAAAAAACCCTACAATCCCAAAAGCATTTGTATTTTTTAGGATAAAAAGGAGTGGGTTCAGAAACTGAAYTCATCTCTTTGAGCTGTATTGTAGCTTATAATCATATGCAGAAAAACACTAGCTATAATCATCTTTAGRAACAAAAGTATTAGGCATGGTATCCTAAGGAAAATCTGTGTGCCGTTACTAGTGTTAGACAGAATAAATTTACCTGAGAGAAAGTCTATTTGTGAAAATTGTTTTGTTTTTGAAATACTTTGTAGAACAAGAAAACCTAGTTGTTTATGAGCTAAATTGAATCAGGAAATTCCCTTGGCACTGAAAAGCTATGGAGAAGGCTGTGAAGATAAATTACTGTAGTATTCGTGATAGGAACAGGAGAAATGACAGTACAATGAGAGCTGATTAGGAGGGAACTTTTAGTCCCACTGAAGTAAATAAAAGTTTTGCAACTGTTACCAGCTGGACTAAGATTTAAATATGTCAAWGTGAAGCTTTGGCCGAAGTCTTCTGGGTTTGTCATACTGTCACTGAGTATGTGTCAKTAAACCTTTTAATTTTAGGGGATTGCATGTGCAGTGCAAAGAATTCATTTTTCATTTTTAATACACCTCCTTCAATTCCATATGGAATTTGACTTAAAAAAAAAAAMCCCTAAATTATTCAAAATAAGAAAAGTAGTGTGCAAGTGCTCTTAATAAGCTCCAAGAGAACATGAGAAGCGAGTGTAACACCCTGAGTTGGAGCCGCACTGAAGGCAGGGACTGGAACTGAAATCCTGCCTAAGGCTGGTGACTTTTTTCTTTCCATCCCCCATAAAAAAAAAAAAAAGAGAAATTTAAAAAATAACAAGCCACAGAATTTTCAGTGTTAGCTTCCTCTTCGCTTCTCTTTTCAACACTTCACATTTTCTTTCAGTTGTGGATATTTGATAAAATTTGAAATTTACTGTAGAAAATTCTTAGGAAAATAATATCCTGAATTCTTGGGACTGGACCTTTCTTTAAGGATGGTTAATGACATAAATGTGCCAATTTTATGTATTCAGAATTTTACACTACAAATCATTCCCTTTTCATCACACAGAGAGTAATGTAAAGTACCAGGTATTCCATTTGCAACCGACAGTGAGACAATAYGGCTGTTTCCTTCCATCATTTCACAAATGTTAACCTATTCAGTGGGATTTTCCTTTTGTTTGGGCCCAGGTGGTGTAAGCTGAGTACATGTATGTGCCTATACCCTGTGACCTCTAGTTCTGCTGGGAATATATTTATACTGTACATCATGTAGAGTATTTCACCGTAGTTGCTGTGAACCTGTGTCATTTTTGCTCRATTTGAAGTGTTGCCTATCCTTTCTTCTGGTTTATGCAATCTGTAAAAAATTAAACAGGAAGAGCTGAGTCAGAGAAACTGTGTTCTGAGTGTACTCTGGGCACTGATGATTTGTATCTCTGGCTGAGGGGCRAATGCTGTCCTGTGTTTTATGCTCAGTTACTGTACCCAAAGCCACAGAGACGCTGCAGTGCCCACAGCGTCGTCCAGCTACTTCCAGTTGCTGCTTCTGCAGCTCGCTCTGCTGCTGCAGCCTAACGGGCTATGGCAGCTGCAAGCAATGCAATCTTGGCATATTTGCTACTATTTGTTTTCCTTCTCTATTGTGAGTTTCTTTTCCCTGACTTTTCTATCTCCTGTTTTTTCCCTGTCAGTCTGTTTGTTCGGTAGGGTAGAGCTGATGCAGGATACCATCCTTGTGCACTGAGTGGCAGCCCAGTCCTACAGRGCAGAGAAACAGAAATCATTAATATGACTCTCCAATCCATGAGGCTCCAGTCTGAAAATCAGATGAGTGAMCAAGTAGCTGCATATTTTGTGGCTCAGGAAGAGAGCTATCGTTTTCTGAGCAAGTTTACATTTTACTTGCAAGATGGATGGCTTCTTTCCTGGGTAGAAGGARGAACTGTGGTGGAAGCTCTGTGAGCAGGAATGCCTCTGTCTTAGACCTGGCTCTATGTATTATGGGAACCTTAATAGCTGGRTAGGCTCTCATAGTATCTAATGCCATTATAGCCTTCTGATCAACAAGTAAAGGTTGGTAAACCTGGGCCCCCAGTAGCAGACCAGACTGAAATGTTTCAGATTGTTTGAGTCAGTGAGAGAGAGGAACCATTTGAAGGGGGGATGCTGGAGAAGGTGCAGGTGTTATTTTTAGGCTGTCCGGTCGGTGGTGTCACCCCTCTGTGGCATTAAGTTTTGATCCCGGAGTCAGGATGTCAGACACCCTGTGCTGTGTCAGACTTCTCTGGAATGAGGCCCCTGCTCTGTTGCTAGGCTGGTTCTCTCTGGATCAGGGTATGTGCTGTTTGTGTTATGGCTTGTTCATGATTAATAAAATATTACATCTCCCTTTCTAGGCGGGAATGAGCAGATGGGGGATCAGCTGATATGATGGACCCTGTGTGTTTGTATATACACAGTCAACAAATAATAGGAAAAATAGGAAGGATCGTGCTTAGATATTACCTCTTTAAAAATAATGTAATTTTCCAAGTATTAATTCAGGATATTGTTATTGAATGTAAATGTGGCATTTTGCCTAGCATCAGTGTTAACTTTTTGGAATAGAGTGTTAAAGAGAAGTAAACAAATGATAARTATTTCTTAGGAGGCATTCATGTGCTTTTCATTTCAATAATGCCAATTCAGCTGGTAAAACTGTGTMGAAAATAAGTATCTATGARAAGTAAGGAACGGTTCTGGAGGATATGTGGAGTTTCTGKTATGCTTAGAGTTGCAAAACTCAACAATCCCCATGCATAAAAATAACTGGAACAAAACAAAAGACTAAAACCAAAATGCTCTTGAGCTGATAAAAGTAACGCTGTGTATTGCCTAGCRTGCCCATTCCTGCTCCGCAGAGCAGCCACAGTGACTCACACCAGGGTTAGAGGCGAGATGTGTCACAGAGCAGGGTTAGCCCTAGGGCAGAGTTGCCTGCCTTGGGGTGAGAGACTGAGCCYGAGGGATATGTGAGAAAATAGAAGCCTAGGGAGTGAGGTATTCCCAGTCGTAGCTCCCAGACCAGGAATGAGGAGGCATTAATCMTGGATAGCTGTTGTGCAGCAGGGGCACTGTAGGTCAGTGGCTGTAGTGAGTCCCTGACAGGTTATTCTGTGCAGAACCATCTCCATGGACAAGTACAAGGCAGGGAGTAGGTGCCAAAAAGTGCAAGTGTCTGAGTGCTAAGGACTACTGCAGCCACTTGGGGCTTCCATCAGCGTAATTGGGAGCTGCCACCAGTTCAGTGTGTGGCCAGAGCATGCAGCTTTGCCCCTCAAATTTGCCTAGATGCCAGGCCTTGCAGTACATGGAGAGTGCATGGAGCTTTGGGGCTCAGCATTGCAACCCTAGTGAGTGCTTAGCACTAATCAGTGCATAAGTGCAAGGCTAGAGAAATGTGGAAGATATTTTCCTTACCTTTATTACCATCTTTGYATCAGTCGAGTGGTCTCTTACTGAAAGGTGATTTCCTCAATGACAATCAGGCTACATCGCTATTAATAGAACTGAAGAAGTACACATCTGCTCTGCTGCCCTGCCCACCCCCCCCTTGCTATCAAGCTGAGTACCTAGGAGACAGCAAATGTTTCTGTTTACTAGTGGAAAAGTACCTGGACAGACCACATTTGCCCTGGGAAGGCACTGAATCAGGCCACAGGAGCTTTCAAGTTAAAGAAGATAGGCAAAAGGCAGCTAGCCACCAGTAGAGAGAAAATACAGGACAGATTTTCCTTCCCTGYATTCATTTCTGCAAAGCCCAGCTAAGAAGAACTTTCAAGATGGTTTTATACTGTCTGAGGAAGTCCAGCCTACCCTTCCTGTCAGACAGCCTGGGAGGAAACTTGCAGTTTTTCCATCTTGTGACCTTCTGGCGGGACTGAAATTTCTGAGTCTGAGAACAACCTATTAGCAATCTTTGCCTGCAGAAGATTGAAGTTTCACTCCCTGCCTTATATGCAATAGCAATCGTATACAGACTTTCCTATAAATAGCATTTGRGGTGTATAAATAGCAGAGAGATGCACAGAAATGCATATCTTTAGTTAAGCATCCCCTTGTCATCTCTGTCTTCAAGTCCTAGGATGAGCTAAGACTGCCTGCTGATTTTGGTTTGGACTGCTTCCATGACATGTGAGCCCGGTTTATTCCCAGGTACAAATGACATACCCAAAGCATGGTCCAACAACTGTCTTTGAGTAGAAGTATGAGTGTACATTATTGCCTCAGGTTAAAACTACAGGGCTGTGCTAGAGAACAGGAAATGAAGAATTCTAGTAAGTAACTAAACCATGAAGCTCTGCCTTAAAAATGTTTCTCTTGACCTGATAAATCTTATGCAGAGACCTATTTTTTTGGGGTTTTTTTTTACAGTAAGTTGTACAAGATTTGTAGGTTAATAGTTTTCTGCCGCACACAAGCCTGATTCTTTGTTAGAGCACCTCGTTTTGTGTATGGAAGGAGGCAGAAGCTGCATAAAAGAAGTGCTATAWTAAAAAATAAATCTGATTAATTCATGATGTCAAAGCCTTCAATACCCCTTTTCAGAAGCAGTCTTCAAGGCACATAGCAAAGGTCATTATTGTTCGTAGTCGTTTGCTCTGGGTCTTGTTGCAGCTGCCTTTGCAGAGCTGTGAGGTATGCAGACATGTCCAAGAAACACGACTTGATAAAGGTTACTTGGGACCACATCTTGGAATACTTAAATACAACTGATACGGTGTTCATGCTAGGCTGCTATTTCCTTTTCACTGAAGAGCTGAGGGACTTCACCTTTTTGATGGAGTACAAGATGCAAAGGTTTTATTTCCTCTTCCACTGTATGATTTGTGKTCAATCGTTTGAGCCAGTTGGCATCAGTGCAAATTGGTTTTAACTGGATTTCTGACTATTGGCTAATAAGCATTAGATAAACTTTGACTAAAACCATATGTATCTAAATGCTCTGGAAGGGTTTTGGAATTTCGGTTTAGGGTTTCGAAGTGGTTCCAGTCCTCTGGTGAACTTGCACTTACGCCTCAAACAGACGCCTCAGCATTTCCTGTGCTTTGCTGAGGAACAGGACCCTTAAATGGCTGGAGTGGTGCCTGTGCCTTCAGTGCAGGTTTCCTTCTCTAAATATTTTGCACTGTCGAAACGCTTAGTACTCAGCAATGTTGTAGTAAGCCTAGTACAAGCTTAGCACATCCCAAAACAGGTGTCATGTCCCTGTAAATTACATAGTGTAAAAGCCGTAATTTTTCCTAGTCCTTATGGACCAAGTGTGATTCATACATAACAATATTTTAATGAAAATGTCATACCCTATTCCTTGGTGGTTGTGGCATGTGAAAGGTRGCAACTCACAGTGGCTAAGTATATCTCCCTGGACATTTGTTTGAACGTTTAAGTTGATTCTTCATTTAATTTAACACTTTTTTTATACGCCCAGGGGAAATTATTTTCAGTCATGTTTTCAGTGWTTCAAGGACTAATTTGTTACGTGCAGCTGTTCCAAGGTGGATATGAAAGAGGAATGGAAGGAGACTAAAATTTGCTAACAGTTGTGGGGGAAGAACAAAACAAAATCACAAAAAAAGAACCTTGTAGAATATCTTAGGAATTAACCAACTCTTCCCTACTGTCTGTAAGGCTAAGTGGCAGCTGGTTTGTTTCACTGATTCAGCTTAGAAATGGTTCTGTTTGGGTAATTTTACAGTATTTATAAGCTTTCCTGAGAAGAAATTTTTGTGGCCTATGTCACAGTACCACTAAATTGTACTATCTCCTGCTTTATGCAGTTTTAAATGAGAGCAGAATTGAGCTCTGTGAGAATATTATAGTGATCTTTATCAGACTGCTTGGGATATGAGATGTTGCTATTGGGGATTACCTCACTGTTTAGGCAAATTGTTCCATATGTTTTGCCCATTAAGAATGTGAATCTTTTTAGAAGAGCAGGACAAAGTAATTTTTAAGGCCACGGTGGTTGAAAGACWATTACAGTATTTCTAAATGTAGCTTTCACAAAAATTCTGATTCCCGAAATGATGTAAAAAACCGTGAAATTAAAGGAAAGAGTCCCATTTTACTAGGCACAAACACAGAAGGAAATTAGAACAGTAGATTTTTCATTGTTCTCTTTGGAATTTGATGCTGAAGACCTGACTTCTCAGTAGGAAAAAAAAAATTATAAAAGGCGTTTAGAAAAAGATTTGCGTGTCCTTTTGTACTGCTAAATGGAAAATATACAATATAGGCACAGAATCAGGGTTTGCAAGCATGATACTAAACAGATGCCTCAAAAAGCAAAATTTTCTTCATAGAGGAAGACAATCCTTARAAGGATGGGAATGTTTAAATAGTTTCATTGAAGTTAAAATGATTGTGTGAGCAAGGATATTAAAATTCAGCCCAGAGRATTCCACATGTGAAAATCCAGTTTATTCAAATCCTGTTATGCCTTACAGTATTGTTTTTCAGAGTACTTACAAGCACATTTAGAATTCTCAGTATTTCTCATCCATTGGAAATGATGGGAACAACTATAGTTTGATGTATGCAAACTCGAAAGTAAAACATTGAATTCTCACGTTTAAGCATAAATACTCTTTTTGGTTATGCACAGAGAAGAGCTGTTCTCCAGGGATACTTTTGTAACCATAATTATATCCAGACCATTATACCAAAGCCAGAGTGAACACTGGCAAATTCCAGTATTCCAATCCACAGAGGCTCCTCGTTTCCCCCAAGGGAATGATTATCTGACCTTGGGCACAGGTGTTATAAGAGGGTCACGTTTCATGGGTGGGGAGCGCAATGAGTCTCCTATACAGGATACAGGACTCTGGCTGTATAGGACCATATTAGATGCTGCATTCTGTATTAGGAAGAACGGTCTCCCATGAGTCTGTTGGTGATGCTGAAAAGTCTTTGAGGTTGCTGTGTATTTATGTTCTCATAGTCAGTCATGTACCTAGAAAATATTTTCTACTCTTGGATCATTTCAAAGCCATTTGTGCGATAGTTCAGATAATTTTTTGTTGTTGTTGTTGCTTATTTTTAGGCACACATGTACAATAGGGCTGGTTGGCTTCTTTAAACATAGGTTTGTCGTCATTTCCCCCCTGCCTGCCTACCCGCCTCTCCCCGCCTTTTTTGCGATTCATTGTGTGATATTAACTACTTTGTGAATAGATAACTAGGAAGTGTATATGATAGCAGAGATTAGGAAAGCAGAAAAAAAGGTGTGCCGATCAACAAAATTTTAGTTCTTTGGAAGGAAGAGAGAATAGAAGGGAAGGAGAGAGGGAAAAAAAAGAAAAAAAAAAAAGGAAAAAAAGAAGTGTTGTTATATGAGCATCAAGTGTATTAAAAGGAGGAAATCATATAATCCATCTATAGAAGCAGAAGAGATTTCTTCTCCTAATTTGCAGTAGGATTTTTTTTGTATACTTTATGTGGTGAAATTTTATTGTTCTCTTCCTAGTGCATATGAATGCACATAAATGCTGATTCTAATTTTGATATGGCTTTAGTAAAAGTAAGCAAAGCTCAATCCTTATAAAAATATTTTCTTCTGATATCCTTGAAGAGTGAATTCTCTGGGCTAAATTCGGATTTCTAAAAGCAGTACAACCAAAGTGAGTGAGATACCTCAGTACCATTGAATGTTTGCAGCCTTTGACACCTAGACATCTGGTCCTCATTGCACTCAGGGCAATTAGCATAACTTGTTATTAGTGAAATCAGTGATGCCTGTGAAGTTCCAAGGGATGTTTAACACATTTCAGAATCTGAATGTTCAATGTCATTTATCCTTAAGATRCTCAAAGAGTAATGAAAAAATTAGCACGCTGCGTGGAGCTGCGCTTCTTTTGTAAGATCTRCATTTACAGCTATTAATTCCAGCTGAATTCCTGTCAGCAGATATAAAAGCAGATATATCAGAGAGCACACAAAATACCTCTGCAGCTATTTCAATTATGATATGGAACTCGGGGGATAATAGCCTTGATGTATTTCCTGCTTAATGAAGTTACATTCCTGTCAGATGGGTAATTGCTGCAGCAGGGCTCTGTTCAAAGGGATTTTGCTCGCTTCTCGTTGGGCACTTGCTGCTGTGGCACCTCAGCTGCCTCTGGTTTAGGATGTTCCCATGCTTTTGTGAGCTGGAGCCTTAATGAGGGCAATTGCTACATGTTGCCCGAAACTGATTACTCTTAGCTGCCTCTGTGTTGCAAGTGTTCTCTCTGTGATCCACATTCGAGTTAATGGGGTTGTAGRTAGAGAAAATTGATCGAATAACGCTCACAGCTAAATGGGACAACTGATCTTGCTTACAATGAGATTAAGGGTTGAATTTCCATTTCCTTTAGTGGGAGCAGGACAGGGAAGAGGTAGTAGTATAAATGCTGCTTAAAGTTGGAATCAGGAAYGCTAGGAGTATTTGTCTCCCTTTGTACCTGTGCTAAGTAAATAGCTGCGAAGTATGGTAATTGCTATGGCTCTATATTAGGCAAAGATGAAACAAGAACTAGTCAGAAGAGAGGGATGCCATAAAACTGTGATTTCTGCTTTGGTTGCTCTGTTCTGTTATTTACCTTGAAGTTTTATCAGGCTACTGGTCTTCACCAAGTTGCAGCACTCTGCTGTTCATGGGAACTGTGAAGTGGCCAAGAAGTCAGTGGATYTTGCTCAGAGTTGCTGGGAACATAGTAGCTCAGAAGCACAGGTTTAAATTTTTCCCTGTTTTTCCTGTTTACTTTTGCTAGCCTATTATTGCTGCTGCTCAATAACTGTTGCTGCTGGACAGTATTGTTCTTTGTGGTGAAAGCCGTGGCTATGTTAATACCTAGTCCATGTTTTCTATTAAGCACTGCGTGCGGACTAGTATTAGGTAATCTAAGCATTTYCCCATCAATGTCCTGGCCTTCACAGTGAAGAAAGGGTATGCATTGGAGTCATGTGAAATCCTTTGAGCAGCGATATGCGCTCATATTAATAGTGTCATGATCTGGCTTACTGAATGTATATATACATTCTAAAAAATTCCTTCCATGGATATACAGATATTGAGGGTGRGACTGAAAAATACTTTTATAAAATATCAGTGATGTTGCAGATGGACTAGACATTTTTTTCAAACGTTCAACATTCCTGTCAGACTTTTGAAGTCACATTAAGCTTTGAATGAAATGGCATGCTTGCTTCCTTGTGCTCCTTCCACAACAGCTGAACACTTAAATATTGGAATAATTTATTGAGCTGAATCAGGTCCATAATAAAGTCTTTTCTGCAAAATATTTATAATAATTAAATGTTAKAAAATTAGAGGTCACTTTGACATTTATGTAAATACATCATGTTCTTTTGGAGTTTAAATCCATTTGAGATTTAACTTAGAAGGGAGAAGAGAGGAGGAAGGTTGAAGTGRTCTCCAGGAAAATGAATTCTCTTTTTTCCTTTACTCAAGCACGTTAGGAGAGTTTGCTGATGTTGTCGCCAACTCAGATACGTCTAATGATGTGAGGAACCTTGTCTGACTAGAGGRCTAAAGAGGTGACACTACCATCCATTACTGGCTCAAGTAATACATGTGCTTATGAATCTTGAACTGGATCTCTGCAATTTACTATAGYTTTAGTAATTTCACTGATGATGAACAAAATATGTTATTTTCTTTGAAAGAATAAACTATTGTGTGATCCAGTGCTTCATGTACTTCTAATACCGTAAGACCCATTTTTTGCCCACAGTTACAAGTCACGATGTCTCCACAACGGTGATGTTACTRTTCAGTCAGGAGGGTTTTCCTTGAAGAGATCTTAGATTCCACATAATGAAAACCCCAAGAAGTGATTTCTTCTCTTCTTTCGGGCCTGCTCATATCAACCCCACAAGCAAAAAGGGAAAGGTGACTGTAGCAAAATTATAAACAAAAGAGAAACTTTCTAGAAATGACTTGTAAAAGGAACTGTGAGGAATAAACATGTATTTTCAGGATCAGAATACATAGTACAGAAGACGCTGAGAAAATGAACAACAAAAGAGCTKTAAGAAAAGTAGCAGTTCAGTTTTATTTCCATCTGCCTCTTGTTTAATGTTGGCAGTCAGTTCATGCTCTATATTTCCATTTTGGTGCATTATTTAATGATAAAGGGAGCTTGGAGAAAGGGAAGGAGGATAGTTTCACTTGGACAGCAATCAGAGAGTTTCTATAAACATCTGGTTCTGTCTAAGACRGCTTTTAAAGCATTGAATGTAAAAAGCTATTAGTGGGTAGCAAAGTGAGTACTCGGTGTTCCCATAAYGTAAACAGTGCATTTTCCCTCCTGAAAGTTTGCATACAGTTGAACTTGAGTCAAGTTTGTAGATAGGTTTCATAGAGATAATCTGGCATTATCTAGTGTGAGTCAAAGAGCCTGGAAGAATAAYAGTTAATGTCATTAAAGGCCTCTTTAAAAAGAAGTTCAAAAGATGATAAAGCTCAAATGGATACATTTCAACCAGTTGGATTTCAGTAATTGAATGAGCATAGTTTAACAAGTACCTAGAGATGAAAAGAGTAGTGAATAAAAATGGAAACAATGGAAAATTCATGACATGATGGTTTAGTCTTTTTGTATTTGGACAGGACTCAGCAGATAACTTGGTGAATTGCCTGCATCTTTGATATCCTCTTATTAAGTGGTATGCTCAAGTGATAACATTAAGGATATTTTTTAGCACAATTTATTATGGCTAGCCATATCCTTGTTGTCTTTAAGTACTTCAGTCGTGTTTTTTATTCACTGACATAAATGCTTCAAAAGATACAAATAGAATTAGTGTCACAGCTGTGTGAAATGTGCTTGATTTGGGGATAGTATTGAGCAATTACAAACTTATACATGGTGCTTCCTAGAGGAAATAACAGAGATTGAGGATGAAAATTGCATTTCTAGATCCTATTGCTCAGGCCTATCTATTTGCAGGCCAGATGGTCTTGATGGTTGTTATTCAGGCTGTAGACAAAGTAGTTCTCTTRTAGGGGCATCATTGTGTCAGATTGTAATCTTGAAACAGAAACTTGAAATACGTGACAATAAAGAGCAGATTCCTCTCTATTTCAGAGCTAGGATCTCAGAAAAATACCTGGGGCCTGAATAGACTAACACACTCTACAATTCTGCTTATATTACAGCTTATCTACTTATATTATCTGTTTATCTACAAMTCTAATTAAGTTACTTTTGAAAAACACCCTGTAAGACTTTTTGAGATCTTTGAAAACRTAAAAATTTGAGCGTTTCTTCAAATGCTTGGGCTGAAAAGCAGAATGTGATCCCCTGAGATTGCCTCCAAGGATTAGACTGATGCTAATTGATGCAGGATTGGCCCTTTCCAAGGTAATGTAATCTAAACTAAACAAACAAGGTGAGTTYAGAGATGGGACATTTTAAAATCTGCTTTGTCCTTAGGATTTCTGTTGGCTTGCTGTTTAATCTTTCATAAGAATGAGCCCTCACTGTTTGTTGGTCTGTGCCTCTGCCAAAATTTCAGGTGACTTTCTGGTAAAAAGTCTGATTAAGGTCCAAGAATGGGCTTGCATGCAAAAAGTCTGATCAAGAACCAAAGAAGGTATTGCAAACGAAGTTTTGTTTTATCTCATGAAGTTTTTAAGCAGCCATTGCAACTAAAAGCATTTGTTGAAAAAAAATTCATAGACTAAATTATAAGATTTAAATTASTCTCTACTCTTTCTTAAAATGGACTTCCAGCTGTCCAGCATGCTGCAGTGATTCAGTAGTGAATGTCTTAATTGTGAACGTGCTCCTTTCTTAAGAGCACTTTACCTCTATCAGTATACCCGTACGCTGGTATTTTTYCTGAAGATTATATTCTCCTTTGTCTACTATGTACAAAAAGGTGGCACTGCCAGAGTAGCTYATTCTTAATGTTGAAATGCTGAATTGATATAGTTAGAAGCTGTTTTCTGTTTCTGGTTGTTGGGATTCATAGTGTCGGATGAGTTATCCCTTCAGAAAAAAGCATAGAAAAAGAAAAACAATGATGTCCCTCACTTTCACAACTCCACTCTGGTAAAAATAACTGCCAAAAAGAGGCCCTGCAGCTGAACCAAAATGACRGGAATTTTTCTACCAGCTTTAATATACCCAACAAATTTACCAGGCAGACAGCACCTTCCTTTCCTCTTCCCACCTACAAGTACCTGCTGCGGAGCCAGCTGCCTGTGGATTGCTCTCTGTTGTGATTTGGTGATTTTCATCTTTATGCTGGTTGCTATGGCTTAACTGCTTGACATCGATTTTCTAAAAGAACCGTTAATGTCTTGGGAATATTTACCATTTCTCCTATATTCCTTATAGAGCAGTCCCCTCGTTTAAACATAGCTGGAGTAAATCTTTGGTTTTGTAATACAGATTGAGGGTATATTTCAGACTACTGTATAGAAGTTAATCAGAGTGAGTCTCAAAAAGCTAAATAATTTTCTAARTAACTTGAACTTATTTTACAGTCTGATTGCCAGACAAAGCTGTTCACCTTTAAACACTTAAGACATCTCTTCAGCCATGAATAATTTGCGATGAAATAGCCTTGTCATCGGCATTCAGCCTTTCATGGAAAGAAGGAAAGTAGCATTGTTTAATTTTGGTTCAAAACCAGCAAGTTTCCATAGGAGACAGGAGAGGTGTTTTTTTGTTTGKTTGGTTGGTTTTTGTTTTGKTTTGGTTTGGTTTGKKTTTTTTTGAGTTCTCGGCTTAAAAATGCTTGAATTTTTAGAGKTTTTTTTTGAAACAATAACTAATCATTCATTACAACTCCTTGAAGCAGACATTTTTGAACAGTTACTAAAAATATTTTTTACATTTTGGCCAGATTCTAATCTAGTCAAATTTTTACATCCTGTTTTCTTGGAGCACTTGTCTGCTCCATTGRAGTGGTTCAAGTTAGCTCCACAATCAGTAACTCACTCTCTTTGTTTCCATGATAACCCTTCTTTCCTAGAAATGGGAAGGGCTGCAAAATCAATTCAGTGCTGAGGGTTCCTTTCTTTCACGGCTACAGAAATCTGGGTAGAAATAGAAGCCTTAATAATGACATATACTACCCAATCTGCACAGTATGAAAAATAGCGAAAATGTTGGAGCGTTGCCAAGGTATCCCCCTGAGCATTGTCACCTTCTACTAGAATGGGGTGAAACAGACTTCAGAACTACATCAGGCCACTGTGGCTTAGTGCTTGTATCCCATGTCATGTCTGGGCTGATGCCAGGTAATGCTAATAGCAAATGCTTTTTCAAGTTCCTGTCGTTTTCTGGTTTCAACCTGCTTGGCAGCTGCTATATGAACTGGCCTTCAAGACTATTTAACAAAAAGCAAGTTGGTGCCTTTTTAAACTGTTAAAACAGTAAAAAGCCAGCAGAGCCATGGGATATTTATTTTCATGTAATAACCACATTTTGGTCACCAATTATTGGCCACCTTCTTCCTTTCCATTCACTGACACATGCTTTTGCTTCCGGTTTGGACATGTGGGAAGCTCCACTTAGAGAGTAACTGGACAGATGAAATTGCAGGAAGGTTCTCTGTTACGTTTTTGTAAAACTGATCAAGATATACGATGATGAAGTTTTGCTTCTGATTGCAGRAAAAAAGAATTCCCTCTTTCAGACTCACATTCCAGAAAGAACATGTCTGTTTATTTTAAGACAGATTATGGTGATTATATTAAGATATTTGCTGTTTATACTGAGGCTTTTTATAAAGCTCATATAAACACATACGTCATTTATCCTTTAAAGAGGTGAAAGGTTGTGTTAGTTCTTATAACTGTTTTAAGACTGTTAGACCTTGAATAGAAACTGAAATATATAAAAGTTTTAAATTAATATTGAAAGATGACCTAGCTCCTGTTCACAGAGTAATAGGAGCAATTGCTGCCACTTTTATGTTTTGGTTGGAAATGTTTGTAAAGTAATGGAGATGTTTTAGCATTAACTGTCCTTGTATGACATTAGTTAAGTCAAGCTTGTTTTCAAGACATTTTCAATGTTAATTTTTAACAATAGTATAACTCCATTAATGCTCTCTTGTAAACATATATCAGCCTATAGAAGTACTGAGGATCCTGTGATGGCATTTATTAATACTTATAAATTATCATTAGGGATTACATACGTTGAAATAGTTTTTATCTGAGAATGGCTCTCCATCTCASCTTTATCTTGTACTGTGAAAGGCAGAGAGAAAATTCATTCTGTGGCGATACAGTCGCCGTTAATTGTACGTGTAGTCTCAGTAGAGTCTGCTTGTTAGAACAGACAGAGTGTTCACATGGAAACAATTGCYGTGTTGGACTCATCTCAGACCTTATGAACTGTATTTTCTTCTGAAGACAAGAGGAGTTTTTGATACCCTTCCTGATAATCTGGAGTAAAAGCTCCCGGTTGGATTTGCAATATTATGTRGCAGCTACAGGACTAAATACTGGTTCAAACAACTGCACATCTTACRAAGAGGACCTTTCATCCAGGAAGCAATCTCCTTACTTGATCATGACCTGAATGATTGTTCCTTTTCCTCAATGGACCTTGTATTTATAACTCTGTGAAGATACCTAAAAGRGCCTTTCTTAATATTGATATGGGAGGAGCCCTCAGGGCATAATTGGTTGATTTTCCCAGGTTTCTCCTTTCTGTGGTGAAAGCGACTGCAGCTTCTATATTAAAGTAGGGAGTGGTAGTAGAAGTGGAGGATCTTTCCTGACTTTCAAGCAATGAAAGTTCCTTTCACTATCGAGAATGGACAGTTTTTGTTATAAGCATTAACAGTTTTTAAGTTGCTTTCATCCTAAGTTGCAGTAATTGAAGTATCATTTGTGGCAGAAGTTCCTGGGGATATCAYCGATGATTACAGGCTATTGTGCTTTATATAGATATTTAGTAGGTCAAAACAAGCTAGAGCCCTGTCTATGATGAAAACATGGCACCAGTCTATTTGTTTCAAAGGACGTGAGTTTGTTCTTTCCACAACTTTTGATACAGGTCAATGATTCCATTAATGTCACCTGATAAGCAAGCCATGGCCTTTATAAATTAATGATCACATGTCCTTGGAAACCCAGTTCTTGTTTTAATGTAAAACAGAAGTTCTTTATTTCTGTGAGGGTTTCCCCGCCTCCCTCTATTTGGAAGCGCTCAGCTGCTTTATCTCTATGCCATGGCAGTTCCTGAGTATGTTCTGGAAAAGATTGAAGTCCTCTGTTGATTGCTGCACGTGTTATGCTTAATCGTTTCACTGTGATTTTTTGGGTGGGAACATATGGCACATTCTTCCAAAAACAGATAAAGGCTAACRAATATATTGGGAACCACAGCCTTTGAATCTGTAACTTTTGGAACATCACTGCTAGTGTTAGAGTGAACCTAACCTTTCCTTCTTGTTTTTATTACTTTTGTAATTCATCTCAGATGCTGTTGCAGTTAGACACCATTGCCTAAGATACGTTAATATGGAGTGTTGGAGTGTTTACGATCGTAAATTATGCAAATAATGATTTCTTTATTAGTAATAGTAATAGTAATAAAAGTTGATTTGATTCCTTTAGGAAAACTAGTAGCTTTTCTAAATTCTGCCACAGCGTTAGTCTGCTGTTGTGTTTAAGGAGTAGGCACATGTGCCTGTGACTTCCCTGTGCTTGAAAATATATGCCAGCCCTACTAGGCTTATCTGCTCTCAAGAAAGGAGTATAAAGCTAGCTGCTTTAAAGGAAAAACGTAAGTAATGAGGTGTGATTTCATTTTGCAGAACTGCAACCTCAAATCCATAGTGACTGGGGGAATTAATTAGTATTAGACCTGTCTTTTACATATCAAGACAGTTAAGCCACCTAAAGCAAAGTTAATGRGGAAGCAAAATTAGTGGGAAAGCAAAGTTAATGTTTCTGGCAAGAAGACTTATGCAGAGAGGTTGTTCCATTCCTGTAACAATGTAATATTAGTGAGATTTCAAGACTATTTCTCACRTACATGCAGTGTAAAAAGAAATGTCTGAAGCCCAAAGAGCTGATTGTCAACACTGTTGAAATCAGTAGCAGCCAGAGGTGTGTGTAGGGGAAGAGCAGAACATCGTGTTGAGGGATGTTGCTATCCTGAGCTTTTTCGGAAGGGCACCAGGACACTCTCTATCTCCTTTTGGACCCCAAGTCTGTGTTGGGCCCAAAGCCCATCAGCCCAAAGACTTGTTGTGAGAGGAACCTACACTGGACCTACGCTGGACTGTTACCAGGCACAGTGAAAGCAGCGTGGTAAGATGAAATCCAGCTCARCCTGTGCAGGAGGTGGAGATGCTATTTTAAATATTTCTTGAAATTAAGGCTCTTGAGTAATTTTTCTTCTAGTTAGTGCAAAGCAGAGGAACACTTATTTTGATTCTGACTTGCTACAAAGTTCTGAGGATTTCAGAGCATTTTAACAGAACCTCCACTCCCCACCACCCTGTGCTCTTTTCTGTGCATTTTTTTTGGACACTGTGGCTAAAACTCTGGCATTTCCCACCTAGAACCTCATAGCTGATAAGTGATGAGGTAGTGTAATTTCTCACTATCTGTTGTCTTATGCTCATTATTGCTGCCTGCGAAGGAAGTAGCAATATGCATTTGGTATGAATCTGATGGCTCTTTTTGGCTACTGGAAATTCTTTTCACTGAATGCCTGTGGAAACATGAGCAGAATCTTAGGGAATGAAACKCCTAGCTTGGAGGAATAAGTTATGCTATTTTGTGTTTACAGGCTTATTTATAAATAGAAACAAACCCTCAGACATTTCTGAGAATAGAATAAAAATGAGAGTGAATCAAGGTAGTTAGTCTTAGTATTTTCTGGGGTAAGCCCTTGTTATTAAATGGGCTTTCTGAGCCCTGATGGTAGTCATATTTATTTAAGCTTGATAATGTTTAATGGAAAACCAAAAGGTTCTATAGGTTAGTACCATAACTTAAAATCTGTTCCGGAGGTAGCAATGGGAGTAGGTGCACTTTGGGGTGCCAGTCCCCAGGAGTGGCTTTAGCAGGTGGAGTCACAAAGGATGCCAGGCTGAGCGTGTCCAGCTCCTACCGCAGAGCAGTTGGAGAGCCCCTCTCGACAGTGAAAGGGTAAATCATCCTTTGTGCCGAGCAGCTCAGTGCTTGTTCCAGCCCTGGTACCATCACACCTGATCCTGGGAGGTGCGCAGTCCTCCCGGGTATCAGTGAAGCTGCTCTCTCAATGTCTTGTCCTTGCAAAGTTGCTTTCAGACTGCACGGACGAGCTCAGGATATAGTTCCTACAGTAATTTCCTTTGGAAGGCATTGATGTGACAGTAGATCCCTTTATGCGGCTCTATTTGACTAGAGAAATGAGCAATTGTTCACATTATAGTTAATAAATCCCTTGACACTCTGTTAAAAGGACCTATGTTTAGCTGAAGCCTTGGCATGAATGTACTTCCAGAAGTTTAATGACCTTTCACTTTTCAGAAATATTYTTTATTTAAACTAATGAAAATGAGCTTAATTTAAAAGGTTTTTAAATGCTGATTAAAAATTAAATCAGCCATTCATTATCCCCAGGTGGCCTTGCTCTAAGCAATAATTCATAGAGTCAAACAAGTGGGCTTTTTTAATGTAACTAAATCATGTATGGTGAGGACTCTATTGAGCTATTTATTAGTCATCAAACTTTCAACTTCCAGTGCAAATGTTTTAGGAAACACAGTTGTTCTCTCCTCCTTTTCTTTGTCCTGCKTGTTACAAATCTCAAAGAAAATGAGATAAATTTCTAATGATTTCTGTRGTAGTATTTTGTGCTAGAAATGTAAACAACTGTGATTTTTTGCAAACAAACCAGATACTGACCTGGTGGGTGACGTCACACTAATAGCAATAAACTGAAAAATTAGCCATGAAAAGTCTCATTTTAGGTATTTGATTAGGTTKCTTTAGTGTTGGAAAAGTTTCAGAGACAATTAAAATACAAATCACATTGAACAAGAATAATCCAGTGTGGTTTTATCAGCTTAAATTGATTATGGCTGCTGAGAGGACTGGCCTGGGATTTAAGTAGTTAAACATGATGTAAAATGCTAAGAGAATGAAGTCTTCAAGGTTATAAAGTATGATTTATCTGAAAAACTGAAACACTACTTGGAGACCATTGTTTTACAGATTTTTTTCATGTACATCATAGCTACAAAATTTCGCTTGATAGAGTACTTCCTGACCTTGAAATGCAGTATTAACTAGAAAAAGATACACTTGGACAGAATTAACTAGAAAAAGACATACTTGGATGGAGCAAAATATTCATGGTTGCTCTGAGACAAGATAGCATTCTGGAGAGGAACACATGCATATGAGGAAAAGAAATGGAGTTATACCATGCAAAGCCCTGAGTACAATTCTCTGTCTCTTTTACAAGCCGTAAGACACTCTGCTTATTTGGTCATAAAATGGGAGTCAGAAGGCTGTGGAGTGTAATATGCTGCAGAAAATTAGGGAAGCTCTGCAGCCCTATTATATGTGTGTGTGTGTATATATATATACACATATATATACATTTTTTTTTCCCCATTGAAGCACTGAAGGTGGAAAAATCTAGGTGGTGAGGGCCAAGAAGCCTCTGCCGCTGCTCCGAGCCCAGCTCTTCGGTGGCAGCCCTGGTGCAGGGCTTTCTGAATCGGGGGAGGAGAGACAGCAGTGGACAGGTCTGCAGTGCCACAGACGCGCCCCACCAGCTCGTGGGTGGTTTATGCAGTCACACTCAGGCGCCTGGGACCTTGTGACTTCCTAATGGGTTTTGCGGTTGTGCACGTGACACCAGGGAATGCAGCGTGTGTGTTGGGCCTAATGAGCAAACATCCCAAAATAGGGCCCCTGGCTGGAGAGGTATTCAGACTTTGGACAGTGACGTCTTTTTTTTTCCCAGCCCCCAGTCTAAAAGGTTCTCTAGTTTACTGTCTCTGTGAAAGAAAGAATATTGTCTCATCTTAGAGTGAGATTCAGCTTTAAATAACACATTTTAAGAATTCTTTCTGTCTCAATTGTAACACAGAACACATTACAACCCATTGTTAACTGTATGTCTAAACTAACAAAAACACTCATTCTGAAGATCTTTCTCTGACTCATAGATGTACTTTATAGTCTGAAGTTCTTGGAAGAGTCTTGTTTTGCAAGGTAATGAGTATTATTCATAAAAGCTGTTGATGATTTCTGCCTGGTTTCCAGGACAGAAAAGTGTCTGTAGAAGGAGCAGTGCTTGGAGTGTAAAAGGCAAAAGTCTTTGGATTGGGAAAGTGAATTAAAACCAGTCTGGATGGGGTAGCCCTACCTACATGCGTACATTAGCATTGTGTGCAGCGTTCTATGTGCCGGGGAGCTGGCGTTCCCTTCCACCACCACTCACATGCTGCTTTTGGTTTTTAGCACGGGTGTCCTAGCGCTCATGAAGAGGTGAGCCTTTGGGGACAAGTATGTGGAAATGGCAGACATGCCCACATGTATGACAGACTGCCACGCCGCCAAGGGTCTTAGGGGACAATTAGTTCTGGGGTGTATTCTTAAGTTTTCTGTGTGTGAGTATTACCAAACACAAAACATTTCTGGGCCTTGGGCAAAATCCAAAGGTCTACCTGTGCTTTGAAGTGCTCACTGTTCCTGTGCCCTGCTCTGAAGTGCCTTGATTACCCATGGGAATAAATGACAGTCTCATATGAAGCTTGTTGGCTCTCTGAGAATCCGTCAGGACATATTTCAGTTCTCTCAACTGTAACCTACACAGAGCATGCACACAGCCTCGTTGAGATATCAGAAGAGTCTCATTCGAATAGCCAAAGCTTCTGTTCAGTTTTATTTGTCCTTCTGCACAGAGTGAGCGAGTCTCTTTGGAAACTGAGACTGAGTGTTTGCCTGAACAGTTGTTACAGGTTGTTAATTGTCACAGCTTATGACAGCTCTGCTTACGGGTGGTTGTTTTCTTTAGTGACAGTGGCTTCATTGCTTGCAGTTGTATTTCTCCTGCAGGTTTAACCCCAAATGTAATGTTACAGTTAAAATATTGATTCATTCTGTTCTTCTGAATGTGTTTGGTACTTATTTTGGAGCAGATTTTTCATGGAAGCAGTGTTAAGTGTAAAAACTCATTCTTGATTTGCAGATTATTTTTTATTAAACAATGTCAGTGTTCCTCAATATGTAGAAGTAATTGCACATGAAAAGCAGATGCAGTTATGAGAGCCTTAGAATAATTATTTAACTCGGACACCCAAAAGAATGTCTGTGAACTAACAGGAATCAAGACAAGGTGCAGTGTATAGCCAGCACACCACCCCACCCGCAATTTCATTTCAGCTCATGCTATAAGACCCAGGCTCATTTCTGCAGTCATGCGAGGCATTCACGCAGAGTCTGACTTGTTGCTCTCTTGGTGTTTGCTGCTCAGTGTCAATATAAATTTCCAATATTGCTGTAGAAGCGTCTATAAACCATCCTGTAAATGCAGAAGAATGAATCACTAAATAATATTTTTTCACCTATTGGTCTAGCAATAGGCTCAGATGATATAGTGCTGGTAGCCTAGACACTGTCAAGGTGTTATTTTCATGAGAAAATCATTCTTGTCATATGTAAAGTATAAAAATACGGTATGTCAGTAGAAATGTGATATGGAGCATTGTTATGAAGAAATAGCAAAAAAGTCACATAGACTTGAGCAATTAATTATATAAGGATGTTTAATTCATCATGTCATTCAGTGAAAACAGGTCAGCAAAAATGTGGGCTGTCAGTCAGCCTTAAAGATGGGTTAGAGATCTCTTAAATTTCACTTTTTACTTCAGCTTTCAAGTAACTGCTCAGATCAGTGCTCTACGGCAGCCAGATATTATATAGTGTGCTTGAGAATATTTTTATGCATGTTCATCTTTTGAGATCATCCCTCACAGGAATCTGGGTTTACTCAAACATTTTGGAAATGATTACTATTTCATGATCTAAAAAGACGAGGAGGAATCAATGGGATATATTCTGAAAAAGTCTAAAATAGGTGGAGCTGTGGGAAAACTCACTGTTGAGAGGAGGAAGCACCTTTAGGGGTGTGTGTATATCTGGGGCTGACAAGTTATAGCCAGTATTTATATTTACTAACTTAACATGTTTGGTTTCTCTTTCCCAGCAGTTGGCATGTGATTTTATCTGATGTTTAAAGGGCAAAATCCTCAAGCACCAACTAGTGAGGAAAGCTCTAGAATTTTAACACAGATCATGTATATCATTCGCCACTAAAATAATGTAGATCCAGCCTGGGAGATAGGAATTGTCATGGCAAGGGCCATCTAAACAACTCTGACAACTTCCCAAAGGTTATGTCTTATTTCCTGTAACAAACACAGGAGGAACCCGCTGGTGTCTGGGGGAGCTCTAGTCCTTCCCACGATTTGCAATTCATGTTTTGTTTCAGTTCTGTAGTTTTATAGGTTATCTCATCTTCGTTTCCCTATTGTTATCCCATTTTCAACTGATGCCTAGACATTATCCATGTTTTTCATTGAGGAAAAGGTGTTGTGCAGGGTGAAAGGGTTCTCCTCCTCTTTTTTAATGCTCCGTTAGCGTGGAGGTGATCGTATTGGAGGAAGATGACTCAAACTTGTGCTTGCCATCTTCTGGCTAAACGGAAGATAGGAAGGGGACATGACCTAACTCAGAGGAGGGGTTATTTTTATGTGCAGCTTGTTATTGGAAACATACAGAATCTGCACCCATAGGCGCAGCGGGAGGTAAACCATCAACCAGTCGTAGTTCAAACCAGCTCTAGCTGAAGAACTTAGGTTTGATAAAAACAACAGAAGAAAAATTTCTGTTGGAATATGATAAGTTTGAAACGCTAGCTTTTCGGCTCAAGAAGGGAAAGAGAGTGTCTGCATCTCATAGTTTTGCCCTGTCATCTCTCTGGAGACATGCTGTATGACCAGCATGTCCTTTCACACTCTAGGTTTTCACCAAGACACATGAAGCAAATGTCAGGTTTTAGTTTTGCTAAATAACTTGGCTTCGTAAGCTAAGTTTGCACCTTTAAAATTGATCCCTTCAGGTAATTTTCCTTTGTGGAAATGCTACAGCATCTGACACTGCTCTGTTTTCCTCAGCTTGCCTTCTATAGGCCAAGAAAGCCAAAGGTGCGAGGAAATACAGATCATACAGATCCATACTTATCTTACCTCCCAGAGTCTCTCCTGGTGTAAGACTGAGAGTTAAACTGAGATTTCCACAGAAGCCTGAATACAGGCAGAAATCATAGTGTCCTTGATTTCATGGCAGAAGGTGAAAGATGTTAATTAATCTTGCATTATTTTTTAGTATGACTTAAACATTCCTCCTAACTCTTTTTGCGAGTGTTTCGAGGTATGAAAAACAGCATCATGTGGAAGAAAAAAATGGATATTGGCAGAATCTTGTGGAAACATGTAAACATATAAACCGTGTAAATGTAGTGGAATTTAAAAGTAATTTCTAAGTAGTGCTGAACACTTAGTTTAGATTTATTACCTTAGATTAATGACCTCTTAAGCATGAGGTAAGAGTCTTGGCCTTCGTAATTAGAAAAAGAGAGTGTTAATGCTCAGATATTAAAAACATCTGCACCTAAACTGTGGGAGAATAGTGTTAAGGAAATAACTAGGCTGAAGTCTTCCAAGACACCTCAATTTCTCTGCAGTCTCCCTAATAACAGAGTGTATATCTACTTCTGCAATCAAAGGATCATCAAGATGTGGTATCACAGTAGTTTCAAGCCATCACAGGAAGTCAGTGTTGTTTTATTACATCTCCACCCAGAGTTTGTTGTGTGTTTCTACTCCCTTGTCCTTGATTACCTGACCTTATAAGTCAGAGGGTTTCCTAGGAATCTGCTTCCTTTATCCTGACCTCAGTCATACCGGCTTCCCCCTTTCTCTGTTACCTGTTTACCATGAACAGAAACCTTGGCTGGGGGCACCCAAGTGGGAGGAGAGCAGAGAGCAGAGTTTGTTCTTGGCTGTGGGGATGGTTCTGGTCCAGTGATGCTTCCATGTGCTCATGGGCTAATTCTTGCCATCTCTTCCACTCATTCAAGCAATCAACATGTTAGATGCTTATCTTTTATTCTCTCACATTAATTATTTAAGCTGCTGCTCAATGTGAAAGTTTAAGCCATTAATGTATCAGCAGTATTACTATTTAATGATCTAAGACTTAGGAAGGAAGAGGGAAATCAATATTTGTACAGTGTTTTCCTCCCTCTTAAGAGAGTCACAATTTTTTTTGCTATCTATCCATGTGAAGTGCTGATGTTAACGGAAGCACGAGTATGGGCTAAGTCCTGAAATTGTGCTGTCAGTCTCAGTTATTTCCTTCTAGCTATTCTTACTGGTGGCAGGAATTTAGATCTGCCAGACTTTAAACTAGACAACCATAAACATGTAAAAAATTAACTGATTCTTCTCTTAAATGGGTGAAAGTCTCCCATTTTTGGTTAGCTCTAAAGTTTTCCAGGATGGAAAGAGAGGAATCTATCATGCACGCCTCTTTCAGGAAATGAGTGTCAGGGAAGGAAGAGGATTAGAATCCAGTAACATATTGGGAACATTTGCTGAAGAAATGCACATTGTGTTTTATTTCAGTAACTCGGGAATTATCAGTCTGTCTTAAGACTGGTGTTACGTAGAGGTGATTTTTTTTCCCTCATTCTTGCACCAATGAAGCTATTGTGGGCAAGAGGTCTCTCTCCCTGCTTGGGAATTGGTAGTGTGTAGCAAGCCAAACATGGATGGACTCTGGTCCCTGTAGTCCTGAGAGCTTTGGAGTTAAGTTAGAATGAAATTCTATGAATGTGCTGCTTTCTAGTAAACTGAGTTAGGAACAGATGCGGCCATTTGGCAAAAGAAGAGTGGTACCACATTTTACCAACTTGCCTTTGCAGGATTATTTCAGGTTTCTTTGGACTGGGGGCCATCTCTGGAGGGAAAAGGCTAGCTTTTCAGATTGTTGCCATATTGTAAGTGATGAGCGAGTAAGCGATAAGCAATCTCAGAACAACTGACAAAGGAGACAGTCATCCGTCTGCTCGGGACTGTTCCTTGTGGATTATCTGGATGCATGAAAGATATACTTTGTTCTCTGCATCTTCCTACCCAAATGTTATGAGTACAAGGAAGAGGAAGGTAAACTTTTTTTTTTTAAAAAGAGATGTGTAGAAAAAAATTCATAATCTGAAGGAACTGCCAGTCAGTCACTAGGCTGAATAATTTCCTATTTTATATGAAGTCCTGCAAAGATGAAACTAGGGGGGCAGCCATTCTGTGGGGCTCACTTCATAGCTGGAAGAAGATTTTGCTGCCTGCTCAACATCTCCAAAGTTAGCCAGGCCTCTTTGGAGAGTCCTCTGTCTGGCTTCTGATTTAGAGCTTGCTGGGTTTGGGGAAATCTGAATAATGACTGACTTAATCAGGATGCTTGTGGGAAGTCAGCCAAGCTCTGTGGAAGAGCTGAACAGGTACTGCTTTTACTGGACAGATTTACAGAGTCCACCTGGAGTGTCTTTGTAGGTTTGGTTTTGTTTTATGATGAATCCTTGGAGTGACAAAGAGCAGGTACACTGTATACAGTAGTAGGCTTATGTCTAGATAACTTGCGTTCAACTCTGATGCATCATGTAGAATTTGAATCTTAATATCCCTCATGATTAAAAATAGAAAATGAATGTTTCTAATAAAAAGGTGTTCAAGTTGTTACTGGAGGGGGATATGTTGCAAGGGAACAACTCTGATTGGAATTGGTCAATTATTCTGAGTAGTTTTGTGACAGAGGTTGCTGCAGCAGAGATGCGGAGCTGGGTTATTCTTTGTCTCTACAAAATTCTGTGGAAAAGTGCAGCTTTGACATCCTCGAATCCTGGAAATACTGCTAGTGCTCAGTGGATAGGTCTGTATTTTCCTCTCATAGTTGGGGGGAGAAGGTCAGATATGGAGACAAAATATTTTAGCTGTTGTGAAGGAAAACATTTTGTTTCTAAAAGTGTTTGATTTCTCTATGATGCCAGCAAAGATATGGATCTGCAACCCTGCAGATTGGACCTTTGTTTTGTATTTGTGGGGATGGCCTCTGCCTTCCTTCTGAGATGATGTCTGGTAGCCTTTTCAGTAACAAACTCTTGCTCACATTGATCTCTTCTCAGTGACTTTGCCTGCATTTCTCACCTGCTTTGGCATCTACGCAGACCTGTGACATGGGAGTAACATTTTGTCTGATATTTATGAGGATTTTGAAAAGCAGCATATGGGAAACTACTTCTCATTACCCTGAGTAGTTTCTTTGCACTGAAACCACTTCTTTTGAGACCCTGCAATTTGTGATTAAATTCCCAAGGAACTTTTCTCATTCTCTTAAAATACATCTGTTTTTTTTTTTACTTTTGGGTGGCTGACTTCTCACCCATGTATTGCAGAATAATTTAAAAAGTTGCCTCCTGTGATTGCCAGCATATGCAATGAGAGTGAACTAAATAGTTGGACTTCACACACAAAGTTATATTTTTGTGTGTATGTTTTGCATTTGGAAGATGCAGCTTCCACATTAGATTGCCTCTGATTCACAGGTAAGCCACAATCTACACTGCAATTTGTGACCTGCTTGTGCAGCTTTTCAGTGAGCATGCTGCGCCAGTTGGAGGTTAGGAAGTGACGATAGGTGAACTTGTTGTGCTTCATCTGTCTGCAGGAAGAACAGCGGGAGCAGCGTTGGAGGCAGGGAACGGAGTGCAGTGCATGCTGACGGTGCCCAAGCCATGCTGAAGGCACCCTGCGAGCCTGCCTTGCTCCCCAGGCCGTTTTCCTAATGCAGTCCTGCTGGGTCAGAGAGGGACAGCCTGGCCTGGTAGCTCTGGGCTGAGGAGAGTTGATAAGAATGTCATAAATTGTTAGTAAACAGATTTCTCTGAACAGCCTGTGCTAGAATAAGGAACAGAAATACATATTATATGTTGAAGGTCATTGGCTCACTAGCACCTAAGGAGTCATCTCAGTGCTAAACAGGTAGCAAGCACAGAACCTATGTTCATTTTAACATGTAAATATTCCTCCTACACAGAGCTTTAAAACAAAGCTGGCTTTTTAATGGGAAAGGAGATCCATAAGGATCAAATATTTTTTCTCTCCTGTTCAGCTGTGATGTTTTTGCCTTTCCCTGGCACTGTTTGAGTGCTTTTCTTTCAGGCTGCGCTCAGCGCCCCAATGCATTTAAGGCAGGGTGCCTTGAGAGGTCAGGCTGCCTGAGGCTCTCGGGAGGACTTGGCTGCTCAAGATCTGGAGCGGTACCGAAGTAAGGCCCTTCAGAGCTGTCCCGATGCTGGGTGTGAACTGAAATTAATGAGCTTTCCCCGGCGTGGAACTGGCGGCAGGGCTGCGCAGTCACACCGAGACCGTCTGCTTAGAGCAGCAATCTCGCCAGTTCCCCACGTGCAGGCAAGGGGAGGGGAAGGAGCTGCCATATGTGAGCATTTACTAGTAGCACATGTTTTATATATTGGAATTAGGATGATTAATGCGTTTTTGTGTGTGTGTTGGCAAGGCAAGATTTTATTTTAGGTGGTGTATGCTATCTCAAATAATACATGACTGGATATAAAAATACTCTATATAGACACTTGGGAACACAAGCTTGGTATATACGCAGATAACCTTTGAACTATATTAACTACATAGATGTGGAATGTATGTGGAAAGTCAAGTGAGTCTCTTAGGTACCTGTATGTTCATGCATTTTTTTCCAGAGAGTTTGTTTGTCCTCTAAACTCAAAATTGAATTGTTCAGTTGAATTGAACAAAATTGAATATTTTTGTTTGCCTAGTTACTGAGGCTAGCTAGGATAAAAAGCCTGCCATTAATTCAGTACTCCCTCTCCACTGCCAAAATCTGAAGGAACTGAAAACAATGTTGCTGATAATATGAATAGTAACATTGCTCCCTAGTTGTTTTATCATTACTTTAATAGCCAATGGATCTCTTCTACTAGGTAGGTGACATCATTGGAAGTGTTTTTGGTTTAAAATACAATAAAATGCTGATCACTCACTTTTATTCCCATATAAAGAATTATTCTCATCCAGCTTTTGGCAGGAGTGCTGGGCTGTGCTCTCTCCCCCGCCCTCTGGTTAAGCAGCAGCCTCTGCACGCTCCTGCAGGCTGCACTTACTGGTAACCCGCTACAGCCAGAATGCGCCGTGCAAGGTGGGTACAGTTCCCAGTGCCATCTAGTGGTTGCTCTTAGCGAAAATGAGGGCGAGGAATTAATTTCCGACGTTCTTGGTGGGATCTTGCTATGTAAGATGGTTAAGAAACTGCCTATTTTCCTTTACCTGAGAATTTTAATACATTCTTTTAAGCTGATGAAGCAAAGAAGCTGAATTCTTTTCTCCCTGCTCTTCCCACCCTTCTCAAGTCTGCCAAGACCTTTCTTAAAGCTCCCTTTTTTATCTCACAGGCATATGTTTCAGTTTTCACTTGCTGGGTGTGATGTTTGGTAACATAAGGATGAGTCATATTAATAACTCTTATTGAATCAAAACATAAACTGCTTCCAATCACTGTTAGCTGTGCCGTAGCTTTTAGTGCTGTGATATCCCCTGTCCAGTCTTAGTCACAATGTGCTGTTCAGCACACCTGGGCTCTTCTCAAATGTGTCAGACCTCGAAACCTCATCAGTTCTAGCACCAGCAGGAATATTTCTCTACTCTGATTTCCTGAAGCAAAATTTTATTTGGTCCAAGAAAGTGCTATGAAGATCTTTAATACGAAACATCTGATAAGACTCTTTTTAAAAGCAATAGGCAATGAAAACTGTAAGAAAGCTCTATTTAAGTGATATTTTTACTTTGAGAAATAAAATATTGGCAAAATAAAATCAAAATGTTGCAAAAACAAATATTAAAATTGTGTGTCAACATAACCACATCTGCTCTAAGTAATATAGGAATGTTATTCCACTGTAAATTGCTGTATTTTCCAAGCCCTTGAACACCATGAAAGCTGTTTCCAGACAGACTGTCCAAGTTAGAAATCCTGTCCTACAGTAAAATCTATATTTCAGCCTACATCAGTTCCTCTACCCAGAATATGGTGACACACAACCCTTACATGAGACCTCAGCCTCCTCTAATCTTTCATCACATTTTCCGGGCCAAGATGGCCCCAAAAAAGGTGCATATCTGGTAGGGAAAAAAAAATGGTTCTGGAGAGGTAATTTAATTCCTGTGGGTCTGATAGAGGCAAGGGATTTCTTCAGAAAAAACAGCTTTTGTTGGAGAATGCATTCTCTCTCTGTTCAGGAGAACATCCTCAGTCTGTGTTCTCTTTTGTTGCTTTCCTCCGAGCTTCCTTCATCTATCTGTTCACGGAAGCTGGTGCTAAGGAAGTGCTACAGCACCTAGCCCTGGCAATGGTGAGTGAAAGGCAGGCGTACATTTCCAGCAGTGTTACTTCATAGAATGAATCATAGAATGGCTAGGGTTGGAAGGGACCTGTAGAGGTCATCTAGTCCAACCCCCCTGCACACGCAGGGTCCCCTAGAGCATGTGGCACAGGGTGATGTCCAGGCAGGTTTTGAAGATCTCCAGAGAAGGAGACTCCACCACCTCTCTGGGCAGCCTGTTCCAGTGCTCTGTCACCCTCACCGTTAAGAAATTCTTCCTCAAGTTCCTGTGGAACTTTTGGTGCCTCAATTTGTGGCCGTTTCCTCTAGTTCTATCACTGGCCATCACTGAGAAGAGGCCAGCCCCCTCCTCCTCACTCCCTTTCTTGAGATATTTATAGACATTGATCAGATCCCCTCTCAGTCTTCTCTTCTCCAGGCTGAAGAGGCCCAGCTCTCTCAGCCTTTCCTCATAGGGCAGATGTTCCAGACCCCTAATCATCTTTGTGGCCCTGCGCTGGACTCTCTCTAGCAGCTCCACATCCCTCCTGCACTGGGGAGCCCAGAACTGCACACAGTACTCGAGGTGCGGCCTCACCAGGGCTGAGTAGAGGGGCAGAATCACCTCCCTCGACCTGCTGGAGATGCTCTGCTTAATGCACCCCAAGATCCCATTGGCCTTCTTGGCCACGAGGGCACACTGCTGCCTCATGGTCAACTTGTCGTCCACCATGACGCCCTGGTCCCTCTCTGCGGGGCTGCTCTCCAGGAGGTCGGTCCCCAGCCTGTAGGCATGTCTAGGGTTATTCCTCCCCAGGTGCAGGACCCTACACTTGCCCTTGTTGAACTTCATGAGGTTACTCGCCGCCCAGCTGTCCAGTCTGTCCAGGTCCCTCTGGATGGCARCGCAGCCCTCAGGGCTGTCAGCTATTCCTCCCAGCTTAGTGTCATCAGCAAACTTGCTGAGGGAGCACTCCATCCCTTCATCTAGGTCGTTAATGAATAAATTGAACAGGACCGGACCAAGGACTGACCCCTGGGGGACACCACTATCCACAGGCCTCCAGCTGGACTCGGCACCGCTGATTACTACTCTCTGGGCCTTGTCATTCAGCCAGTTCCTAATCCACCTCACTGTCCACTCATCTATGCCACTCTTCTGGAGCTTGCCCAGGAGGATGCCGTGAGGGATGGTGTCAAAAGCCTTACTGAAGTCCAGATAGATGACATCCACCGCTCTGCCCTCATCTATCCATCTAGTCACCCCATCATAGAAGGCTATCAGGTTCCCATCCGCTTACTTGCCTTAGTTGAAAAGGAAATTGCATAGGGAGGCCCCATTCAAGAAATCTTTTCTGCCTGGTGGTCTAGGTAGGGATCTATCTCGACTTTCATCCTCTGAGCACTGTCTTGTGAACTTGCTCCTTTGGAGGTCTCAGTAGCTGGCAGTCCCTCACTTGGAGGGTGGATGAGCTTGTTTATAAGTGATAGCGAGAGGATATCAGAGCCCTTCTCATCAGCAAGGAGCTTTCCTAGGAGAGTATAAGTCCATGTACCTTTTACAAGTTAACAGTCAAATCACAAGGTCATAAATCAAATGAGGATTTCAAATAGATGTACCTCAAATCACTTGACTGATTGTCGCCAAGCAATTGACTTTACCTGTGGCAAAGCTTTAAAGCCTCACATAGAAGCCACTGGTGAGAGGCAGCAGAGGCAGGAAAGAATTAGAAATCACCATCCATGAGGAGAAGAGCTGAGCAGGCACACAGGGATGGAAAGCCAAGAAGGAACAGTACAGTGATACTGCTCATCCCTTGTCATAATAAGGTAGAAAAGGACTTGCAGAGATACCTCCACTGGTAGTTGCTGCTGCCATTCTGGTTCTGACAGAAATTCCTGAGATTTCTGTTTGTGGATGAACAGAAGCTTTTTAGCTTTTTTTTGTGGAGCTTTTTAGTAGAGCTCATGTTTAACCTTTAGAAAGATCACTTGGCTTTCGTATAACAACTGCTTTCTCTGTTCTGACTCTTACCTCTTCCTCTGTGCACTAACATCAGTGCTCATGTTAAAACATTTGTGTTCCAGCACCCACTGATGAGGCCTGATGAAAGATGCAGGCAGGTAAAGGTGAATTGAAAGGAAGATGAGCTCAAACATGGAGCCATTGAAGTTGTTCAAAGCTGTTGTCATGAGGGGAACGGGAAAATACCTCTGCTTGGTATTGAAGAGTTGTGGAGTTGTGGTCCTGTTTTTTCCTGAGTGGAATGTGCCACGTTCATTTATTCAATGAAAATTTTCATACCAAACAAGCTATCGCAGGCTGGCAGGGTGGTTTTAAACAAGCTATGTACCTTTGCTCGATGGTTGTTTAAGAGCTGTGCCCAACCAAGCACAGACCCGTCTACCCTAACAAGGATTAATACTTCAAGGATTAATACTTATTTTGCTTCTGTTCTTCTGTTTCTCTTCTTCAGGGTTTTATTTGGAAAGATTTGTCTTTTTTCTTTCTTTTTTTTTTTAAGCTGCAGAGGACGCCTGTTGTAATGTCTTGTCTAGGCTTCCCTGGGAATGTATGTTAAGACACAAGCTTTATTTTATTAATTTCTTCTGGATTAAGGTTTATTTGTGTTTATTTACCAGTGGAACCATTTCATCTCTTTATGATGATATTGCTGTGGTTCAGGATCTAGAGCTAATGGAACTAATAATCTAACTTTTCATTGTTATTTTTTTCTTTAAAGTTTACTTTTGTATGTATGCAAGGAGAGCAACTTCTCTGTGAGCAGCAAAGCTATTTCAGCTTGGAATGGGGCAGATCTAGCCCTAGTCTTAAGAACTTCAGTCTTTTCTATGAGGAATATATTGATTTTTCTTGTGTGACACCAAATACATTTCTGCTCTCTTTCAATAGTTGCCTACACCTAAGCCTGTTGCTGACTTAAGAGTGCTAGATAGTTTGTTTATTCTGCAAAACAAATCACTACAGATACATCTCTTTTAAAAAGTTGTTTTTATGTGGGGATTAAAAAATCCACTCCTTTCCTTTCTCTTTGAGCTTGTTCTTTCATGGTAGACTGTTGAATGTGGAATAAGCATTCAAAGTTTCAGCTTTTTTCACTCCAGAAATTCCCCTTCAGAAGGCTCAGTGTTCTGGCAAAATGCCTGTTTGATTATTACCCAGCACGTGTTGGTTTGTGAAGAAAGAAATGCTCTGCTTTCCTTGGACTCTCTTGAAGTAGAATTTTATTCTCTAGCAAAGATTGTGATTTTCAGTACCTGCTGCTGGGGTCGTTAGGTATTATTAGCCTCAAATACAATAAACATCTTTTGCTCCTACTTATTTCTGTAGGAAAGATGGTAGCACACAATGAGTGCTGGTCATCAGTGTGTTTCTCTGACTGTTTGTTCACGTGGTTGGCCTTAAAGAGATGCTTTTGCTTAAAGGAAAATCCAAGTGAATATATCTTTGTCTGACCTGTGGCATGCAGGAAAATAAACCACAATTCAAATAAGGAATAGGGTTTTCAGGTTGGTGTTATCCCTCAGAGTTGTATAGATAATTGGTGTCTGTTCAGCTCTTGTATGTGAATGTTGGTTTCTATAGAATAAAATTGCCAACTTTTTCTTAGCATGGTAGATTAATTCTCTAGAAATTCAAAGGCAGATTCTATCACCTACTGATGGGAACTCAGGTATCAAGTGGTGTTCTACTGCCACATCACTTTAGTGTTTAAATCACTCTTGATTTACTCTTTCTAAGACTTTGTATCATCTGAAATTGCTGCTAGTAATTTAAGAAAAGGAAGGAAAAGATAATAAAAATTAGAACTAAACACAACTTTTACTGTTCTTGTTTAATGTGCTGAGGATACTGATGGATTAACATTGTACATAATGATTTCACATTTAGAAGACAACTTGCAGTTTCAAAATCAGCCATTCCTGTTAATGTTGATCTGTTGTCAGGCTATTTGTTCTGTACGATATAAAACAGCAATAACAGTCAACAGGGTGTGGGTTAGGATGTAATAAATGCATTCCCCAAGAGCCTTGGAAAATACTGCCAGAGCCTGAAACTAGATACACTTCTTAGCCTATTACCGTGCTTAGGCAATGAAGCCTTTGGTATTATTCAGGAGATCTGATCCTTAATTCAGTGTGTTTGGTTTTTGGAATGCCAATATTTCATGCATGATTTGTAAACTAATTCCTTTCTACTTTAAATTCTGCCTGTTGATACCATTTGCTTGAGGCTATTTGTTGAAAATTGGCTTTTAGCAGCTATGGAGGTTTTTAAAGACTTAAGTGTATGGCAGCTTTCAGGAAACAACTTCCCATCAAAGCGTCTGGTAACACAGTTCACAGTCCTAAATGCAACTGGGCTCTTTTGTCCCGGCTGTTTTACTTTGCAGATATAATGTGAGATGTAGGTCACACAAAACAAGCAAGTATTTGTGCAAGGTACACTAGAAATTTTTCTGCCTGGAAAGTGTGGGGAATTTCTTCTAACCTCCGGGTCCCTTTTCCGCAGAGGGATGAACAGGAATTAATGCCAAGCCCTTTCTCAGTTAAATGGATTTTATAAGGCAGTATAAATTTATTCACAGATGGATGTTTTATGGGAACTATTTGAGTTTCAGCAAGCTCAGCACAAAGCATGAAGTTTCTAGTGCCCTGCTGTCCTGCTGGAAGGACAAAATAATTCCTCAAGTCCAAGCATCCTGGGATGCTGCTTTTACCGAACAGAGCAGGGAACCCACTGGAGGGAGGATGGTCACTTCATCTTTTCCCCCACGCCCACCGAAACAATAAATTCGAGGCACATGTTTGTCACACAAGTTATTTCAAAGAACACTTTGTGTCCAAACCGGTCTTTGAAACGTCAACCTTGTGTTCTCATCTGGAATTAAGACTTGAGAAAGTTTTGAACACTTGAGGTTATGCTCCTTGAGAAATAATTCGTTCCCAGCACAAGGACAGGATGACCTACGCTTTTCCCGGGTTGTCTTCCTGCCCTGAACCCCTGGCTCCTTGATGCCATTTAGAAGGGCCCACATTAAATAACAGCTGGGAAGTAGGCCTGAGCGCACTGCCCTTTGCTTTGGTTCGGAGAGCTTCCCGGGGAGCTTGTCAGAGCTCTGCTCCTGACTCACCATGCCTTCCCCTTCCCCCTGCAAAAGAAAGACTCCTCCCTCTCCCCAAGGAATAATGCTGGGAAAGCTGTAAACAGAAGGCTCCGTATTGTGCTCTTTCTTCTTCTTCCATAACTGATCTCTGGAGCTTGTTAGTGTCTCCCTTTTCCAACACTTCATTCCTGGACACATGGAAAATTCCTCCCTGATCAAGGAGAAAGAGAATGGAGGAAGCCGTAACCACCTTCTCCCCATCGAAATACTTTAGGCCAATTTGTTTTGACTTTCATTCCAAATCTCAGTTACTTTTTTTCCCCCAGGAGACTCGGCTTTTGGTGCAGCTGGTGATATTTTTGCCCAGCATACCTTCTGGACAGGCATGTCCTCAGACCTCAGGGTCTACCTGAGCCTGTGATCACCTGAAGTCCTGTGCCCTCTTACATCCAGCTCCGGCTCTGATATGCAGGCAGGTTAAGAAAGGTGACGGTGTAGCTCTGCAACACAGGCAGAGCACTTAAATATAAGATTATTTCATCTTTTTATTGTATTCATAAAAATATTTGAGTGAAGTATGGTAAGAAAGAAGAGTGGCTTCATTAAATGAGAAATAATTGTTTGTAATGTTCCAAAGTCTCTGCCTGAGGTTCATCAAATGACCTGAAGGTAAAGGATTAAATAAATGTGAAAACAGCCAATATTCAGAGCTGCTTGTAAGACATGGGAATAGAGGAAAGCAGTTCTTTACATTAGCAGAATAAAATATCCATTTTCTTTGCTGGCAAGCGTGCTGTGACTTGGGGCTCAACACCCTTCTGCTTGAGGGGTGCTGTGACCTTGAACAGAGACATTAGCAACTTGTGAAGCTGGAGCTCACTCTGGTGTAGGGCACCTCTGAGTCGCTCCTCCCTTTTGGCCAGCCACGAGGTCAGGTGGGGGGGATACGAATTTTCCTTTTGATCTAAGTTAGACCTCACTCGCCCAGCATGGGCCGGTTCCTTGGCTGATTCCCGCGGTGAGGAGCCTGGATTCTCTCCGTGCACCCTCTGCAAAGGGCCCTTAGCCACTGGGTGCCAAAGCTGCAAGAGCTGCCCTCTTTCCTTGTGTGGCTGTTTCTGTTCTGAAAGCACCAGAACTACAAAACTCGTCGCTTTGGGTTTGGGAGCTTGGGTGTGAAACATGCCCTGAGCGCGGTGATAGGCAACGTATGCAAGTGCTCAGGCTTATGTGGAGCCAGCGGTACTTAATAGGTGAGCGCACATCACAGGTCTTCCCCTCAGAGCGTGCACCCATCAGCTTGCCGGTTGCTTTCATGAAACATGTAAGAATTTGTCTGCTTGGCTGTGCCTGTGCCAGGTTTCAATAAAGTTAGCTACTGGGCACTAATGTTATTAAGGGGAAGAAGGGGTGGCAGAGATGAAGAGGCATGCAAATGTTCATGCTGCATGATCACACACATCTTGTTTTCTTGCACATTCTTTTTTTTTTTAAAAGCCCAAATGTTTGGCATGTTCTTCTGGAAAGTTGGCCTGAACTTTCAATTTCTTTGGCAAATTAACTTTTAAAAGAATTTCTCCTAACTCTATCCAGTCACCCTGGTTACTCTTGAGCATAAGTTGGTAAGTGGTTTGGTAAATAGTGACTTTTTATTAAATCACCCAGGCATATGGCCCATGAGTTAGTTCAAAGAGCTTTTCTCATCTCAGAATGGAGGCAATGCTACCAGGACAGCAGACAGTGAATGTCAACTTCCATGCCTCTGGCATGCTTCTATTTCTTATTTTTTATTTAATTTGAGAGGGTTGGACAGGACAGCAAGGAAATACTTTAAATAAATAGCTGAATTAGAAAAAACAAGATCAAAATAACAAAAGCGTGGTGAAAATAGGATCCATCCATGTTCTTTCTTGTAACATGAGAACTTGAAGATATTAAATAGAATAAGAAAGGATCCAATAAAGGGAAATAGTACTTTTATTTAGTGTTTAGTAAACCTGTTTAATTCAGTGTCAAAGAAGGTTACCAAGATTAATCCTGAAGCTGGACATTTTTAAAGAACTTAATAATTTTATGACTGATAACACAACTTCTTAAACTAAGTGAAATATCATGCCTCAAAACAGATGCTAGAAGCAAGCCACTCTTGCTTTAGTATATCAGTGGTGAGACAGGGTAGATTATGGCTTCGAGTTGCTTTCTGCTATAAAGCACTGACTAAAGACTGAATTTTAGGATGATTTGCTGAAAGCACTTGGTATTTGCTTAGTTTCTGAATACTGTGTGCAAAATAGTTCTATGGACCAGTTCTACAGGGCATAATAATAGATACAAATGTTTTGAAATTTCAGAGATTTAAACCTTAGGTTTAGATTCATCTTCAGTGTTGTATCAAGCTCTGTAAAGGGTCAGTCCAAGTCAACGTCTTACCTGCAAAATACATAGCATCCTCTTAGTGTTTAATGACAATTTCATTTGTCCCCCAACGTTCAATTCTCGAAGACCTGATTTGTGGCCTGAATTGACATGCAATAAACGTGCAAGTCTTCAAGTGCTTTTCACACATCCACTTGCAGGTGAAATCAGGAAGTGAATCACTTCCTGAGGAACCCGAAAGAGGAACCTCAGTCACTCAGGTTTTCTCTTTTTATGAACTTCGAAAAAGTTTCAGTTCATATTAAGATGTAAGTCACTTCCTCTTATTCAATAGTCGGCCTACTTGGCTTCTGCATTCTTGTCTTCCAAGCTACATGGCGTTTGGTTTTACTGTTACAGTGATATTACTGTGGTTATTCTCCTGTAAAGTCATGAAGGAATGTGGTTGTGTTTCTCATTTTAAATGTGTGGAAAAATTGCATTCTCATACTAAGATTGTGGTTATTGTATTACTAATCTGAACCTTATTTTTAGGAAGGAATGGTTACAATGTGAGCAGCAGAACATATAATTTTAGTCTGTACAGTGAAGGCACCGTTAATTGTGGCTTACATTTACCTCCTCCTCCGCTCCTTACGCAGATAAGCCTGTCTGAGAAGACGCAGATCTTCTGAGACCTTTTGAGATGCCTTGGGATGGGGTGAAGGAGATGGCTTTCACTGAGTGACTGTGAGTGTGACTCACTGAGTGGCTGAACTGTGCGAGGTCCAGGCCTGGTGGGATTCAAGACAAACGGACATGAGTAAGAAACATGGCAGGGAGAGTAAATATCTGAGAGTGAAATGGCTCAACAGCTATTCTAGTTGTATTCTCTTGCAACTTTCACGAGAGCATTTCTTTGCCTACATATTTTTCTGACCTTTCTTTATCTTCAGACTCCTTTAGAGAGAAGTGAATTCAGTCTATTGTTTGGTGTAACCCACTGATGACATCCTTTGAAATGACTGTATTTGTGTAAGGTTTCCATGATTGTGCGCTATTTTTATGTCAGGTACAGTCCAGAAATGACACTTAAAAGTTGAGACTTAAAATGACCAGAGATTTTCAAGGAATAGTGTAATCTTCTGGGGGTTTGTAGAATATTTTTTTTCTCCTTCATTAAATTCACTTTTGGATGTTTGTGCCTCTAAGACTTTATAAATTATAATATTAGGTTTTTATTAGACAAGTAAAATACAGAAATTGCTTAGTTGTAATCACTTTCTGATTTAAAAGTACAGACAGTTGAGAACAAAGAAAAAAACACAAGATGTGATTGGTTTTCAACACAAATGGCAAGTAGTTGTGGTGAGCAGGTTTTGAAAAGCACATAATATTAAGAAACATTTGTCCTTTGTGTGGATGTTCTGCGAGGTTGGACTGATTTGTGGTCACAGTGTTAACTGAGGAAAGGTTAGCTTTGCTTTGCCTCGGATTCATAATTAGCTCTGCTCCTTTGATTTATCGAGGTGAGGGGAAGGCATTCGCTGAAGATAGTGACTCCCTGTAAGGCTTGTGAGGAACTTCTTAGACAGGGTAGGGGATAGAATTTCACTTTGTTACAGATTCATAGGAAATTCGACGAGCATTGAAAGATAATAAGAAATAGCCCCTTGGCAAGGAGCCCTTCCATGTCCAGCGGAGCCCATGCACGAGCCGGCCTCCCACAGCAGCTCTCCTGCAAGGAGCTGCCATTTGGCTCCCAAAGTTTTGGAGGAGTGGGGAAAATTTTTGTTCCTCTCTGTGAGATGAGTATTTTAAATAATAAACTGACAACGCATAGACTAGAGAGAAGAGCTGTCACAGCCTAATTGAAAGTTCATTATGCTGCTTCTGCCATTATTGTAAAACTCTTTATCATGTGTCTGTAAATGTGCAAATTAAAAACCCAGAGGTAATTTTGTATTTTATCTGCATGTAAAAAGATTGTGAAATTATCATCTCTTTCATAGTTAAATAACTTTAACCTGCATGGTGACCTTTGAATATGCAAATAACAGAGCTTTGTTGGATGGAATACATTTTGTTAATTGTAAAATGATAAGTGGAGAAAATCTGAAGAAAACAGGAATTCACTTTGAAGTAATCATAGTCGAAGGTTTATGTGATAAGGAAAAAGGAAATTTTTATATTTATGTGCAGGCTCAGAAGAATGATTGTCTACTGCTGTTCAAATCTGTGACTCTGCAGCTGTAATCAAAACCAGCAGGAGAATTTCTAACTTGCATCACCAGCAGCAAACTTGATGAATACATAATGCGTGCCCAGAGACTTAAAGAATTTCAATAGGCTCTTAGGTAACAAGGCTTATTCTTTCTTTTTGTTTCTTTTTTTCTTTTTTGTTCTCAGTTTGTAAGACGTCTTTGGAAAAACTTCATGTTTTGACCATGAAACTGAAGAATAATTAAACATTTTTCTGCAGGTCAGAGCGATCATTTTTACATAAAAAATAGAAAAGGAGAGAGAATGTAATGAGCACATGGAGAAGACGATTTGCTCTTAGGCATGGTGCAGGCTGGTTTGGAGTAAATCCCTCTAGTCTCTTGTCAAGACAGGCGTGCTGCCATGCGGCCTCCGCTCTGCGCCGACCAGCTCCCCTCTGGGAGCCTTACCCCTCTGGGCTAAGGGTTAAACCCTGCCTCTTAAAAAGACTGTCTCTTAAAAGGACTGTCTCTTGGGGCCACTTGCTCGTGGTATGCCGTTCATAGCAGCAAGGAGGCAAACTTCTTCTGTGTTACTACAAGCCGCGGTGCTTTTTGGGCCACTTGAGTTCTGTAGGAGCTTATGTAAGAAGGAATGACAGAATAAAATTTGAACTGTACATCTACTGTCTGAAATTTATTAATGCTTTATATAGGTGTGTATTTTTCATAATTTCTGTGTTAACAAATTTAAATTATAGGCAGATCATGTCTCATTTTCTTATCAGAGATTGTTTGTTCTCCATTGAGCCATAGCATGACCAATTCAGGTTTGTAGCTTATTGAGGCTACGTTGTTTGCAATTGTGCTCTGGAAAAATCAGAAGATAAAACTTGTTTTTTTTCTCCTTGGATTCTGTAAAACTCCCTCTTTCTTGCTGTTGATCCTTCTGGTTAGTGCTCTTTGGGTACATTTTCACAGGAAGTAAGACAGTCTTGGAATTTAGATTCCAAAGGGCAGCAAGCATGCTATGTTTTGACTATTCCATATGAATACTTTTAAAGGCTGCAAACTATGCTTTCAACCAGAAATACATCATATGAGCAAAATGTGATTTCTCTGGCCAGAGTGTGAAGGGCTTTGTTAAGGGACACGGACGTGTTACAAGAGGAAAATCCCTAAAGATTGGGTTAGTTTAAGTGTCTCCAAAGAGCTGACATTAATGTAAATAATCTGTGAGGATATTTTGTTGTAAAGACTCTGCTATAACGTTCATATGTTCTATGCTGTCAAGAGAAACCTCTTAGGTTTTTATGTTCCAAGAACTGCAATAAGGGGGTGGAAAGTAAAGAAAATCAAATTCAAACATGGAACATTTGTTGAAACAGTCTCATATTTGAACCTGCCTATTTAGGTTTGTTCTGAGCATGTGAACACAGAAACATCAGAGCTGCCATCACACAAGTGGCAGGAGAGTTTTCTAGCATTTTCCCACAAACTCCAACCTCAGAAAAAATCAAGTTTTCATTCCTGAGTCCAATACTGACATCCTTAGCTGCTTTTTGTAGATATCTAGATCACAACAACATGATGAAGGAACTGGGGAAAATCCAAATATGGACTGTGAAAAACTGTTTCCTATTTCATCTGCTTGCTTTGAGAAGGAAGATACTAGAAAGAATCTATTTATTGCTGCCATTTCTGGAATGGAGATGTGCTGGTGAAGGCACAAATGGGAGCAGTGACTTTCCACACGTCTTTCTACTTTGGAGATCAGTTTCACCCAGTGCAAAAAGAGGAAAGCTTTCTTGTGGAGAGCCAGGGTTAGCAGTTCAAATAAGCTGCATTCCGTTACAGTGCCCATTTACTGTCTTATAATACAAGAGGCAGTTGTACATGTGAAACTAACATTTTAAATATTTGCCATTATTACCTATAAAAGTAGTCATATACTAACACTTCTGGGGCTAGGACTGAGAAGTGAACATATTCTTCGTTGTGTGAGAAAGGTTGTGTTAGAGATTGGAATGGAGTACTACACTTAATGAAGAAAAAAAAATCTTTCCCACCACCATATGGTTGTGATATAACAAAGCATTTTCCTGCCAAGATATCACATTACAGCGGCAGGCTGCCAGGAACTTCTCTTCTCCTCATTTAAACACAACAACAACATCCAAAAAGAATTCTTTGGCTGAATCAGGCTGTTGCTTCATTGTATACTATTGGCTGCCACTTATTCTACACGCTCAGTTTTTTTAGAGAACCAGTCTATTTCATTGTATTTTATTCAGAAGAGTCCTCGAAAATGGCTTATCCAGCACAGATACTCTCAGACAGGACTATTCTATTCCAGCATCTCCCTTGGAAAGAAGAGCTTTTCTTGCATTGCTGCAGCCCTCAGTCCACAGTACTAGTAACTGCCTGAAATAATTATGGTCTTGATTCAAAACTCAACCTGTCTTAGCCATTTGCCTCTACACTTAGGAACAGGCAGCTTTACAAGACCTGAGGCCACTAATCTCAATACTTTGGCAATGTCTATTTGCTCCCTGCAACTGAGGGCAGGAAACCAGCTGATCTGGGCCTTGTCCTGAGGTACTGAAATTTGTCATGGGGTCTTTCGTTCCTCCCTGGGACAGCTTACATGATGAATATATGTGGCATGGAATTATGCTTCATTTTATAATGAGGAAACTGGGAACCATCATTCTTGTTGAATCTCTACTGGTAGGAAAGCCGTAATTGTTTAATCACAGAGCCTAAGGCAACCACTGGCACTCCCTGCATCCAAGCATGAGTTTAGCTAGGGATGTGAGTTTAGAAAGGGCACTGTCCTGCCGATGGTGCTGGCGTAAGGTCAGGAGGCATGAGGCCTTTATAACTATTAACATCTGTTCTTCCACCCAAGCTAGCTTTACCTCTAGGACATGCATCTTGTAACCTTCACACGAAGTATAGCTGACTTTTTGATGAGGTTGTGGTTATATATTGGGCCACACCCTTGGACAGTATAACTTACCACAGCTTTTCTGGCCTCTTCACAGGCACCTCTGCAAATATCTCTTCTAAGTGCAGCTGGACAAAGTTCCTTCGTGGTCTGAAAGCACGTTATCAGTATCTCAGCACATCTGACTTCATTATTGTTCTGCCTATGTTTACTCACACCTTATTTCTGTATGGCTCCCCTGAGAATATGAGAATATATCAAACCAAATAACTGTTCTTCAGACAGTAAGGCAGTTTTGAAAAATATTGAATGATTTGTCTTTTGACAAAATGAGTGTTGCTGAGTTTTCAGTCTTGCTTAGAGTAAAAAATGGTGCTAGTTTTCCTTGTTGCCCTCATTTCCTAACCAATTAGAGTTAGGTTCAGCCCAAATAGATGTTCACATTGCAGATCAGCTTAATCACTTATGTCTGAATTGTAATTAATTGCAAATTATTTTTTTGTGGGCAAACTTACATATGATTAGCCCTACTTAGACTTTGTGTGTGTATGTTTTATATATAAAGTTAGATTATGTTGTGCGGTTTTTAGTTACAAATGGCATGGTTTATGTCATTGCAATCACATATTCTAAAATCCCTGTCATGTCCCTTAGTACCTTTCCTGGTAATCAGATTGATCTTTATTTCAGTTCATGCAGGAGAAGATGCTTCACGGGCTGTTTTTCTCAGATGACTGATGCTGATAGCAATCTTCAGAAATGGATTCACTGATCATTTTCAATATTTGATGAATGTTTGATACTCAACGTCAATAAATAACATGAAATAATAGGTGGACATGCCCATGGTGGTGGGCTAATCCGAGGGGTTGATATTTTCTTGCTATTAAGAATTTGAAGAAAGTATAAGCAGAAGGCAGGATTGTGAGCTGTAACAACTCCATCCTCCAGGACCAGACCTCTGAGACCCAGCGGATCTTCTGCCCTCTACTCTGGCAAAGATTCCTCCTTGCTTTCTCAGTCCTCTGCTCCTGTTTCTCGTCAGTGTCTCATAGTCTCTTGCTTCACTTGCAATCAGCTGTTTTGGACAGACGTGTTCTACTTTAAAAAGAAAAGGATCCTGCCACTGTGGTTTATCCTCCATGGAAAACTTTCCAAGTGCAGGCAAATCTGAAGAGCTTTCCATTCTTTTGTTCTGTATTGTGCACTGGACAGAGATATCCTGAGATAAACTTTGTGTCATATTGTGGGAGTCTAGTGCAGAGAGAAGAGGGCTTCAAATCAGTAAAGACCCATTAAAGGCAAACCTAATTGTTCAAGGGTTAAGTGTAGAAAGAGTTTCCTGATTTGGCTCCTTCCAGTGAGGTGATATGACTTTGTCAGTCAGCACACAGTTAGGCAACACAGCTGAGCTGATGTAGCACCCTGATGTGACTCCTTTCCCCCTACTTCTCCTCCTTAGTTTTCTGCTGAGCTAGTGAACTGAATCAAGCTGCTGATGGCTGTCAGGTGAGTTCCAGGAGCAGCCAGAGGGGAAGGGATGGGCTGCAGGAATGGGGAAGTGAGAGGCTGGAAGTTCTTCCCTGAGTAAGCAGGGGCTTAGGTGGGTTTGAAGGTTTGTGCTCCTGCTGCTGGATGCATGGTGAGCTGTTCTGCCATGGTAAGAATGTTTTCCCTTCTTTTGCCTCACTAATGAGATTGTGGCTGGGGAAGCTGGTTATTTTTTCAAAATTTCTCAGGGCTTGGGTCAGGACAGTCTCAGAAACAAAAGATAGGATGTCAGCCTCGAAAGCGTGGAGTGGTGTAAGGAGGTGTGCCTTGCCCTGGGTTGCCTGGGCCATCTTTGTGGCCTACGGGAAAGTGTGAAGTAGTTGTATGTGACTCTAGTAGCTGCTCAAATGCATTTGCTTTCTCCCTGGTTCATATTGTGTGTGCCTGGATATGGCTCATGGCTTAGTTCTAAGAAGTATGTGCATATAATAAAGGTGCTTCTGAAATACATCTAGTATGATCTGAAATCTTACCATGTGTTCTTAAGCAGTATATAACTGTGTTCCAGAGACTGTTGGAGGACTTGGCTGTTTGTTCTTGGGCCAAGCCTCCCTATGGCACTGTCTGCTTTCTGCTCTACCCCTGGAGTATTTGTGTCTCCTTGCAAAGCAGTATCCACATGCGCAGCAGCATTGGCTTCCACCAGGACAAGCATATCTTTGGGAAGCTTTTTCCTCTTCTCCTTAACCAGTGTTCCTGCTTGTTGTGGCATACAGCAGCAAAGGCAGTGATGCTTGGGCTCTGCTCACTTTTGGTTTGAGTTTTGCATATATCTTGAGGCCTGTCTGCTAGAAGTGACTTTGAGTAAAGAGGGGTCCCTGTCCATGAGGCTTCTTGGAGCAAGGGGGTGAGAAGAGTCTCTCAAGTCAAAACTAGAAGGTAGAATGAAGAGGGAAAAACTTTCATTTGCTGCTGCTACGACCCACTAGAGGACTTCTCGTAATGAAAAATGGGATCTTGCCCTCTGTAAGTGTTTAAACAGCTTTGTGGAGACTTCCATTTTTTAGAACAAGTCCTTTTATATGCAAATATATATGTAGTATTTGGTATTTGCTGCTGTTTAGGCCTGAAATCTTGCAGGATGCTTAGAAGAGCTCTATTGCTAAATCCCCCAGGACACTGAAGGTATCGTGTGGGAGGTCTTTTGGAGCGAGAAGTGCACAGATGTAAAATGGAGTTAAGGAAATAGCCAAATGTTTGCTACTGATGAAATAACCAGCAAAAGGCCTGAGCTCTGTAAATGGGAAACTTCTGACTTTGGATATCATAACAGAAAGTAGATATTGGGAGCTAGGAGCTCATGGCATTTCCTAAATGATAGGAAATGTTTTAGGCTCTGCCCTGGAAATACTGTCATGGAAATCCAAGAGTGACTAACATATTTCAGGCCTTTTCTTTAAAACCTACCCATTCTGTGAGACAAACGTGTTTATTTTTCTTGGGCTGTTTTTTGTTGTTTTGTTTTCCTACTTCTAATGTGATTTTTAGTCTGCGCTAGGCACCAGTTCTCTCTGTGCAGCACAACAAAATATGTTGTTCTTCTGAAAAGGTTTACTTTTGGCCTGATGAGAGCAGTTGGTGCCGTAGCAAAGCTGTTCAGAGCACAGTGGTAGCCCTTTAAACTACAGAATGGAAATTCACTGTAGTTCATTACTGAAAACACTTCCATAGAAAAGCCACTTGGAGAACCTGTTTAAATCCGTACTCGGTTCCTGTTGTGTTTCTGTACAGGCTATGTGGGGTTTTTTTTCCTGTTTTCAATACTTCACAGAGAACTCAGCCTCTAGAGATAGTTCGAAGTTCATGTTACTGGAAGAAGCCACTCCAGTTGTATGAAAGTAGACACAGGACCGTTTGGTGCAGATTAGAGTGTGATCCGCTGAAGACTTCCCAAACGGACTGCTCGTTGCTCAGCTCGTTGCATTCAGACTGAGATACTTTCATGTTGGTCATCCAGTCGATGAAGTAGTCCTTTAAAATACGAGTGTATTGCTTTAAGGATTTTCTGGAAGAAACAGCTCTGTTAAGGAAGCAGTAATGTACAACTCTTCCCTTTTCCTTTTGAATTAAAAAGGATATTATTTCCTATGACCGACTGATGAAGAGAAAGACTAATTTCTGCATTTGGGAACAGTGTTGCATGGTATTTTTCCGAGGAATTGTGCGGTGGCACCAAGGTCCCCAGTAAACCTCCAAAGGTGAGAGTAAAGCTTTTTCTGAGCCTGGTTTTATGCTACCAACTGTTTCTGGGCCTATTCAGTCCTTGTGTTTCATCTCTCTTTTAATGTGGTAGAAAAACTGCCCTATCTGGTGTTCAATAGTCAGAATAGGGCTTTGAAATTGTCTGATGTGAATACTGTTAGCCTAATGTGATCAGGAGAAAATAAAGAGTTTGTTAAACTCTTGTCCAATTCCGAGTCCTCTGCAGAATCCTAGAAAACTGTCCAGGCAGATTTGTCCCTAATTTCAGCGGATTTCAAGGTTTGCCTGTTGTCCTCAGGCTGGCAGGTGGCACGTGGAGACTGTGCCCTCCTGTAAGCAGTCCAGCCCCTTGGCTGGCTCCTTCCTGCTGGAGTACCCAGGACAGGCTTTACCCTCTATTTTAAACCATTCTTCCTCTGCATAGCCTTATTGCTGGGGATTTCTATTTGCATGTTTACATGTTACTTCATCCTTTGGCTGGACCATGATCTACAATTATTCTTTTATTTTCCAGCCTTCAAAAGATTTGATGGAGTTTATCATCTTTTGATATAAGTTCTTTTTTCTTTCATTTTCCTCAAATTTCAAAGGGATTGTCCCACTTCAAAGATCTCTTTTGAACCTGCATACTTCTTACAGATTATACTTATTGCTGTGTGGGGAGGACTTTTATATTTTTTAATTATCTTCTCCCTGTAAGATTTCTGAGACTGTCTCTCTGCTACTAGTGAAGCCCAATGCTTTTCTATGTAGGCACTCCTATTTCTTTATAAAGTAACTTTAGACTTAGTATCTTATGAGTAAAATGCACTTGTTTGTCAAACCTGAGGAAAGAAAATCTGAACTTCAGGTTGGTGCCCTTGTCTTTCAGAAATGGGCACACTTGTAGCTCTACTGCATGATATTCACGTTGGATTCTAGGAGATACCAACTGAAATTTTGAATTCTCCTTAGGCCTCTGTGTGTGTGCGTCTCATCTGAAATTACTCAATTACTAATTTACTTACGCTTCCTTCCGAGCCATCTTTCTGACGGTTTTGTGCTGCAATCTTTGATGCACTTCTGTAGCTGTGGTGCGTTTTAATTTGTCTCTATAAACAGCTGATATCTTTGGCTTGCCAGGCACATCTCTAAGGGAACTGCCTGACTGTGGTGTTTGGCTTTCTCCTCAGCATGTGTCTCTTCTCATTTCTTCTGCTACCTGAAAAATGATAGTACTAAAAAAAAAAAAAAAAAGGGGGGCAACAAAGAACCTGCAAAATGTAATGTGATTGAATCAGGTGTAGGAGGCATATGCAATTTCTGTATCTCATAAAGATGATTATGCAGTGATTTTCAAATCCTTAGAAGTACCTTGTGCTTTCATTCTARTATTTCGCACATTCATTTTTTAATGTTTGTTCTGTACATGGAAGTGCCAGAAGTTCCTGCAGGCTTGGGGGTCCTGTGCTGTGATGGAGTACATCCCATTTAATCAATGCAGGCTACATCAGAATGTATTGGTGTTCTTTCAAATCAATAACATACTTATGGATCCATCTGTAAGAGACTAAAATCTAGCCCCATGAGTTTAAATTTGGAAAATACAATCAAAGAGAAATATAATAATGAGATGTTACTTAGTTTCATTACATCTGATTTCAAGTTAGAGATTTGCAGAACCATTTCTTGACACATTGTGTTGCTTTGCTCACATCTGGGGGTTGCTTTGACCTGGTATCTGGTAGTCACCTGGGAATTTCAAAGTGCTTTAGCCTGTCCTTTATAAGCACAATTATCTTTGACTCAGTTTACTCTTTTCGTTTTCCTCAAGTCTACACACTCTACCACTGGATGGTAAAAAGTGCAAAAACCCACATGACAGTGGTAGGTGCATCTTTTCTTTTAAAACATGCTGTGCTGCAGCACAGCTACCTTGTAATGTTGAAATTGCCATAGTAACTACTCATTTCTTATTGATCAGATGGATAAAAATTCCTATAATATACAAGCAGAGTAACTTGCTGGCATATGGCTCCAGGCTACCCCCATGGCAGCTCTTACTTATGCACTCTTCTCCTTTTCTGTGTAAGAGATTTTTAATGAATTGGTATTCCTTGGGTTACACCACAAAACAGGCTTTTCTTTCCTGCCACAATACGGCTTAAATCTTAAGTTTGATTTGCAGCTCGCAAAGCAGTAGATTGATATGTTATTGGATCAGGACAACTAGATTTTACCTCAATGTGAAATCTCAGAGAATAAAAGGAAGGAAAAAAGAAAGATTGGCTTTCTGCCCTTACCCCAGATTAGTGGCAAGGGTAAACACTCTACAGAGGGGGCCTCTGATAAGAAGATATTCTTGTTTGGCACTTGTGCACACCTCTCTAGAAAACGCTTCATACCTCAGATTCACTTGCATGAGAAAATCAGTTCAGTTTTTATATTTCCCTCTTACAAGTCTTAGAGATGCTGCAACAACCTTCTCCCAAGTTTGGGTTGGAAGACAAGCTTTCTGTGAACTCTGTCAGGGGACTGAAATTGTGAAGCACTTAGGCAGAATGCCAGGTAAGATTAAGTGCAACAGTTCTTCAACTGTGAAACATTGGTTTATTCAGAGCAATGTAAAATAAGAGAACAGCAGTGCTCAACCGGTTTTCAAGAGCACGAAGTCTGATCTAAAGCTATGCCACAGCCTTCTGTGAGGCCTAGGTGGTAAGATGTGAGGCCTAGATGGTTGTATCCATCCCGTATGATTCTTCCAGGTTGCTGCTACTCATGTGTATAAAAGACTGAAGTGGGGGGATGTTTGGTGGTTTTGTTTTTAGAGCCATTTTCAGTTCTGGTCTTCCATGCTGTTGTCATAAATGTTATCCATGCATGTTCCTCTTCTTGACTTGGAGCCCTTTCCCACCTCCCAGAGTTAAAAATGCTGTTTTATGACGTCTCTTTTATATTGTACCCTCCTTCTGCTTTGTTATTTTTATCTACAATCTGACAGCCTCATCTCGGACACTTGTTTAACCTTAGGACATTTTTGAAGGAGATACTAATTCATAGTGCTTTAGGGAATGACATTGGCATTTCAATCAGCTAGTCCTCCAGAGGAGGACTATGCAGGAAAATATTCTTCTCTTTGTAGTAGGCTATGGACAAATAGAGGAAGCCCTTTGGCAGCTGTAGATATCCTCAGTCTTTAACAAGAGGAAACAGGCTTGGCTCATGTTAATCTAAGCTTGGCCTGAGTTCTTATGTGCTTTTGCAGAGACTTTCACAGGCAGCTGGGGAAAGTTCAGTGCTTGGTGTCTTTTAGTACTGAGATCTGGCAGATAGGCACAAAAAGCAAGCAGGAGCTTAGACAGTGAGGGAACTGCAGGATGGAGTGGATGCAAAAAAAATTCAGGTTCTTATTTGTTTCTTACTGCCCCATTCCCACCTTAACCCAATCCAACAGAGGAAAAGGTCTCAATGAGCCACAGGGGGTAAAAGGTTGTATGCAGCTTTTTAGGTTCCACCTGCCAGACAGACCAAGCACCATTTGAGTTCCTGTATTAACAGCTCATGGGTCTTCTATATGTATATTCCTATCGAAGTTTTCAAACGAGGCAGAAATAAGTAGTATTGTTTCCTGTACTTTCCACTAAAAACTGATTTAAAACCATGGAGCAGAATATTAGAAAATAACCATTAAAGATAGGTCATGCACTATATTGGGCACAGGTGCTTTTATGCAAGATCCTCTCAGAAAAGTGGCTGATTGTACTTTATTTCCAAGGCAGGTAATTTCCAAAGCATTAACTTTCCTGGAAGCTCATTATTCCATTGCAGCTGTCCATTCCTTTTGGATGATGTAAGGAGCTGTTCACACTATAAATTTATAAATGTATACACTATAAATTTAGAGTCTAAAATCTGCTATTCCTAGACGTGCAGTTTTGTAACAATAACCAAGTTAAACCTGAACTTTTTCCCTGGGTTTGCCTTCTGTCTGCAGTTTCTGCTGCAGGACTGCTGGGAGCAGAAGGCATTAGGGCTCAAACACCCTCCACCCCGACCGCCATTCCCACTCTCCTTATCCAGCAGTGGGGTTTGATGTGTGCTGTTCATTAAGCTGCACAGCTGTGAGGCTGAGCTAGGAAAATTCATCCCACTTGCCTGGGAGACACTAATGCTGGCTGGTAGATAGGAGAGCTGCGCGCCACCGAAATACTTTATCTGCAGATATTTGTTTTACTAGATATAGCTTTCCCTTTTATATCTCCCCTCCTAAATGGACAAAGTCATCCTGTAACTTCTGGCTTTCCTGTTATGAGCAGTATGTCTGCTTTACAATCTGCTTAATCTCGACTGTTGAAGAGAACTCTTGAATGCTCCTCCTGTACTGTTCCTGCTCTCTTTACTGCTCTTGTTTGTGTTTACTCTAGGACTTCTCTGAATTTATGCTTTGAAATGTCTCCAGTTCTGTTGTTCATCATGTGTTTGAGAATTGCAAATGGTCAATCAAAAATCAAACCTGGCATTCTGGTCAGATCAGGGGAAGAACAGGGATCTTTCTGTATAGTACTTTTAAATGACACTGTATACATGAAAAGAAAAAACATACAAAGTAATTTAGCAGACAGCCAGAATACCGCCCTGGGCACAGCCAAGCAGATACACTGATCTTGGTAATCACTTCCAAAAGTTAGAGGTAGCTTTCATTAAACTGAGGAAATTTGCATGGCAATAATACATCCCTGGGAATTTACAAAAATTTTAATCAGTATACTGTTCAGACAGTACTGTGTACTTAATATTTAAAGCTCTAAGGTTAAAATATTTTGAATGTTTCAGGCACTTCTGTATTTTGGACATCTGCAGGGTGTTTCCATTAGCAATCTTGCACACTGTAATAAAAACAAAAGCTGGATGTGTTAGGCATTGCCAGGTGTGTATGGGTGTCTAGATGTCCATGTGATACATGCTCGTGTGCATCTGTAAAAGGCATCTTAAATACAGAGACTTTAAAAAATAATAGTAAGAAAAAATTTCTCTCTGAGATTACCTTGACTTACATGCTTGGAGACAAAGTTTCTGCAGAGAGAAGAAACTTTCCAGAGCAGGAATGGCAGCAGTGCAGTCTGAATCTGGCCCAAGCAGTTAACTTAGAAAAAGGGGGGAAGGAAAAGCAGCATGTGGCAGATGTAATTAATAGGAACATAAAACAGTCGATTCACACATAAGTTGGCAGCTCTGCCTGAGGTAACTGCCTCTTGTTTGCAAAATACAGTTGGAAATTTTTAAAAAGGTAATTGCACATTTTCTTCAATTTCCATGTGGTCCCAGAGAGTATAGTACAGTACAAATACCAACAAACACTATAAAATCATAGCTGCTACTATTTCTTTCTAGGCTTAGGGCTACTTCAGCTAATGTCCAAAGGAAAGGAGGAATATACTTTAGCCCAGGAAAAGACAAGTAGTAAAGTATTGTAGTGAGGTTTAAGATGGAATAACCTAAAAGGACAGCACAGGAACAGCTAGAATAAATAATAGTAAATGGCTAGATATCAATTTGCAGGAGAGATTTAGGAATGTAATTCTCCCGGAAGAGTGAATAATGGCTAAAGTAGATGTTCTGCAGTCGTTCCATTTTGAAGGCCTGAATTTTCGCACGGCTATTGCAGGTTAAAGGTTATTGCAGCTCTTCCTGAATGGCAGACGTGAGAGCGGGCGCTCTTTAGACACACGTGGCCCCAGGCAGGTCATGGGGAAGGCCTGTTCGGGTGCCTGCCCGGTGCTGTGCCCTGGAGGGCTGCGCGTGGCACGGTGCCCCCTGCGCCTGCCCACGTGCACAGCACCACCTTCACCCTCAGCTTGTAAGCAGGCTGGAGCCAATGCCTTTGGGACCAGCAGCAGCCTGAGCTCTTGCAGTAACGCAGACAGAAACTTCCCCAGTGCGCAAGCAGGGCAGCCTGGGTAGCAGGAACGGAGTTCTGTGGGAAAGGCTCCTGCAGGAGCCCCTCTCTGTGCTGCGGGCTCCAGGGCGTCTGGGACTTGGTGCAGGCCGGCAGCCTGTTGCTGAGCTAAGCCTTTAAATAGTCAGTTCAAAGCAGTATGTCCTGTGATTACTGTGCTCATGAAGTTGGAATGATGTTCTAGGAAGCTCAGCATACTCTAAATTCACTAACAAGGATCCTTTTAACAGGATAATTAGGATATCAGCAAGGGGTGAATTCAAAATGAATGTGAATGGTCCTGGTTCCCAGCAAAAAGAGGTGTTGCAGCCCCAGCAGCAGCTATAACACTCACCTCRGGGTGAGAGGTTTTAGGAAACACAGCTGGCTGGCAGCACCACTCTGGTCTTTTACCTCTAGACCTGAGTTCAATTTCCAAGTGCAGTTGCCTTCCTCTCCATTTGTACACCTTGCYGCAGCATGGCAAATAATCGTTGGCTATTTTCTTGTTTTTACTGGAAAGTGGCCCAAAAGGGGAAGAGCAGGAGGTGCTTATATGTTATTATTAGCAGTAAATGGTGGAATGGACTCAATGGGGTGCGAGTTTTTTAAATTTTTTTTCTTCTTTATGTCTGTACATATTCTACTCTTATAATGTAAGGACTTGAAGGGTTAGCAGTTCMCAAATATAAGCATAGATTGCAATTTAAAAGCACAGGTTCAGTTATTTCTTTCCAAGTAAACATGTCATTGCTTTTCTGGCTRTTGATGTAGGACTGCAGTGGAGGTAGGTGCACTCTTACGTGTGCCCCAGAGCCGCCTGTGTCTTCAGATAGTCAGGAGTTTAGTTCTTATTTTTAGGAAATTTTAACAGAACTTTCTTAGGTCACTATGTTTACTGTGAAGCTGGAGAAAACGGTTTTAACACCTGCTTTTTGACCAGTAGAAATAGGAAGGCAAGTACATCTAGTACCTGTCTTCTAACTGGTGTGGCACATGCAGTTGTCTTCTAACGCTCTGTGGGGCTGTCTTCCCTCCCCGCCAGCCTCCACAAAAAGGTTTAGATTATTCAGACCACGTGTGTCCTAGGAGAAGGTTTTGTGCATGGTGTTGCACAGTTCCTTAACTGAATCCAGCCAAGAATGAGGTAACATTCAAAGAAACCCTTTCTGCATGTCTCGAATGAACATTATGTGTCGTAGTAACAGCAGAAATCTTTGGTGTGCACTCACTTGCATGTCTGCATGGTTGTCACTGCTGAGGTTATTCCTGTGCCTGCAGAACRTATTGTTAACTATCCTCTACTTATAGCCTGACTGTGGAAGCAAAGCTAACTGCTTCCATGCTTCCTTGTCAAGGATAGGCTTGTCCTTCCAYGTGAATACATGTGAATATAGGTTAGTACTGTTTCACCAAAGATAATATCCAACTTTGTTACATGCCAAATCTTTCTTGCTACTACAAACTATGGCTACAAAATTCCTGTGATTAATATAAAAGATCTAGTCAAAATCCACAAAAATCCAATAGGATGTAAAATATCCCAGTTCTATGGCTTTCCTTSAGGAATCTTCCCTATACTTTAGAAGCAATTATTGATCTCTTGATGGAAGAGATGAAAAAGATGTGCGAGGTCTGCCTGATCTCAGAAATCCTTTCAGAGCCCTTTCAGAGGCGATGCGGGGGAAACAACCTCTTCTGAGTCAGTAGCTGTGCTCACTGATCTTCTGATGGTGTTTCGGACTCCTCTTTTGCAGGAAAAGCAACACACTTTTTCATTTCGGTATTCTGGTTGGCAGTAGCATGAGCACAAGCTTCATAAGGCTCGCACGGGCAGCAGTTSACTTCTTTCCTGCTCTTCTGCAGCAAGGTGGCCCGAAAGTCTAAGGTTATCACTGCTAAGCGATACAGCTGTAGGGTCACAACTAAGATATTCTTAGCTGTGAAAAACACCAGCATCTGATTGAATATCCTGAAGTGGCCCATCAGGATTGAGCGCACAATGAAGAAGGGCCCATCCTGGATGAAGAGACTGACCCCGATGTTCCACAGTTCTGCGCTGTACCTGCACAGCAGCAGGCTCGGGATTCGCCTGGTCGTCGCGGCTTGTTTGCAGCCAATGTGCTGTACTGGAAATAAAACATGCTTAGGTTAACTAACTCCCTCCAACTTAGCTGGGATTGACCTTGGAGGCACCTCACCCCCTAATCCACCTATAACCCTGGATTGTAAGTACATTCAACATTAGTTGCAGTGCGTCCTCCAYACTGCTTTTAAACAATTCACCTGCTAGCATTGCTTTTCCTGTGTTGCATTTTTCAAATCACAGATAAAACCAGTGATGTTTGACCAGGGGAATTTCAAGCATTGTAGTTAGGAGGAAAATGTGGTCCCTGCTTGCCATATGAAATGGAGCTACTGCTGTTAACATTTAGCCTTCTGGGGATCAAATCTCATGTGACTATTGGAACTTGCATAGATACATTCCCCTTAATTATACCAGTGGTTACCATTTTATACGTGTATATATATATATGTAAAACCAGAGTTGGAATGCTCTTTAGGACATGGTGTCTAGAGATAGATCATTAAAGTTTTAGATATGCTAAATATTGCAGCCTCTTATGAAAATGCATCCAGCAGCTCCACTAACTTGTCTCTCATGCAGCATAAATTCCTTTATTAAAAAAAAAAAAGAAATTACTGTGATGCAGTAACAACCACCAAATGTTTTAACTTATATCTTCCTTCCATACCTCTGCAAAAACTGTTTAATTCAACACTAGGAAGAAGAAATGAGAATACAAAGTAGAAAATGAATTCTAGAAAAGGGAAGGCATTTTCTGCATCCATTAAGCAAAATTTCAATAGCAGGTTTTTTTAATACATTTTTGTATCATTTAATTGTCCTAACTGCATTATTGTAGTCCAATAATGAATCTGCTCAAACTCCTATTTTAAGCCATGCCTGATGAGCAAGCAAACATTCCAGTGCTTGAATAAAAAGCAATTTCTGTGCAGCTATATAGAATTACCTAAAATAAAATTTGTACCATAATAAATTTCAGAGTAAATGTGTGTTTTCAAGGAAGTAGAAAAGGAATAAGCGAGGGAAAAATGCCATGTTTGTTTAATACCTTTTTTAAGTGTCGTACATCTTTAACGTAATGTATTTTGCTAGTGTCAGGAATCTTAGCTGTAATAATTCAATAAATTTGAAATGCTGCTGCATAATTTTTTAAGGAGGTGAGTAGCTGAGAAAGTATTTTAGCATTTTAACTCAACTTCAGTGTTTAAAATAAAGCCTAATGCTCTCCATGAAGAAAAGCTAATGAAAAAATCCTAAAATAATTTTTCATTACTACTTTATTATTTTAATCAATGTGCCAATCTGGTCATTAATTTCAGGGAATATGCTGGTGAGTCTAGAATCTTTGTACTCATGTATTTGAGTTGCAAACTTGTAATGTTTGGAGGCTAAAATGTTTGGAACAGATGGATCCATTATTCTCCTTGGATCTAGAGAAGCCCTTTCTGTCTAGTGACAAATACCACCCTAGACTGGCTGACCGTCACGCTTTCTAGTTTGAGGTAAGAATCCACAGTTTCAGATTCTATAGGTTGCCTGTGAGAAATCTCTCTTCTGAGTCTACGGCATTTTGGGCTGGGCTGTTCCCTGTGGTTAAGGATAGCCTCTTATGGTGATAAAGTCCAGGTGCCTCCCCAGCCTGCAGCCACGCCATAAGCCCAGACCAGATCTATCTCAAGAGCTCAGAAGTTTAAGGTAGTAACCGGCAAYTGGAGCAGATGCTCCGACACACTTGCTGCAATTTCATTTTTTTCTGGATGCATGTGGAGTTTTAGTGTGGAGATCAGAGGTCTGCCAGTGAAACAAGTGTTTCCTCAAAGGAAACCACACTGTGTTTTCTTCAGAAAACATCATTGTCTTTCATATAAATTGCTTTCTATCCGAAGTCTTTGGTCACAGCCTGCGGTGTGTGCACAAAGTGCTTAGTGAGCACAGCCCCCARACATGCCAGCAAGAGCTCTAAAGAAAAGCACTAGTTTTTCTCTTTTTGTGTCTGTTTGCAAATACTAACCTGCAAGATCAAGCGGAAACTGTAACATACTCCAGGTCCATACAGCAAGAATGGCATTAATGAGAGCATAATTCTTCCTATGGAAGGGAAAACAAGGGATAACAGTGAAGATGCAGTCTCCCTAGGTGATAACAGGATGGTTTCCTTTAGTGTTTAGAATATCARTTAGAGGTTCAGCCCAACAGCGATTAATGCATCTTTTTGGGATGTGCTAGTAGGCCTAAGGAAAACCATGGCACCCTTTGGTATGGAATTTCTGCTGTTCAGGCCATGTATCGTTAGAGTAAGCATGTGATGCTAACTTTACACTGCTTGGCATATAGAAATAGACTTTGTGGTTTGAAGAGGAGATATCTTTACCCTCACAGTGATTTTTACATTGCTTGCAAGCCTGAAATTTCTCTACTATGAGGAAAGGACCACTTTTCCTGCCATAAAACCTCTTTGGAGTTATAGAAGACATGATTGAATAATGTGTTTGTAAGAGAGAATGAACCTTTTCTGTGATTCTTTTTCTATGATGGATGTTCACAATTCAGCTCTGTGCTGCAGGGGTATGTTGGGACTTAGATCCTCTGGGGGAAAGCTGCAATGTTGAAATTCAAATCTTAAAACAAATATAGCCTTGCACAATGCAAATGTTTTATGCCAGCAAATATTGCTTACCGTACATCTTCAATGTCCAAGGTTTCACTGGCAAATTCAAGTATATCCGCTGCGGTTCCCACAAACATGAGAAGTAGCTGAGATAGTTGATCCCGAGTGATCTCAACCCCAATAGGAAGAAGCCATCTCCCAACTACTAGCAGAAGTAGAAAAGTCTGGTGGAGGGCCAAGGTCCATACAGTCTCACAGATTGTGGAGAGCTGATTGACAAAGACTTTAGCCTAAGAGATCAAAAGACAAAACAAAAAAACCTAATAACATACTGTAACAGCAGGAGATTGACATAAAAGAAACCTTCCACACTGGTGTTCACCCTTGAGCCTGATTTCTTTCTCTTGCATGCTGCATTAAAGAAAATGATCTCTATGTTGCAGGTGTGACTTGAAAAAGGCACATCAACTTCTTAATGAAACTTCTTAGTAAGGATTAGTGATGCTCTTCCTTGTGCTTTTGTTCTGCTCTCATTTTTTCAGCTGAGCATTATCTTTTGCAGAACTGCTACCCAGACACTTGCTAAATTCAGTTACTCAGATTTGGAGGACAGAAGTGGGATATAGTCCTCCTCTTCACACCTTTCCTACCGCTAACGGTTAGCGCATAACTTGTAGACGACTCTTTTCACAATATTGTTTTGACACATTTTTGTGCTCATGGTGTGAGAGAGACTGCCCAAACAGACCCAACAACCCTTTCTAACTGCTCTTTATCTGAATATTGTAAGATCCCTTTAGGAATAAGAAAAGAAGTCCTACCGTCTGAATTATGTGGTGGTCTGTCCCCTCACTTCCATGAGTGCTGCCTCTGGATTGATTGAAGTCTTGGTTGCTGACGTTCACCTGAACTGCTCCAGGCTCGTTGCTGCAGTACTGTTGTGACACAGACATTGTGCATGTGTGAATGCCCTGTGGTGCATGGGATGCGCTCTGCACTGTTGGGTACTTGAGTACCAGGGCGCCAGGAAAAGTAACATTGGCTAAGCCATAAYGGGAAGTTCCATCTCTGGGTGAGGAGGAGCTTCTTTCCTGTGAGGGTGATGGAGCTSTGGAACAGGCTGCCCAGAGAGGTTGTGGAGTCTCCTTTTCTGGAGATCTTCAAAACCTGCCTGGATGCCACCCTGTGCCATGTGCTCTAGGGGACCCTGCTGGAGCAGRGGAGTTGGACTAGATGATCTSTAGAGGTCCTTTCCAACCCTAAAGATTCTGTGATTCTGTGATTACTTGAGCGGCAGTAAATTGGTGGYGGGACTATGTGACCAAGAGCTTGGAGGTAAGCAGCACGGCGTTGCCGTTCTGCCTTCACCCCGATGCTGGCCTGCAGCAGCTAGGATAAGATTTTGAGAAAATTCCTTAACATCTCATTCCATTGCAATCCTATAAAAAAGGGATAATTTAAAAAAAACAAACTATGCTGTTATTAAAGACTTTTATCCTGTCCTATTTGTGCTGCAGAACAGCAAATGACTTTCATTTGGGCCCTTCTTGCCATTTTATTGTACAAGGAGCAATTGTTGTGAGACCTGGAACGTGTTTTCGCGCATGCCGTATCCAGCATAGCGCCTGCCAAGGTAAAGGCAACATTTTCCAGCAAACATCACATTCTAGGAAACTTCAGATTCCGCTCTTCTCCTTTTGATACTTTGCTTTGTTTCTGATAACACTGCACAGTGTCTGGACAAATGCTGCCTCTTGCCTGTTCTTGTAGATAAATGGAGCAACTTCCTGTGGTTTGAAAAAAATCAGGGAAAAAGCCACAACTTGTTGCTTTTATAGTGGGTGATGAAGGCTCTTAAAGTGAATATTTGGCTTGTTTGGACAGTAGGTGTGATGGCATTGAAAGATTGACATGGAGATATAGGGAATATGCTTCTATTTGGAGGAGGGAAGTCTGTGCATGGAAATGGTGAGACCATGGCTGGTGCTGGGGCCAGTGACAGCCTGGCAGGGCTGMTGTTGCTGGCATGGCTGTGTGCTCGGAGGGGTATGGAAGAGACGTGGGAGGGCTCATTCTGGGGATATTAAACATGAAAAACTTAGCCAGGATCTGGATAAGGCTTTTTCTTGGTTGTCTGTAGAAGATTCTTGCTGTCTATGGAGACCAGCCTCCCTGGCCAAAGTCTGGGCACAGATCAAGTTTGAGCAGCCCTTAAAGGCAACAGGAGATGGACAGCTGAGGAGACCATGACTTAAGGCTGTTTCATGACTGAGGCACAGGGATGCTGGGAACTACCTTTCCAGAGAGCCTAAGAGCTCCCAGCACATAAATGGAAGGGGTGAAAGACCGTRGTGAAACGGGACCTGGAGTGGCGCCGTGTGCCGGTGTAAGCGGGCAGGAAGGCGCTGGCAGCGCTGCTCTGGCACTGCCATGTTGTGGCCTGTGCTGTGCCACCAGCGGGCAGCAGAGCAGCAGGTCCCTTGGCCTGGCCTGGCCTCATGGAGCCAGTGGCTGCAGGGAGGTGGCATGGAGCACGCTGCAGACCCTGYCCCCTTGCAAATGGAGCAGGGTGGGGGGCAGGAGGTGCATCTCTTTCTCAGCAGCACGAAGGTGCAGAAAATGTTTCTTTAAGAAAATACATGTTACTTTATCAGGGTTTTCCACAGGTTCCTTACGTGTAATTTTCAAGGCTACTCCTGGCTTACTTGGGGCTCCTACTTCAAAGCTAGGCTCTGTGCATTCTAACAGAAGGGATTCCTTGGAGCCCCAACCATATCTCTTCCTGACTACACGAAGGCAGGAAATGGAAAAGAGCAGTTGCAAAAAGCAGGCACTAATTAGCCTCCTCATTTTAAGCATGTTCTTATCTTGTTTTGATTTGTTTCTCTCTGAATATTTATTAAAAGTGGTGTTTGTTTGCCTGAAAGGCTGGAGAAGAGCCTTATTTTGTATCCTGTATGTGCGTGTCAATGGGAGCACTGACGCCAAGCACATTTGTGTACACAATTATGTAAGATTGCTGTCAGGAGAAGAATGCCCGCAAATTGTTTCTAGTAAGAGAATCCCACGTCAGAATGAGCCTGAGCAMTATGGTTACTGTATTTGATCATTCCTTAAAATGCCCAAATAAGAGTGGTTAAGAATAGTTACAGAATTTACCAGGACTGCATCTMTTAGCTGAACGGGTTGCTTACGTGGAGCCCTGTGCTAAGGGTGGCTGCTTATTGTTCTGTGCACTAATGCAGCAGGCACTTGAGAAGATAGGTGGCACTTGTTCATCTAGGTTTTTTATGCCTTATGAAGGAAGAATGGATTTTTGTTTTTAAATGGATTAAATGATGTTAACTTTCTTTCCACTCTGTTTTGCTGACAGCAATCTTTTTCACTCAATACAATTCAATTTACTTCCTAGAGCCTCTCTCAAAAGTATAATTCATCCTTGAATACTTTACTGCAAAGCAGTACTTCCTATGCAGTGACTATTTCCCTGTTGATATATGAATAGTATTACTTATGTCCAGTTCTGCAGTGCTCAGAGAGGCTAAATTGCCTTGGCCTTCCGGAGGAGAGGCTGCCTCCTAGAACGTGCCTTAAATAACAACAGCACGGGCACAGGCGGTTGATGCTGCTTCTCAGGGGTTCAACAGGAGATCACAGTCCCACTGCCTTAAGACCACGCACTATTTTCAAGACATATATACTAAAACCTGAGTCCAGCGGCTGTGTGATTACCTATTCTATTAGCATTTTGATAAGGGAAAGGCTGGCAATGCCTTAGTATAAAGGGTAGTTCTTGTGTGGGGTGAGTCCTTGAGAGGGCTGCTCCTCTCCCATGGGAACAGAGTTTGACTCTGTTGGATTGGGCTTTTCCAGAATTCTCTTTCCTATCTCTGCAGGTATAAACCAAGCTGTTAACTTGATATACTCCCTCTTTAATACACAGTAGCAGTATATCAATAAGAACAAAGTATGCCATGTTCTAACATCATTTTGGGAAATAAACTGCTGCCTTTGACTACAGAATTAGCTTGTTTCTCAGACCAGATTTAACTATGACAAATGTTCTCAATATCCACGTTACCTGTCTGTGACTGTTTAAGGAGATTTGGGAAAATGAGAGGACAATAAATTCCTGCTGTTSTATCTAGAAAAAGCCTTAGGCATTTTCAGTGTAAACACAATTTTGAATATTTGATTATGTTCCTGTGGGCTGTAACAATGTTTCAAGGAAGAAAATGAGGCRCTACATCTCCTTAGCCTAATTTATGCCTTTCTCTCCCCTTTCTTTTTTTGTTCTTATTTGTTTGCTTGCTTGCCATTCTGGCCTCTTCTGCCACAAGTGTAAGGTGCTCCATATGTGCAAATGGGGGCTGGACAGATAAAGGTCCCCTCTCCTCTGGGCCAGAGCTGCTGTGGGAAGCAGAAAGCAGCTTGAGTGGAGGCTTTCTTGGCTCGAGGTGCCAGCTCAAGGGCTCCATCCCAAGTCTGGCTGTTACCATCTGCCAAAGGGACTGGGACCTTTAAAAGGTCTCCAGTGTGCTTAGGTCCTGGGGTGGCATCTAGACCCGCAGCTGGCCCCCAGATTACAGCATGAGCCCAAAAAGGCTATAAAGAGGTACAGACAAATTACCACCTGCTGGTTAATTTGTGGGAATAGTCTGGGAGTATGACTGGCACATGTCTCCATTTTGGCTTGCTTGGAGTTGTGGCATCTGCCTGCAAGTGCTGTGAAACCAACACTTTATTTTACAAAGGCCTCTAAGGCAATGAAATTCTTTAAATCCTGCCCAGGATGGTGAAAATGCTAATCTGTGGGTGAAAAGCAGTATTTCATTAGTCTCAAAGCTTCTAGGTCTCAGTTTCCCAAAATAATACAAATAAATTGTCTCATTTTGGGTAGGGATGAGGCCCATTATTTGACAAGGAGGAAATGTGTAGTAGTGCATGGAGAGTGCTAGTAGCTCTGTGGGACTCTCATAGCATAGCAGTGTTCCCCATAGCAGTGGGAGATCCACCAGGAATAAATGGAAAATGGGGGCAAGAGCATACAGACTCCTCTATGCTCCCATCCCATCAATCAAATAATGTGTCTCCTTCTACCAGCCCATCTTGTCTCACGATAAATACCTGAGTCCCATGATGAATTTCTAGCAGCCACAATGATGGTACTGTGCAAATCAGATATAAAAATATTGCTGGGGAAAACCTGCAAAGGAAAAGAAACCTTTGGTGTTACATCATAAATGCCATATATCCTACTGTTATCTGAGTTGGACTTTGGTAATGCTGCTGAAGATACTTTACAGTGTGAACTGTATCTACTGCCATATGGCAGTTGCTGCAAATCAGAGTTAGCATTCTTGCTGAGTTCCTGTTGCTGCCACTGCTCATGGGTTGTAGGTTTATTAGCAAACCCATCTTGAATCAGATATGGACACATTTCAATCAATTCTTGAAGTTTTTCTGTGTTTCTACGACAGCATTCTCTGCATGTCAGGGAGGCTCTAGCAAATGTGGCCTTTCTGAGCTCATGGAGGGCTTGTTGTTAAATCGAGACATTTCTGAATGCTGCTGGTACAAAGGCCATTGATCAAACTTTTGTGCACTGATGAAAAAAAGTCGGAAATAGAATCGGTTTGCCTAAAACAAGCATTTTTTTCATCACAAGATCTTTGAGAGACGGGTAAAGTGACCTGGCCATGTAAGAGTGGGTCTTAGCCTTCTGTCCCGTTTGTGCTGGCATTCATATTGTCAAGACGTTTTTAGAGTATTTTTCTCTAGTTAACTGTCCCTGCTACTTTTCTGTATAACCTATCATAAATGTTAGCAAGGACACAGCAAAGCTTTATCATCTCCACCAGCTTAAGCTGGGTTTCTTCAGGAGTCCCACGGTKGTTTCATCACTCTTTCTGTAAGCTCCAGTTCCTGTGAGGCTTGCCAAGGTTTCTGATCACGTCTGCCAATATGTGTTACCGTCCCTGTCCTTTTGGAGAAGGGATGATGTCGGTCTGCCTCTGCCATGGCACAAAGCAGGGAACACAGCAGTGCCCTGGTGCTGCCCYTCAGCCTGTGCCTAAGTCTAGGGCTAAGCGGTGGCGTCGACCTAAATGTGCTTGCTTGCATCCCYCTCTCCCACCACTGGCATGTTCTGCAGTGAGGTTTTGTGACAGCTATGACTGCAGCACTGTTTCTGTCAAAAGATGCTGCATTTATTGTCTCAAAAATAGTGTTTTTTTGTAATCATGGCTTTTCCACTAGAAGGTAAGTTTTGAGGAAGAAAAACACTGCATCTCAGGAAGATGACTGGTTGCTGAGTTGCTATGAAATGCTTCAATCGACCCTTTCAAGATAAGATAGATGTATTTTTAACAAAACTAGCTGTTACTGATTCGGTGGTGTTTTAGCCTGGTGGTTTGGGAAGAGAACACGTATCTCATTTGAATTGGAGCGCTRCCACATTTTACAGTATTTTCTGTAGGATTCCAGCTCAAGGCAAAACGCTTCCAGCTGGCAGGTTAGCACTGCTGAGCTAATGACAGCAGATCAGGCCAGGAGAGCGCAGGAGCTTTAACCCTGCTTTTCTTTCAGGAGGAGCAATCTGGAGGGAATATTACGTGGCCAGGTCCACAATATTACTTTTTCTCCACATGTGCTGTTTAATTACTGGTGCTGKTATAATAGCAACAGCCTTTCTACACAAGCGAATGGCCAGCCTGGAGCTCTCAGAGCCGGGAGAGATCTGTGGCACATTCTCTGCACRGGTCAGTGGACACCCACAGAGGCAGTTCTGTGGATGTGGATGGCTCTGTGTTGAGCGCTAGTGTCCCCTACAAGGGGAGAAAGTTACGCAGATGCAGCTGGATGCCAGCCATTTGTCTACAGGTCTTTCCTACCTCTAATGTGCTTCGTCGCACTGTCTAGAGCATGGGATCTCATCCACTGTAAATATTTGCTTCTAGCTGAATGTGCCCCATTCTTCCAGCACATATTCACCTGAATTCAATGTGCTTTCTGTAGCTATTTGACTTGGTTTTTCCAAAAGCTGGCATGGCAACTGTTCCTTTGTGAAGCCCCTGCTGCCGCCTCCTTTCCTCAGTGAATCGGCTACGCTCGCTCTGCCTCCCTTCTGCAAGCGGYGGCTTTGGAGCTCTGCTGCCTTTCCACATTCCTGGGTGATCAGGAAGCCCAGCTTCACCACCGTGGTGGCTACACTGAGCTCCGGAGTGGCACGGCCAGGCAAGCTGTCGCACAGCGCTGCTTTTGCTGTGACTGCCTTCRCAGGTGGCCGTGGGCGTGAATCTAAAGTCACTGAAGTGCAGYGCCCTGTGGGTCGCGGTGCCTGCAGCATGAGGCTTTTAAAATCAGGAGCCCTCAGTGAAACCTGAGCGGCTGGCTGGACGAGCCCTTCCTTCGTCCAGAGYGTTGCATGTGGATGAGCAGTGCGTGTTTGCAGCCATCTCACGGGAGCGGGCATTACCCCAACACACGTGAAAACTCATGTGCTCGGGCAAGCTATTTCACTGCTCGGGCAGCCTTTCCAGCTGGAAGCCTCCTCTCTCACCCAGCCTCTCAAGTTGAAATCCACATGTTTAACCGCTGGCGCTGTACGGGGAGATGGGTCGCTGCTCATCTCGTGTTTGTCACCGAGTCCTGGCGCTTCCTGCGGCGGGCGCTGTGCCCGCAGCGGCGGGGCACGCACCGCGGGGCGCCCGCCGCAGCCTGCGGGGCCTCAGCGGCTGCCGGGGGAGGTGCCGGCCCCTCGGCGCGAGGCAGCGCAGGAGCGTGTGTGTGTCTGCACAKGGCACACACAGACACGCACCCCGCCAGGCTGCCTCTCCTGGGTGCCCCCAAGAGCTGGCAGCGCCCGCACCAGCACTTCCCCAGCTCCCTGTCCCCCAGGGGAAATGCGACCCCAGCAAGCGGAGCAGGAACAAAAGCGGGGCAGCAGGGAGCCCCGTATCAGCAGCAAAGCACGTGCAGAGAAGCGAGAGGGGCTCGGTGGAGCCGGCGGGTATGCTCACCATTTGTAGCCTCTGCCTTGTTTAAACTTGAGGGTGAGCCCCGTCTCGAGGCACAGGAGCAGATTGAGCAGTGCCAGCAGCCAGTACTTGGGCTCTTTCTTCACCGCGGTCACCCTCCAGACGCCGATGAGCGAGTGCAAAACGAAGAGCAGGCGCGTAACGAGCGCGTTGCACAGGACGAGCAGCTCCATGCCGGGGCCGGGCCCCTGCCCGGGCCGCTGCCGCGCTKCCCGCTCTCCCCGGCGCGCTGCGCGCACCCAGACCTCCTCTCCTCTCCCATCCCCACAAAGGGGCCCATTATAACAAAAAAGAAGCGGCGTTGCCCCTCCCCCAGACTTCCTGAAAACTTTTTAAAGGGAGGGGAAAAAAAAAAAAAAAAAGCTCCTGCTTCCAAGCTGCGTGGTGTGCGGGGCTGGCCCGGCGCGCTGAGGCGCGGGCGGAAGGGGCCGCTTCGGCCCGCTCGGGCGGCCCCTTGGGGGCTGCGGGGCGGGAGGTCGCTGCCTCGGCGAGCAGCCGTCTCCGCGCTCGCTGCGCTCCCTTCCCGCGGTTCAACACGGAGGAGAGAACGTAGGGAGTGKTGCTAGTTCAAATTCGCCTTGCTGAAGCTTCCGTGCTTTAGTGTGGCTGAGAACTGTCCTTCCCCTCCTTCCAAAAGACAGAATCTGCATTTGGCAGCTTTTAAAWTTGTTCATTTGCATCACAATAAATAAAGCAGAAGCCATGTGCTGAGTTCAGGCCTGGRAGCCCTCCCTGAGTGCAAATGCTTCTGAGTGGGGGTTGCTGTTGAATAGATTGTTCAAGTTTCATTGAGGGTTAGCTTCTCTACYTTGTACAAGTTTTCATCTAAATATTCTATTGAATTATTTCCAGCCTGCTTCAGATTTAAGGAAGCAGGCACAGGGAGGAAATGCAGAAAAAAAGCTTGTAATCTCAGCTAATGCTTTACCTGACAGGCTGGTGGGTACCCTTGTGAAAAGGTATTTTCCATGAATATCAAACTCTCTCAATGCTTAAATCCAAGTGTTCCTCACTACAAAACCAAGATTCTTTCTCTGACTCTCTGAAATGAGTGCTGGCCAACTGATATCCTGATAGAAGACTGCTTAAAATCCCATAAATACATAGATAAAATTAAAGGCTCTCCCACAGCATAAATCACCCACACAGGAAATGCCTGAGTAAATAAATGGACATTGGCATGCTAAATGCACAGACACATTGTGGCTTTGGAAAGATTGTGATCAATGGGGCAGTCCATTGCTGTGATGCCACAGTTTGGGAAAGATGTTTTGCTGGTAGTTCAGTAGTTCTGCATGTTAAAAACAGTTTGCTTTCGTGCTGTTTAACAAATAAGCTGTTTAAGAAAGTGACTGCACCAAAGGGCAAYGTGCAGTCTGAATGGGTGCAAGTGGCAGCCCTGAGCACAAAGGCTGTAGCTTTGTGGTGGCACTGCCGGCCAGGGCAGCAGCGTGGCAGTGCCGTAGGCTGTGGCGATGTGTATCGCAGGTATGCAGGCCTTTTGCTCTGTCCAGGTAAGTAACTTGTTGTATCTAGACTGGACAGACTACGCTTCAAATGTATCTGTAGGCGTCTTGTGGAGTACCTGGTTTGGGACCCCAGGAGGACCAACCCTTGCCCTCAGTGTCTCAGGGGATGTGATTTAGGGAGTAACAGCTGAAGAGCCCCCTTCCTGCAGCAGGGATCTTGTGTGCTGACTAGCTTTAGCACTCCTGCAAGACACGATGCTGAACTCTGGCAAGTCCCCGTGCTGGGGTTTGATGTGGCAGCRTGAGGCAGCATTCAGCCCTGTGTAAAAGCCTGCAGAAGTAGTGTTTTCCCCTTCTCACTGTCACATTTACCAATGTTTTTGCTCTTTCTGTTCTTTTTTTTATATTTTCTGCTAATTTTCCCCTTACAGCTATAATACCAGCTAGCACAAGATAGGGAGTCCTTGAGGAGAAACCCTGTGCATGTCTATCCTGTTCTTGTACTCTTCCCTTGAGCATGGACTTAAGAATACTGTTGGAGGCAGGCGGATGGATGGATGGATGGATGGATGGATGGATGGATGGATGGATGGATGGATGGATCTTTAAGCCAAGATGGCTGCCTTACCTTCCAGCTCCTAAGGAAATTGGGACAGGAGTGAGAGGAAAACTGTTCATGGATATGGTAACCTGGCAGCATGAGTTGGATCTGAGCTCAAAGGAAGATTGGTGTCTGTGAGGAAAGCTCTCTTAATAACGTTCCTTCTCTGCCACCACCTTTTCTCTCTCTGGAAGTTTTTCTGTGTGAAAGCTGAGAATTGCCTTCCTCTGGGAGCCAGTGTGAATTAGATGCCTCTGGATGAGCTGCTCTACTTCTACAAATCGTAGACATGCTGGTATGAGGCTGTAGTGGTGTCGCTGGGTATTTCATACAAGGTACCTTGGCACTCCATGTCTGTATTCACATTGTAGTCAACTGCAGAAAGTTACATGCACTTGGGAAGCATGAAATGTTCCTGTGCCCTCACCTGCACCTGGYCAGCTTCTGCAGGAGTAGTAAATTTGGTGTTCAAAAAACCTGTGCCACAGAATCATTGCATGTATTTTGATCCAATATATGCTTCTGGGGTAAGTCCCTATTCTAATTTAGTTAAACAGATCCAGGAGCTGTCGGTTRCTTGGGAGGTGCATCAGTTCCCAAGAAAGGAACCAACTGTGAAGTGAATTACAAGCTGAGCACAAACCAGCAGTACTGTGCTGTTGTGGATGCTCACCTTACCAAGTGGAGGCAGAGCCAAAGCCTGCCAAGGRCCTGCTCCCATCTGCTCAGGAAGGCCTTAGCTGAAGTGCTATCCTATTTTGGCACAGCTCTTCCAAGAAAGTATGTCAATCCGTGTGGGAGAATCCAGTGGAGAAGAGCAAGAGTGTTTATGGAGTGGGAAGCGARTGTATTGCATACATGAACAGTATGTTTTTTGAGTAACAAAGTGAGACACCGCTTTCTGTTGAAGTGTTTAAAGAGGTGACAGAGCCCCATGCCAGTCCTCAAGGACCCTAGTTTGGACTGGAATACAGGAGCTGGGAATCCTGTGAGGAGGTGCTGGAGTAATCTTGTGAAAATGTGCAGTATTGAAAACACTGTTTAATCCGCTTAGAGCACACCTTGTGTTCAACTTGAAGCTCATCAAAGCAAATGGTCCCAGAATCTCCTCATGTTACGTGTCTATAAGCTTGTCTGTGGCTTGGGCCCAGTGGCTATTAGGTGTTTTCAGTTCAATAGAGACTTGTAATTTAATTGGCAATAATCATAATCAAAGAAGTAACTAAAGGACACTAAGCAAGAAGCTGAAAGAAACTGGAGATGAAAATGGAGATGAAAATGGGTTGTAAACCCAATGCAATTGTTAGATGCAGTCAGCAGTGTCACTCTGTGAAGGAGATGCCCTGGGCTGTATAAAGAGACCTGTAGCCTGCAAGAGCTGAGTTATTGCTTCCGCTTTCCTTGGTGCAGGGAAAGACTTCGGCTAAACCAACCTAATCCAGGTGTCGTATTTCCAAGAGARCCCTGTCTGGATAGAGGTCCAGAGACGTACGAATCTGCTGAGGAAAACATAAGGGGATGCTGTGACTCAGTCTAGAGCAGAGAAAAGGGAGAGGAGAAGTGGTCAAGTATTCAGGAAGCTGTGCAGGAAGGCCAGGAATAGCCTCATTCCCAGTCCCAAAGCACCAGGAAGGAAGTCAAGAGCTTAAAAAAACAGTAAGAAAGATCACAATTAAGTATCTGGATACATGTCCTGACAGGAAGGAGAGTGAAGCACTGAAATGGTGCAGAGAGATGTCAAATCTCCATTGTGGCACGCTTTTAAGCACAGATTAGGGAAACATCTGTCAGGAATGACAGCAGTGTAGCGGATCAYGCTTTGGGGCAGAGGGCTAACTAGGTGATCTCTGGAGGTTTCTCCAAGTCTTATCTCCCAGGGCTCTCAGGTTTGTTTCTTTATTATCTGAGGATTGTCCCAAGCCACTGTGGAAGTTTCTTGTTTAAATTAAATCTGCTTAATTTATTTTTCAATAGAGTTCTTAAAGAGGAGGAAATTACTTGTTTTCTGAATGCTTGACTGCAAACTGTGAGCAATTATGACAGCCTTTGAAAGAGATCACACGTGTGACAGTTAACATATATGCCAAAATGAATAGAAATGCATTACAGCTTTACATGCAAGAAAAAAAAAMCAAAAGAGATCTAATTTTGGCATAAGTGAAAGTCTGATTTTTGTTGATCAAATGCAGGAGAGGAGAGCCAAATCTTTCAGAACATGATATGTGGTAGAAGGTGCTAGCTGTCTTAGTAAGACTGTGAAAGAAATGGATAAAGCAGTGAAAAAACGGCACATAAAAAGATTAGCTCTCCAGTAAAGAGCCAATATGATTGCAGAAGCATTAAAATCCCTGCAGGAGATTTACTGAGGACTCTGCTCTGGATTAGAATTTGATATAAAATAACTTAACTGAAGTCATACAATTTTTGTGCCATTTGTAGCTGAGTTAATAGCATATGTTCCTGGAGGATTACAGTCAATGATTAAGGAAATTAGGTTTTKTTTGAATTTAATTTAGTTGTATAAAGCTGCTACAATAATTTACAGCTTTGATATTTAATATTTAATAACCCAGATCTTAAAAGAATCCAAGATATAGCAGTGTCATTATATATTGAAATATTATCTTCATAACTCATTTATATTTGCTAGTTGATAAGAACGTTCATCAACTAGATGGGCTCAACAGGAGCTATTTGATAAAACAAATGCTGTTTTACAGGCAGAGGAGAAAATCTTCCCCTACCTGTTGTCTGGTAAATCATAATTCACGTAAAAAGAACTTTGCCGTTTCAGTAATGGTTTAGTGCAAGAACATACCTTGAATAGTTTTCTTTCCTTTAATTTCCAAGCTTGGGGCTTTGTGAACATTACAAATCCACTTGCCCTTTATCATCCCTCTGCCCCTTCCCTCCAGGATTTTTTTTAACTTTCTTCAGTTTCCAGATTAGCAAGTTATCCTGCCTGTGCTCAGAGGGGAGGAGGATGGAATGGAGCACCCTGATCCAGAAATCCAGCCTCAGAAATGTGACTTTGCCACCGAGTTTAGAAGGGCCAAAAGGTGTGGCATTATGGGCCGCTATTTTCCAGGGGCAGTAAGGTTGGCGTGAGCTTCAGTTCACATGCATAATAATAAGTACCTCAGGGGTGAATGTAGGGAGGATGAGGCAAAGCATAAGAACCGTGTGAAAACCCCACAGAAAATGTCGCTTGGGTTTGAGGCATGGTGAAACGGTGTCTGGACAYGGTTTTAGTGCAGCTGTAGCAGAGAAATGTCAGCGACTTTTGCACATGAGATACCAGCCTCAAAAGAGAGAATATCTCTGGGCTTGGAAGAGAGTCAATCAAGTCTGCCAGCCAAACACCAATGGCTCTGCTTTTGTTTTTGCTGCAAGCACCTTTGCATATATGTATATGTATACAAAATAYGTATAGGTACATATTTTGGCTCTCCCTTGAGATGCATTCAGAGGCTAAGGAGGAAAACTGTACTGAAACAGCCTATGATAACACCATCACCTTAGTATTTCTACACACTTATTATTTAGGATGAGTTTTTAGTCTCTCTTGGTGTTGGAAGTTTTCAAGAGCTGGGAAAGGACTGAAAATCTGGACAGAATCAAAATATAGGTGAGCAGGCTAGAGAGTTCTCAGGTGAATGTAGACAAGGCGAGTGAGAGAGTGAAAAGAAAACATCTCTCCTTCTCAAGAACCCTCTGTGACAATCTATTAATCAGGTTCATCATCACCACAGCATAAATACAATGACACGTGTCTTGTCCGAGAGCAAGGCTTCCATAAAGCTGTCAAGATGCTTAATTATGTTCTTCTGTTGGGTATGGGTGCAGCATGGCAAATAAAAACAGGAAATATGATAAGCCATACTGTTTCTGAACCTCAGTACTGCACTGTCTTCCCTGTCCTCTTACAGTCAAGGAAAACTTTTGAAGGACAAATATTGCCACGTCTTCATTGCTTGCAAAATATATTCAGTTTTTACAAACAAACTTTGTTTTGTTTTTTACAAACAAACTTTGTTTGTTTTACAAACAAAGGTTGTTTCTGAGTAAACTATCTGGGAAAAAAAAGGGACTCTGAGTGCCAGAAATATTTTTGTAATGTTGATATCCAAGTTATTAATACCTGATCTGTCAACCATAGAAATTTTGATTTTATTTTCTTTTACTGAGTAGAACGATATTGTTGGGTTCACTGACAATATCAAAAAGGAGCAATCATTAAAAATTTTGTTTCTGATCGGCCCCCCCATGARGCTAACAGTGCTAGCTTTTTTATAAATAATTTATCTGTTATCGTCTCTTGGGTGTTTTATCCCGTTGACTACACTTCCCTCAGCCTTCATTTGAGACACCTGTCTGTACCAGTGCTGCTCTAGATGATGGTTTGAGAAACCTGAATAAAACAGCTTATATGATGTACTAGGCACCTACAAATACCTTGCGCAGTTTAAACTCAGCAATGTCACAGTGTGTTCTTAATGGTATTTAAACTGCCTTCAAGTCAAATGTCAAACCCAAACATTGTTTATGGGAGAAGTCACACATGGAAAAGCTGATTTAAAGAAAAAAAAAGAGAACCCRTTAATGATCCGAGTGAATGGCTATTAGTTTTTATGAATTTGCTGAGTCTGTTAAATTGCATATGAGTTAGTAAAATCTTATGTGACAGGAAAATCTTCAGCATCTGACAGGAGGTGATTATAAAACTTAGTTCAAAACTTTTCATTATTGTTTCCTATCTTCTCTGTATATAGTACATGATGGTAACAACCACTACCGGGTGTGAAGGAAGGATCTGTTGCTATGGTTTTGACACGTGCTTACGGCAACTTTACCCTCAAACTCCTTCAGAGGAAAGTTTAGGAATASTTTGGAGTATTTTTCATACCAAATGGCAAACAGAGGAAATGAAATCTCATCATCAGGTTTTATTTTCATTTTTATGAGCAAAAACTAGTTACTTTGTCCAGGAGTTTCCATTAGAATACTTTGGGGTCAGCTTCTGGTAACACCTTAAAYGTGGGGAAAGACTTCTGTCGCTGTTCGAAATGTGTTGGCTGAGTAATTGTCTCCATCACCTCTGCTGCCAACGGGTGTGTTTCCTCTGCTGGAAATTTGGATGGGATCTATTCACTTAGTGTTTTAACATGGACTCGGTAGACATTAAAGTTGATGCATCAGTACACTGCTATGTTATTAAGAAATCCCACCTTCGAATTCTTTGGTCTGTACCTGCACCAAAAAACAGAGGCTCTTCTAGAAAAGGAAATACAAACTTTTCTGTATTTTGCTGTTTGAAAGTTTGGGATCCCAAATAGAGAAAGAAAGATGGTTTGAGAAGGAGAAAGGCAACATGTTCCCCTGTGTTTCACACGAAGAAAGAGCCTTTATTATTTTGACTGTACCAAGTGAAAACTAAATCCTTTAGAATAAACCTGGTAATAATAAAATACAGAGCTCAAAGATTCTCAGTCCCAAGAGAGAGGTGCAGGTTTTGGAAGCTCTATGAAAATGAGCCATAAGGAAGTTACATCAGAAAAAACATCCTTTGCTGATAGCACAAAGCACATAGACTTGCTGTAATTTCTTTTTGGGAGGACAGAGCAGCAACTGGAGAAAGAGAAAAGATGAGTAAGGAGAGTGGAGGGCTGCTCAAGCTGTCCAAAACCGCATATATTGAACAAAGGGAGTATAAATCATATGGTAAGGTACATTAGTTTGAAATGCAGCTGAAAATGCCCAGGCGCTCCAGATTCCAATTTATAACACTGTAGGAAGTGAGGACACTGCCAATTCTGTCATTCCTGTGGTGAGGCAGGAAATATTTAGTGCTTTCCTTGAGAATATCACRAAATCTCAGGTTTTCTTCAAGAGCATATCAACTCTGTGTGAGGAGAGCTTTGCAACTTCTGAGGCTTAGGGAGGGCGAAAAAAAGACTAAAAATCCACTTGTATTCTTTAAATTTACAGAATCTGTGGGGAGCATCTGGCTCATAGTCTTTCTGTGTGGCCAGGAGCATTCTGTCCTGTGACCCTGGAGTGCGGTGCTGGTGCAGAAAGGGGACAGGTACAGCTGCYTCTGTAGCAGTAGCTACACAGGAACAAAGGACTGGGAGCCACCACTGCGACAGCCCTGGCCCCAGGGCAGGCGGGCTGAGCTGAGCTGCGCTGCGCTGGCACAGCCAGCAGCCCGGGAGGGGTGATGATAAACTAGAGACTGCAGGTTCCCTTGAGGAAGCTTAAGCCTTGTGACTGGTGCCCGCGTTYGGAGGTAGTGATACTGCCGTACGGATGGGTGGCGTAGTAGTTCTGGGTGAAGCCCGTGTCTCCAGGTCTCTGGTTTGTTTGTTTGGTTAACTTCTCTTTATTAGTTGACATTTTCTTTTTAACTGTCATGTGCTTCTTTGATGACCATTGTTAGCCACTTGTCTGAACAGTCATGCACAAATGAAATAGTTTCCAAATAATAATACATTTCTGGAATGCAAGGGGTTCCACCAAAAGCAGAGAGACATTTTTAGTAATTGCCATGATTATGTATGATCTTGTTTGTTATTACATTTACAGAAAAATATGGGAGGGATTGTATTGGTACTTCTCATGGTCTATCATTGTATATTAACAACATTCTATTATGAAATCTAATTTCAGAGCAGTGTCCTGACGCCTCTTTCTCTCTCCACGGTGAAGTGACACCATGTTATTATGTTTAATGAAATTATATCCAAAACTGTTTTAGTGCAGGCCATACATTCGAAGTGTTAAAGGGTAATGGGACTGTGATTTGAAATAAGGTGCAAAGTTGAATGAATGAAATGGCTGCAATGGTTGTGTGGTTGTGTATATATCCTTGAACTTATAAGAACGGCAACATCCAGCCTTGAGTCTGGCTGGGACTCAGGAAAGCAAGACGTGATTGAGCATTTCAGATGAGGTGGAATTGAAACCGTAGTGGAAGTGTGAATGGAGAGATTCAGAGATGTAGCAGGAGGGGAAGGAGGGCAGTGTTGATTAGGATGATGACTTTGGTACTGAGACAGGGGTTAATGCAGTTAGCACAAATGCAGTACATCGTACCAGATCTTACTGCCCACTCTGGAGCATGTGGATAAACTGTCCACCTATTCTTGGGAAGCTCCACAATTTAAAAAGTCTTACATCCCAAGGTTATAAACTGGTAGAGAGTAAGATATTCTTTAAATGCCTGTATAATGCTGTAGATAAATAGATTTACAATAAAGGAGTCAAGTAGAATCAAGGGAAAAAATAGACCTTCTTGTAATCTAGAGTGTCTGTYGCTCTCATACTTGGAGACAGTTACCCAAAGGAAATGAAGGAGAATTCATAGGATTTCAGATTCAGTGGTAGCAGAGAGGTTTTACAAGCTCAGCTGTGTTTCTGTGCTACCGGCTGTACTGTGGGTTCAARCAGTCCCTTAGTCCACCCTTCCTGGTAACGTGAATGACTCTTCAATACTTCTTTCTTTTTTTAATGCTTCCTTCAGTAGACCACTTAGCCACCAGCTCTTGTTTTCACTAGCGCTTTTAACTTCCTCTGTGTGTAGAGGAGGACTCTGCACCAGCCCACACTCTTGATGCCATTTGCCTTCTCCTTTGTATGGCCAGYGCATTCCAAAGGGACCAGTGCGTGGTGGGATTTGTGCTTTTTAAAACAAGATACATAGTCACTGTTACCCATGTATTGTACACTAATAAACTGGTAAGAGGAGAGATACCGTAATAGAGCAGATTAAGTAAGAGAGTTATCAAGGAATATGGAGAATACCATCATAAGTAAAAATAATTAGCCTGGAAAAAATGGCAAGTGCTATCTCTATAAATACAACTGTCACAAAGAGATTAAAAAAGATGCCTCTCTGGAGGTATTTAAAGGTGTTTTAATACTTCTGTTGCCACAGTAACTGCATGCCATCCATGGGTGCCATGGTAAAGCACTGTGCACATGCATGAGAAAATATGAATAATAGTTAATATGAAATATCTATTAAGAACACAAATAGCTTGTGTATCCTCTCTTGGTATTAATTGTATAAAGAAGAAGCATCCCTTAAAATGTGTATGCTTTTCTGACCAAGTCACAGGGACTTGTAAGTTGGGACCCCTACATGGGTCTGCTCCCTGGTGTGCAGCAGCGTTCGGGCAAGTTTCCCGTGGAGCCTGGAGCTCCTGGCTTTGCGCATTAGCAGCTCCGAGTCCTTGCAGCACAGCAGGCAGCGCGGCAGGAGGCCCCTTGTCCACGGACACGATGTGTTTGTGGTGTCTGCGTGCTCAGCTGCCGCGTAGGAAGGGCAGGTGCCCTGGGAAGCTTTGGCAGGTTGCCTATTCCTATGTCATGAAACCAGAGGTGTGTTAATGCAGCAAGCACTCTCCAGGAGGAAGCTAAGGATGAGACTGAAGACTGAGTGATGAGCCTGGTCCAGCTCTGAGTAGACAGAGCGTGGATGATGCTCTAACACCCCAGATTACCAGGGACGGTCCCATAAGCCGACGTCACGGGTTTGTAAGTGAATGTCCAGGCCTGTGCCAGAAATCAGACTTTCTAAAGAGGGCAGCGTAAGACCATGAAATAAACTCCCTTAAAACCTCGGGACCCTCAGAGATGCCATACCCTTCTTCAAGGGCACAACACATCTCTTTGATCTTGGTTCCCCTAAAACAACCCTGTGCCTGCTGCCTGGTTTTTTTATTCTGTTTTGTTTTTAATTTCCTACCAGAACAAAACACTTTATATGCTCTTCCCTTTGAGCGACTGGAGAGCTAACAATATATGACATGTTTAGTCAGGGTTATTCTGTGCTGTACTGGAAGTCACTTAGATGCTACAAAAATGTTTATGGCATAAGGACAGATTCAGAATAATGCAATTGGAGCTTACACTGATATTTAAAGAAGAAAAACTGTTAATCGCTTGCTTTCAGTGGCTTAGTTTCAATGTTGACAATTATTTTAAAGCCACTTGAAGGGCAGATGTCAGGCAGCAAAGTATGTTATTTTCCTACTGAGATCAGTGCATTAGTAATAGATGATTTATGTTTAAGGGAATTTGAAATCCAGTCCTAATGGCAAGGTTTGAAAAGTGTGTGTATGTGAAGGGAGAGAGGAAATTCAAATTGCTACTGAGAAAATTGTGTCTCTAATGTTCTTCCCTGGCCCGTGTGCACTGTTGTTGAAGATGCTAATGGACCTCTATTGTGCGTGTATCTGTTTTGATAACTATAATCCAGAGAAAAAAGCATTAAGCTGTGGTGCTTCTCCAGAGTATTTATTGGGCTGTTCGACTAGAGCCACAKTTGGCTGCTGGCTTGAACACTGACTTCAGATGCTGAGTGCCAGATATTGGGGGCCTGACATGAGCCCTCTCAGAGAGGAGCTTAGGGGTGTAACTTCCATGTCCTCTTAGGACTGTGTGCCAGTGACGAGGCTTCGGTTTTATTTATTGTGGCCTGGCAAGGTCATTAGCAACCCTAAGGGAAGTTCCCATATAGTCACAGGAATCCACAGTTCTTGCATGCAACCCAGTCTGTAGTGTCTCTCCCTGTCCTAAAGCCTTGTAAATGAGGATGGTTTTGCTATTAGCTGGTGGATTGAAGCTGTCATTTTGGTTGAAGATATACAACACAAAGTTTTACATGCCTCAACGGGAACATCTGCTTGGCGGCTTCTCCTGGTTTCAAATCAAGTACTGCATCCTCCCTCCCCACCCTCTGCAGGAGCTGCAGAGAGGAGTAGGCTGTGGCTTGTTTCTGTTTTATGATCAGCTTGCATGATACTGGGATAACCAATAACGCGGAGAGAGAGAGAGAGAGGAGTTAGGGTGAATTTCCCATCATGTCAGTTAGCCACGTGTATGGGCTCATGGGGATCCATGTTTTAGGTACGTGGTTTCTGATAAGTTTCTGAGGATATATGTAAAAACATAGAAATTTCTGAAAATTACCAGAGTTTACTTGAAAAATATGATGTTATGTGGCTTGTGCAGTGACTTACAAGTAAATATATTTCTGAAAGAGCATAGAAAATATAGCTGATCTGCTCAGGAAAGAACTGGAGGAAAAACACAAAAACCAAACCCCATCATTGTTCAAGTCTGGCTGTTGTAGGTAAATACTAGTTAGCTTGGTTGTTTCTCCCCAGGAACTTCATTCTCCTCAAGGGGCTTCTGAGTGTACTGGAACTCCAGAAGTGGGTAGAGCGGGTAGCTGAATGCAGCTTTTTTTCCCAGTGATTCTGTTGGTCTCTATCTGAGACTTTATAATTGGGAGCACCACTATTGGTCCACTTGCTCAAGTTTTATCAATTAATCATTATTTCCTCAAATAACAAGAACAAAACTGAATATTGTGAATATGGTGCAAATGATGAATTGTCAGAAATAAGTTGATACCTGGCTCTACTTTTACTTTAAAGATTTTTTAAAAAAAAGTGTTGTCAGATCTATGAATACATAAATTATTTTAGTGTGCGCAGTATCGTGTTTTTCTCTTTTTCTTTTGTCCTACTTAGCTGGTAGCATCTGTCCTTGAACTTACCGAAGTCTCAGGAAGCCATTCAGAGCATGTATTCTGTAACATGGCATCATATTTTCCTTTTTTTTCTGCTATCTCCAAATGATTCCTGAACTCCTACAATGAAGAGACTAAATCAATTGCTTTTATTTTTTTTTCTTCTTTAAATTTCTGAGCATAGACTAGTTCCCATTAGCTGAAAAAAGACCCTGTCATGTTAGCAAAACTGCCTGGTGTTTATTAGTCTCATAGCCTAAGCTTACCTAGTTGTCCCAGCTTTATGAAATTGAATTGTTCTGCTTCTTGTGCAACGCATACATAAATATATAGAGAACTGTTATGCCATTAGTTGGTAMCTAAAGTGAATGTTTCAGTCTTCTGTTTTAAAGAAACTTTTATTTGCCTGAGTTTCTCACATTCTGGAAAGGTCAGTGATGCAGAACACTGGTTAGTGGCCCAATAAATGATGTCACTTTTATTTACACTAACTGAGGATTGAAGTAGATCTTAAATTTTGCCAATTCAGGAGTGTTTGCAGCCCTGTGTAATCAAGGGCATTGCAGCTTTTAGTTAAGTTAGAAAACCTAAATTAGAAAGTGTGTCATTACAGCTGTGGAGTGAAACAACAGCAAATCACTAAAATGCACCGTACTGTGTTACTATTTTCGCAAGCAATATAGGAAAATCTGGAAATTATCAAGAGATACTAGAAATGGCTAGAACTGTTTATCTTGGCTATTCTGAGATGAAGTCACTGCATGGATGGAATAACTCTGAAGTGCAGCTTGTGAAAACTGCCAGAAATTAAGATTTCTCAAAGCTGAAAAAAAAGACTGTAAATCAGCCTGTAGCAAAAGGATGGACAGATGTTTTTGACTTGCTTCAGTGATGTAAATGGGGAATATATGACATGAGGACTCTTTACATCCCCAGACCATCAGAACTGGAAGAAAGAACCATTTCTATCCCTTTGACTTCCTAGAGAAAACATAAAAGATGCCTACCATTTCTAACGTAGAGTTGCTAAATGGGCTGTGCTAGTGAGTATTGTCTACCCTACCTAGCTCTTCAGAGTGAGATGGTGACAACACGGGCAGCAGTAAAGAAGTAACTATGGTTTAAAACTGACCCGTCACCAGAAATGTTCTCAAAGCTTTAGGGATACAGTAAGTGACACACAGCTCTTGTCCTAAACATTTCGATCCAAAGCTTTGCTGTGGTGCCATGGAACTAGATGGAAATTCCTCTGGAGAGCTCTTGATGAGTCCAGCTTTGGGTCTCTCCACAAAGTGCTCCTCGTATTTGAAGCACTGGACTTCCGAGCAGGAGCCAACCTGGAGACCGCGCTGCGTCATGCAGGGGTGCAGGAATGCAGAGGGGGAAGCTGCATCTGCAGGGTCTTTCTGGGGAGTGCAGGTGGAGGGTTCTGGAGCGCTATGGGTTTTCAGACCATCCCTCGGAGTATGGTTTGAGGCATTTGAGGCATTTCTGTGCAGCTATTATCAATGCAACAATTGAAGCCAGCCTTAAACAGCCGTGTTATCCAAAGCTGTCTTCTCTTCTCTAGTGCTGTTCTGTCCAGCCATCCACATGTGTTTCAACTTCAGTATCTCTTGTCTGAGTGCACTTGGCAGAGCAGGTCTACTGTAATGAAATCACCTTCATGATTAATTAATTTTTATGTTGCATCAAGTGAATATCTGATGGCAAATATGAGGTTTGCATGAGGTGTATACCATGCTTCACTAATATGTGTGCACAGATTTCAATTATATTTCCTAATACAATTATAGAAATTAATCTAAATTCAAATATTTTACCCAGAGCTTGTACTTGAGGCCTGTGAACCATGGAGATGAGTGCTGGAGCCGGGGGGAAGCCTGGCAATCATTAAAACAGAGGTAGCCACATAATGAATAGGCTTAGAGAGGGAATTAACATCCTCATAAAAAGCAACAAGAAAAAAATCTTGGCTTAATGAAAAGTAATATTTGTGAGAGTTTCCCATTGATTACCTCTGTGATTGATAAMCTGGCCCAATGCATAGGTTCAGCCAAAGGCAATAAAAATTCCAGAACACCTAATGATGGTCATGCTGAAAGGCTTGAAGGGTTTTACTGTCTTTCTTGCTGACATTTCCTTATCTCCCTGCTGATTAAATGCCAGGGATTTTTGACAGTTTAAAATCTTCTTCTTGTCCTCATCAAACACCAGACAAAGTGAATATGTGTTTTAAAGGAGCTATTTGCCTCCCCTATCCTTTTCCATAGCCCCAGGGCCTGTAAACTTGTTCTCTGCCTTTCTCTCCCTGTATTGACCTCACTTGCTGCCTTGCATTGCTTGAGCGAACGGGGGGTTCAGTTTTGCGTGTGGTCCTGTGCTAAGGCCTAAGAAGAGTCTTCTCTGTTGCTTTGATATACTCTGGATCAGACTCACATTTGCAAGTGCCACAAGTAATAAATTGCTCTGGTCATGATGAGTGACTCTCATTGTGACTCTTACTCACATGAAGCTGCTGTCACAGCACAGAGAAATGGGCACAGGGAACATGAAAGAATAAACAAATCTGAAACTCTTGGGACAGATGCTGAGCACAGTGGCTCTGATTTTAAGGAAACTGCACTGACAGACACAAGTCAAATGTATAACTGTGTAAAGATGCAAGTTCCCAGAGAGCTRACACTGAGAACATGCCTGCTAGGCCTTCCCTTTGACAGGCCGGCTGGCCTAGCTGGAGTGAGTGAAGAGGAAAAACAAAGTGATTCAAGTGACCACTGTGTGGCACTTTTCCCTCTCTGTTTCCCTATATTTATGTGAGTCATCAAATATTCAATTTTGGTCATTCTAGATGCTTGTTCAGTTACTTCTCTGCTAAATCCAAGGCAGAAAATGTCACAAGAGCAGATATTTTAATGAAACTTTCAGCACCTCCCCATTTGGACTCTTTCAAAAGCTCTGCTATTCTTGCAATATTCCCACTAGGCCTTTGCCCAAATGAGAGAAAAAAAAATAGGCATCTTAAATATTTCCCAAGCAGTTGTAATGCATGTTCACTGTGCTTTAAGCTTATCCCATGTAATGCAGCTGCTCTCACTTTATTTGAGCTAATTCCTCACGTTGTAACTGCTRTAGGCTTCTCTATTTAAACTATGCTGCCATGTGGCTACTTTTGAGTTATGCTCATAGCTCATTTGGAAAGAGTAAATTGTAGTGGAGAACTGGCCTCAAAGCCACAGCACTCATCTGAAATCTGTGCTTTGAGTTCTTGAGGAAAATTATATGCAGGGGGAAATCAACATAAATGTCAGGCCCATACCCAAAAATCAGCTTCGTGTGGAAATGTTTTCATTGCGCAGTTCTGCTTCTGCTGAATTTTGCAGCAAGTGGCGGTGAGAGAGTTCCTTTTTATTTTCCCAGCAAATGAGGGCTCCTCTCTCTTGATGCAACTCCAGCTCCTCTGTTTCGAGTTGGGATGGGTATGTAACGAGCATCAGAGCAGTTACACTCATCAGCTAGCTGGCAGCACATTCAGATCAGAGCCCCTTGGCTTGYGTTAGCTCAGCCCCATCTGTATGCTGGATTGCTCCAATCCAATCTGCTCATAGGGGTTGCTCCAACTCAGTAAGGGCTGAGAGCAAACTCTTCTGTCTTGTGGGAGAGAGACCAGCTAATAGGAAGGGAAAAATCTCATTCTGCAATGACTAATTGAGACAGTTCCTGATACCGTGTAAATGATTGCRTATCTGTCGGCATCCAGATATACATTAGCGTATTATTAATCTATTCTTTGCATCTCTTCCAAAAATTGCAACCATCTTTTTACACTTACACARACATGACTGTTTGGCTTTTGTTGTTCTGTACCAAATAAAAGTTAACACTTTAACCAAGTTAAACAGAATGATGCAAGTGAAAGAACACCAGGTTTCTACAGCTTCACCCATCAGGCAGAAAGTTGTCATGTCACTTACGAGGGAAAGTTGTAGGAGAGGAGAAAGAGGTATAAACAAAGTTCCTATGTGCCTTCTTAGATCTCAAAGTCAATCAGGTGCAACATAACAATCTGAAGGAAATCAGTGTGCTACACCGGTAATGCTCCTGGAGGACCAATAAATTGGTTTCATGATGCTCCTCCTCTTAATGTTTGCCCTGGAAATTGGGAAGTGCAGGAAGGTCTGCGATAATTCAGTTGTTGAGAATCAGGGGGWTTTTACAGAAGGTCTCTTGAAGATTTGTCAGCTGCCCAGTATCATTATGTTTTAATTTGTGGAAATGTGAAAGATTTTTTGAAATAGTGTTGTAGTTGCTTTCAATACAATTCAGAGACTTCCATGACATTGCGGAGACTGAAGTGTATGACTTACCAAGTACATGTAGCTCATGTTAATTATCTGAGGATCTTAATTTTAGCAATATATCAAGTTTCCTATTCTTAAAGAGATCTGTGTAGTTAAGAAAAGACTGATTTCTTTGAATTTAGAAAATAACCGATATCTAAAGTTGGATCTCATTATAACAGACATTGTAGGAAGCCCATGAAACAAATGCGATTACGTGCACAGGCCTTGTTAGAGGTGTCCAACTCTATTCTGTTCCTTAAAAAGTTGCTTTACTCACACATAGGTGGTGCAATGCAATTGCCTTATATCACTAATTCATTTTTCAATACAAATTGGTCTCATTAAAACTGACTAGTGACAGTTAATAGGGCAAACTCTCCTGGAGAAATATGTTGCTGTGTGTAAACAGGCAGGCTTAAGTTTGCCTTTGCTGGCTTGTGAACAAGAAATCYCAAGTTCTCAGCTCTAGCAATAGCAGTTGCGCTGCATACCAGTGTGCAACAACATGTCATTGCTCCTTATTTACAGCAACGTGCCATGGCTYATGAATATTACCAGTCTTCTGAAAATACCCTGGAAACAGTTAAATTTTGCAAGGACAAATTCTATCCAGTTATACTCCTGCAAGTCACRAACTGCAAGAACCTTGTAATTTCTCAGGTGAGGGAGTTGAACTGTGCGGAGTGTCAGCATGACTTATAGATCTTGATTTGTTTGGGCAAAGGGCATCGTTTCTGTGTGTCCTGTATAGGTTGTGCATATCCACAGAGACAAGCGGGGTGGGTATTTGACTTCACTTTATTCCTAAATCTGCTTCGTACAGTTCACCTTTAGCAAATGTTCTTTGCTGTTTCGTGTTAAGCATTTTCAGTGATTGATAGATTTCATGTTCAAAGATTCATAAATACGAATCAACTTTTCATCTTGGTCTAAAGAGATCCTTGATGGAGTCGAGCTTTTAGGGTCACTTTTTTTTTTCCTATGAGCTTTGAAGAGAGGCTGGAAGATTTGACGTTGAGTCACTTGGGAATACATGAATACATATAACTGTAATAATTCCAGTGTTGTTTCCTCAGGAACGTCCACAATTCTTTAAGCTTAAGATAGGAGCTTTGCCTAGCCTCTATCACCTTTGCTTTTGCTCTGATAGTTTCTACTTTCCCTGCTGACCTGAGAAATGTCATGTCTCTCATGATGGGTCAGGAAAAAGCAACTGGAGAGGTGAAGAAGTTGATTGCACATAGGGAGCAAACAGTGGGTAATGCAGCTGGCAGTAGTAGTAGCAAAGTCAGGGTGTAATGGTAGGATCAGCTTTCAGTATCATGCAAACATTTAAAACATGAGAACAGGAGRCAAAAATGAGAACATTTTGAAGAGGAGGTAGATAGGGGTGGGAAAAATGAAGAAAACTGCATAATATGGAAAAGTTGTATGTTGTATTTCTCTTGTTCAGTTGGTTGCATGCATGTGTTTCTCACTTCCCAGCTGAAGACACTYTTTTCTTACTGTAAGAATGGCAGTGATTAAGATGGATTTTCAGGTCAAATATAAGTATTTCAGCTTCTTATATGTGGTGGTAGACATTGATTTGTAACTGGTATTTTGCCGTCCCCTAGATAGTAAACCACAGTTTGATATAGAAGAAAATGATATCTTTTGAACCCTTTTCAGCTGCCAAATTATGTCAGAAAATAAGTAAAAGTTTAAGGAAAAAAAAGTACTGAAACTATACCCAATAAACAGGGACAATTCTGACCTCCCAAAGAGGTTTTGGTTTTATAGAGAGCTGTGTTTAAATTTCTTGTAAAACAATTTCTTTAAAATATCAATTTCTGAAGTTTCAAAGYGAGTTTTCATCTGAGGAAAGAGGAAGTATATTTATATATGTATTTAGAGTGAAACTAGGTAATAAACTGTTTTTCAGTGCAAGTAGCAAACATTGTAATCTAGGAAAGAAAAGTATAATTGTATGAAAACTCAGCAGTAGTTGTAGCTACTGCCTTTAAAACCTCAGTACAACTAGAAGAGTATTTCAGCTATTATTCCTTACTGCAATACTTGTAGATGGGCACATTGTATTCACTATTACTCCATGGTTGTGGGTGGAGCGGGAGGGGGGGAAGCTTTAAAAACACCTTTGTTTTACACTGAAAAGAAGTATTTCCAGGAAACACTCTTAGTGGGGTTTTTTTTCTTTTTTTTTTTTTTTTTTTAAATAAATGCAGCCCAACTCTCATCCCTTTTCTAGTGTGCTTTAAAGGGATATACTTTTCCTTCAGAATAAGTCCCTTCCATCAGCTTTGGCATTTGGGAATTAATCCTGTAATCAAATTGAATACAGACATAGCTTGGAAACTCCTTTCTTATATTTGACATATATTATACTAACCTACATTTCTAGGAGCCAAGTGGCCCCTTTAGGGAACTGTAGTCACTATTCGATTGCTATGAGTTGGCAAATGTGCAGCGATAAAGACCTGGCCCTGGCCTCTTCATTCCTTGCTGTGGAGCTGGTGAAAGCAGACCTGGCCTGCGTTCAAAGCACAAATGATTACATAGGTTGTGAAAGCATTGGGATACATTTTATTCTGCTTATTCTTTCACTATGCCTACATGAGGAGCACTCAGATTCCTTGTATCCTTGTGGATGTGTGTATGGAACCCCCATTCTGGGAGAGGAATTTGATCTGCAGTTCTTGCTTTCTCTCCTGGGGTGAAACTGTACGCTCTTGCTCGCACAACTGTGTAGCCTTACAACAGTGCCCAAAGAGTGTAGAGTGTGCAAGTATTGGTTTTGTTTACAGTGTTTAACAGCCATTATAGAAATGTTTCCTTAAATGCAGAATTCTCTCTATTTTGTAACATGAAATCAAATGCAGGTTCCATTTTGAAAGAACTTGTTTCTGTAGACATTACATATAATACAGAATGTATCAACTCTCTCCTCTCAATATGTGCAGAATTTTGAAAGAAAAGGATCAAGCAGTTCTTTAAAGTTCAGATCCTTAAATCGATAAATTTTCATCTGCCTCCATCTGCCCTCCCCCACCTGGTGTCTAATGATCTCTAAATATCTTTAGACAGAGAAATGCATTGTAGTATTTTGGACTGACCTGGTTTGAGGATAAAGTACACTATGCAGAAGGAACAGGAAAAGAAAGGGAAAAGAGCACAAAGGCAAACATTGAGGGGTGCTCAACTACGCCGTACGCGCAGACGGACAGGATGGCAGAGTGAAACAGATTATGAAAGCATTAAGATCTGGAACTGAGAGGAAAGCCAAGAATGCCTTTGATAGTTGAACATTGAAACTTTATTGAATAGGGGTCATGGCTGTAATGAAAACAACATCTGTCTGTGACTGTTAAAACTTGATTGCAAGAGGAAAAGCAGAATGATTTTTTTTTTTCTTATGCTGATTGATGTAAAAAAATTGAAAAAATGGACATTAAAAAGAAGTTAGACAGATGTAGCAAAGCAACAGCTGCTGGAGATGGACAAGTCTTCTCCTGAGACACACTGCCAAGGAAAAATAAGAGCCTTCTGATTGCCTGCTGCTACGAATCAGCATTAACTCTACTGAAACCAAAGTGCTTGCGCCAGCGTAAAGGTCAGAGTCAAGTATTGAAAACAAAGCAAAGTGATGGAATGTGACAAGTTTCTATCAAAAACATAATTAGCTTAACATTAGTGTCCCTTGTAGCTGAGTGTGTAATTTGGTTTCTGTTTTATGATTTATGTATGTACTCTAATATTGGCAGCATGGTCAGATAATCCATGGGGTGAAAGACCCATAGGACTGTTCCAGGTACAGAAAAGAGAGAAAAGAGCAGGTTCTGCTTCTTCCTGGTGGACATCACCTTGGTGGGATAAAATCAGTGTTTGCCTGTTTTCAAGCATATCYGAGGGTGAGTTGTGTGCAGCAGGAAGAACAGTGAAGCCTCTTGAGCACCTCAACTTGTCAAAGGTTCCTCATCAATGCTAGCCACTGGTGTGGGATGGCAGACCCCCAGACACACCCGGCCTTCCAGGCTGGAGGTGCTCGGGCTCACACCAAGGCCATTGGTCAGGTTCTGGAGCGTGGTGCTTAGGCTAGAAAACACGCACAATTGCAAAGCTGACACGAATATCGGCTTTGCTTAGTTGCCCCCACTCCCACGCTGATTCAGTCCCCTGCAAGTAAGAGAGAAAACCGGCAGGCAAGAAAACCTGCTTTCCAGCAAGGCTTCCTTATCACGTATTCCTAAGTTGTTCTTTGTTTTTATAGGCAGTTTTCTTTTCACTCTAAACTGTGACCATGTGGTATGAGATAGCAGTTCTTTAACATCTCTCTGTTAGCTTCCTCTAAAGTAAAGCTGTGTGTGGGGGCCGTTGCATTACGGAGAATCTTCCTTCAGCCTCTGTGTTGCGGACGAACRCTGGCTGCGAGACAGAGGGGGCTGCGAACTGGCAGACTTGGAAAGCTGTCACGAGGAAGGGAGCTGTATTACAAAAGTGGGAAGGGATAAATTACTGGAAAATTAAAATGGWTTTTCAAAATAATCTCTGAAGAGTCTGGTAATAATATTTTTCACCATGKTTTTCTGCTATGTCACAAAAATAAACCTCTAGTATTTGAATGCAACCACAAAAAGCAGGGAAGAAGTGAAATAGTGGGCAAGTGGTTGATATTTAGAGCAATGTTTGCACTGTGTACTTTGCATAGCTATCTTGCATTGCTAAAGCTGAGATCGAAAAGACRCGTGGGGCTCAGTTCAGAGCTATTTAATCGGTGTCTTCTCTGTTGCTCTCTGGAAAACTTGAGGCACTCTGGAGAGAGCAGAGCCTCCCAGCATAGGTGCAGGAAGCCAGGGGCTCCACGCAGTGCCAGTACCCTGGAGGTGTGGGGGTGCAAGGCCCAGAGCTTGTGTTCAGTTTTATCTGGTGAGCTGGAGCAATCTCGCCAGTGCTGCTGCTTGGCTGCCATAAGGGGCAGGTGCTTGGCCTCCTCATCGCGCAGTGACAATGTGCATCCTTTGCCCGCTGTTATACTTCAGGTTGCAGCTATTACTTTAGACTGACAGGTACAGAAGTCATGTCTCGTCAATAGGACTTTAAACCTTTTCCCCAAAATTTCCTAAGCTTTCTTTGCCCTGGCTTTCCTACTTGTTTCTGAATTGTCTGTCCGTTCCTCTTAGATCTCTTCCCAAGCACCCGCTGCACAGTGGTTTCCTGCTGCAGGACCTATTTCTATGGCATTTACAGCATGCAGAGTGGGGACCTGCTTTGCACATGCTGTTAGCATTTGGTAGCACTGTTAGCTTAAGGGTTTTCTGCTAAGAAAACTGAAAATCCATTTGATGTTGTACTATCAATCACAAAGCTCGGTATCAAGCTCAAGGGGGTTGCCAAAGTGAAGGCTACTTATATTGTAGTGCTTCCTTGACTTACAGACAGAATAATTTCTAAGAGAATTGTTAGCTCCTTCAAGAAATAGCAAAAAAGAATCCATAAACCCTTTGTAAAAGATTATTTTCAGGAAATGAAAATCATGCAGGTAATTCTGAGGAAAAAATATTCACCTCACTTCATCAGACTCCAGAGAAGGGGGATGAGTCTTGCTGTACCTCTAATATGCTGTCACCCAAAGCTCTGGAAATCGTTTCTTGCTGCTTGTTTTCTACTTGATAAACTTGGGCTGAAGTCCGTTTCAGATCGTTGCCTCTCTGTGTCTGCGTGCACTCCTGGGGACTGATCTTTTTGTCTGAGTGCAGTGACGGACATCCTGTCAGGATGCATTTAGCAAGGTCCCCATTGCAGAATTAGCTGCATGAGAATCTACTTGTTATTTAAAAGTCCTATTCCTTAACATGTATGTTTTGTGATGAAGGCTACCCCCTTTTTTTCTGAGCAACATCTAATATAATGAATCCTTGAGCTGGACTGCAATATCTTGCTCATATTTAAACATTAGTTGATAATTTTATGCATTGTATGCAAAACTTTACATAACAAATTGTTGACATTCATTTTATGCTGTTATATTCATGTTTTGATGACAAACTAAATTGTCACTGGTGTGTGTAGTGTTCCAGGTGTCCTCTACCATTCCATCTGACTTGCTTTGAGTGTGCCTGGTGGTGTTTTAAAATCAGAAATGTAATATTGAAGCAGTCATTGGAAATAGCAAATTCTAAAACTTAAACTTTTCCTAAGGTTGGTTTTTATGTAGAGAAATGGGGATTTCCTGATTTCTCTGCAAGTTTCTCTGCAACTTGCTCTCTGTTAATCCACATCTGAATTAAACCTTCTATTTASAAGCCCCCCTCTTCTTTCCTTCTAATATGTAATGATCTGTGACAACAGAAATAATGTTCAACTCTGGTTTGTCTTGTTCACAGTGTGTAGCTAGAATATTGTACTGCCATTTCAGTAATATTTTTACATTTGTCCCCTACTGTCTTGGCTGGTTGCCATCGTGGTGATTTATGCTTTGTTTGCCTTCAGATATGATTACTGTTTTGCTTCCCTGGATGGACTATCTCAATGAGTTCTTCACAGCGTAAAATACTGATGTTCTCAAATCAGGGGACTTGTGTAAATTAATTACCAGGGAAAAGAGGCACGGAACTTCAGAGGGGAGTGGGAAGTCCCTGGATACAGTCTTGATTGCAGTAGAAAGTYGATAACTAAGTTATTTTGGCTTTAATGGAGAAGTAAGCTGGCTACGATTCAGAATTTCTAATGTCTTTTCAGATGCTTCATTTTCTAAGCAATGGAAGCTTTTCTGTGGAATATAAAATATTTAGTCAAAATTCATAATTTTCTAGTGAAAAGCAATTTAAGAAGAATATTCAAATAAACCCTTTATTTCTTGATCTACTTTAAATTTTTTTTAACATACACTATATATTGAACATCAAGAAAGTCAGAATTTTATATGTCCAATCAGTGGTACATTCAGAGCATTTGACTACCAAAAAATTTTCCACTTAAAATAAGAGACTCTTCCTTCTCCCCAGGTCCCCCAATACCTGAGGGCAAGAGCTTAGCTAAACAATTTAATATTGGGTTTGTTGGAGATGAGAGCAAACTCACCCCTCTCCCTCCCCCCAAAAAAGATGCTACTCTAGCTTATCTTTTCTCAAGCCACCCTAAATGCATGTGGGTTTTCTCTTTCTAAATCTGCATGGTCTCTGACTTCAGTATGAATGATACACTGACAAAGTTTTTTATAACATGTAATGAAAAAATGTATTATTAATCTGGAATACTTAAGAACATCTTTAGAGGAAATGACTTGAATTCAGACATCTGGAAAATGAAGGCATTATGTGTTGACCTAGTGTAATTTGCTATGATGCTAGTAATTTCCTATTCATTTGCYTCAGCACTAGTGAAAAGAGTATTGTATTCAGAAAGAGGCCTGCGTGTACGAAGKGATTTAGAGCGGTCCTCCAAGAGCAGAAATGGCCCAGCGGAACTACCGCAGCTCGTGCCTCACTGAGCAGGACGYATTCGGCTCTGTTGTCTGTAAATGTTCAGGGTCAGCATGTATTCGTTTGCAAATGCATCTTCACTGCTGTAGCAGGAGAGTGCGGAACATCTCCAGGGGGTTATATCAGTTAATACAGAAATGTACAACGAGCTACAAGGAATCATTTGTTTCTGATAGATTGTATAGTAACCATCCCAGTTAAGTTAAATTCTCTGACCTGAGGCAAAAGGGATTTCTAAAAAATAAATGAATAATGGTGATAAAGCCCAAAATGAAACAGTAATGTGCATATTTAGCTTACTGTTTATTAGCAGCAGAACTCTACACCGCTTGTGCCTTAGAATCTGCTTGCACTAACTTCAATTACTTGCTGCTGAAAGCTGCTCAGATCCGGCTTCCATGTGACTGTACTGCACAGAAACGTGAATTGAGTCTGTCAGTCTCTGGATGTGCGTGCCGAGTCAACAGTGCAGTCATTGTAAGTCCGCACAAAAAACCCCTCCCAGGCTTCTGCCAGCACAGACAGCACAATTTTTGCTCCTTTGTTTTTATTGCTTTCTGTAGAATATTCTTTTGAAAGTGACATTTATTTGTCAATTGGAAAAAATAATCTTGTCAGATGCTGTTCTTAATTATAGATTTTGAGATTTGTGAAGTTTACGTTCTGTTTTTCAATTCAGACCATAATCTCTCAAAAAGCATAAAGTAAATACTAGAGTTAGCATTGCATTTAAGGAAATTTCTTACATTGGCAGCTACCTTGTGAACTTCCTCTACTTGTAGGGATTTAGACTTAGCAATACTCCTGCAAGAAAGCAGAGGCTTTGTTGGGTAGACATTTACTAAATCCTAAAATGCAGTTAAATGGAAGCTACCCTCATCTCTTTATGGGAGAGCATTAAACTGACATTGTCACTTTAATTTCCTCACAAGAACAAATGTCCTGTTGCCTCAGGGATTCCAAGAAAAGGTACTTGACTTTTGGTCATTATGCAGACGTAACAGTCTCCCTTTCTCCAAATCAATTTTATAGTCAAGAAATAAATAAACAGCTAAATGCGGACCAAAAAAAAAGGAAAAAAAAAAAAAAAAAAAAGAAAAGAAAAACTGTACTCCTTCCTTTGGGTTCTTGTTAATGGGCCAAAGCCGTGAGACAAGATAAAAGTGTGTGTTAACTCCAACACAGGAAATTTGGAGGCCCTAGTTTCTGTACTTTGTGCTGTTTGATCCTGCACTTGGTAAGTTCAGAGCAATCCTGACTGGACGGCTGGTGCAGTTGTTAGTGTGTAAGACCCAGTAGGAGTGAGGAAGCTAAGTGAGTTTGGACACCAAAACCCTTTAATGAGAGCAGCGCGGAGCAGCTTTGCGGCCCCGTGGGAGAGGCGGCCAGGCCGGGAGCGCGGGGCTGGTGCCGGGGTGGCTGCGGCCGGGCTCCGCTCGCTCCGTCTCGCCGTCGCTCTCGTCCGCCTCGCGCTCTGCTCCTCTCTAACCTCTTGATACACACGCAGGCTTTTTCACAGGGATTAGGGGCTGTTTGTGCTCGAGTTACTTCCCTCTTTTCATAACTGAGTTCTCAGATATGCGATGTATTAGTCCTGGAATTGCTCTATTACTGTGATATGGAACAATAAGAGGCAACAGCGACATTTTTTTWATCTGCTTTATTGTTTTTAATATAGAAGAAATGCTGCTACCTACATGTGAGACAAATGTTTAGCTGTACATTTACAAAGAAAAGAAAAACAAACAGCAACTATGAGAAAACCAAACCCAAATTTTTCTGTCTTTCTATAATGCAAAGATCTTACTCAGGCTGATATGGCTCCTTTGGATGCCATTCATTTGGTTTCAGAGTTGTTRCTCTGTCCAAAATAAATAAATAAATTAAAACGGATTCATTTGTATTCATCTCTGTTATCTGTGATTCATGCTTGCGCCTTGGAGTACAATGCATAGATGAGTCATAAAGAGAGACAGCCTCAGCATAGGAAATTACGCTGTCATTTCAGTAACATTTGTTTCCCAAACTGAAACAAAGACGGGCCATTACTAATCACAGACAAATGATCAAAGAATTGGAGCGTTTGTTTAAAAATAAAAGACAAAACAATGGCAGCAAAAAAGACATGTGCTTGCAAAATCAGAGCCTGATTCAGCCTGTACAGAGTAGACACTTGCCAATTCCCTTGAGCTGTGGCAGACCTGGCAACCTCTCTGGCTCACAATTTCAGCCTTGATTTTATCTAGGAATAAGATATCGTACAGAGTAGTTTGAACTTTGGCATTCTCTCCATTTCTTACAGTGTTTAGGGAATATTGAGCYGTTGTTCGGCCCTCGGAGCTCTCTGTTCGTCCAAAGTGAGCTAGGCAGCTTCAGATCTGATGCATACAAACTGTTGCAGAGCACATGCGTAGTCACGTTTGCAAGTGATTTGATGAGAACAGCAAAATAGGATGTATATGTTAGGTTAGGATTCCTATAAAATTTATGACCAGCTATGAGATATCAGATATGAAGCTGAACATGAGTCTTTGAAGCACACAGTCTAGAATTGTTGTTTTTAGTGGAAAGCCTTTGATGAAGTCAGTGTCCTTTGTACATTACCATATCTTTCTAAAGCACTGGCAGGCTAGGGGAATAGTCTGGTCCTCCTTCTCTTCTGCATCAGATTTGCAAGATGGCAAGGAGGCGGCACAGGAGCATCCTACATGTCCAGGATGCTGTGAATATTCCTGAATGATGGAAATCATAAATAGAGGCAGAGAATCTCATGGCAGCAGTGTTTGCTGACCGCCAAGTGCATCATAATTCCCTAGTCTTTTAAATAAAGCTGCTCATCTGCATTGCCAAGCCCGGAGGAGGAGGAACTGAACATACTAAGATTAGAAGYTTGGTACTCAAGAGGCTGGATGTCACTCGGATTGTGATTTCTGATTCCAAATATGAGCATTTTCCCCCAAATTCTGGAAACACGAGACTGCACACCTTTAATTACTGGCATATAATTTACCTGGTTAATATTTTCAGAGTGTTAAAACTCAGTGAGAGAAAACAGACAGGAAAATTAGAATGTATGCATGAAATATAGGTGATTATGTTATGTATGCATCTGAGAATTGTACTTTATTCAAGTCAGGGTCTAATCCAGCTCCAGTTAAATTGGTGAGAATTTTACCAATGAAAACAATAGTAATAGAATTGAGCCAAAATAATTTAATCCACAGTCTTCAGCTGCTATGCTCACAGCAAGGATGTGGTCATTTAGAAGTTTATATGGACATAAATATTCACGTTAGTTTCCTTGAGCKTGTCTATTTGCTTAAAATTGCACTTGTGATTAAAAAAAACAAGTGACACAGGGTGTTAACAGCTGCATTTTAATCACTGTAGATTCAGGAACAAATAGAAGAACAGCTTAAATATTTATACAGATTATATTGCAATCTTGAATTAACAAATCRTTTTGCAGTTGWTGGGKTTTTTTTCTCCTTTGCCTTATATTTCCCTTGTTGGTACAGGTTTCCAAGCCAATATGTGAGGGTGACTCTGGTGGGTTTGGATTTTTTTCTCCTGTAATTGCATTCTGTAAAATCGTCACTGTGCGTGTTGTGTCACTGAGTCACGTCTCGCTTCATGCTGCAATTTCATTCAAACAGGAGGAAAAGTTTAGGGGGGGTGCAGCAGATTTAAAGGAAAAATAGCAAAGCAGACCATAAGCACAGGCCGTTGTATTTGCAAAGTAGCTGTGAGGCGCCGGGGGTATCTTGTGCTGTGGCTACCCGGTGAGGAGGGTAACCAGGACTCCCTGGCCTTGCTCCCAAGCTCTCTCTTCCCCTGCTTGGTTTATAATGTTAGCAACTTCACTGAATTGTTAGCTCTGCTYCTGCCTTCTGCCTTCACACTCATCTTTTCCTGCTTTGAATCTGCCTGTACTTCCTACAGGCATTTCCATAGCCATGAAAATGTACCGAGTATCCCTCTGAGGCAAGAACGTGACGTGTTCCACCGCTGCGCACACTGCAGCGTGCACGTGTTGCAGCTGCCTCGCCGTGCTGCTCAGAAACTGTGCACAGGGGCCTATCCTCCTGCTCCAAAGCTGAAGTTCCCTCTTGTCCTTGTTCCGTGTGTCTTACCYGTGCTGGAGTCCCAACGAGGCGTGCGTGGGGGCAGCTGGACGCTGGGGCCCTGTGCTCACCCTTTGCACCGGCTGGGCTGCCACTCTCCGGGGTCTGYGGCGGCCGCTGCGCTGCAGCCTGCRTGTACAGGCATTGGCTCGGCCACTTGGAACTTCAATGGTGTTGTGACTGCAGAGGCTGTCACCAGGAAATATCTGGATCTGGGCATATCTGAGTCTTATTAGTGGGAAGCGAAGGCTCAAAAATTCACATGCTGTCTCCTCAAAAAAAAATATTTGGAAGGTTTTTGTGAGTCTCTGAAAAATCGTTTAATTCTGCATTCTGACTACCTGGTTATAAAGTTGATTGTGTATTAGATTTGGTTTATGAAAAAGAGACAACGAAGTGATTTGGTTTATGAGAAAGGGACAGTGAACTTCATGGATTGAATTAAAACCGCGAGTAGCTGAGTGGGAAATGAGGTATAAAAGCATCCCTCCTGGATATATTGAGTTATGAGTTCTATGACTGAACATTATTTTCTATTTATTTATAGTGAATTATTCATACCAAAAAGATTAATTATACAGATGACTCTGAAAATAAAAAAATAAAACAGGATCTCTAATATATAGTTGCTTGATCTTTCTTTTTTTTTTTTTTTTTTTTTTTTTTTTTTTTTTTTTTTTTTTTTTTTTTNTGATTACCTAACCTATTGAGAGAATCCGTGAATCTTTATTATACTACTTAATGGCCTGGAAACACATTACAACAGCAAAGTAGCTTATTTATAGCTCTATAAAGTTGAATTATTTTTAATGAGACAGTTGCATATAATTATTGCAATCCCACTGAAACTRTGCAGCTACCTCAGCACTTTTTGGGGGCTGACTGAAGAACTCAGGCTTTCCTTTGTGCAGCTGGCGGAAGCAGTGACGTCCTGACCCCTCCTACAGGAGGTGGCACATGCACTGCTGCTGTTTTGGGGAGGGAGGGAGCCCAGGCTCTCCAAATTAAACTGTAAAAACTGATTCCTCAGCGAAGTCCAGTGCACTTGGTGGAAAATATGGGTAACTAGAGTTTTTCTGGATGTTAGTTCTCATAGTAGGTCTGTTTTCAGTTTCAATTAATATTTGGCATAAATTGCAGTGTCTTAGTAAAATCAGCAATACCCAACTGAAAACTGTAATTAAGCCACGCGTTCAGTAATGTGCTGAAGAAACAATGGAAAAAATTACTCTTTGGTTACTGAATCAATTGTAATCAGCCTCAGTCTGCCCACTCATCCACCTCTATGAGGGGATAATACAGTTGTTTTAGGAGCAAATTCAGCAAATAAATTAATTAAAGAAAAAATTGGTGGTTCGGCTGCACGTGTTGGCATGAATGCRTTACTCCCAACAGCTTTATGTTTACAAACATCTTTTTGCTCCCTGGCCATCTCTGTTCTTTGTTCTCTGATTCTGAGGCCAGAATCTTAGGCGTGGAGGACAAAGAAAGAGGTTTCTAATTCCTGGGCTGATATTCCCTGGAGGCACTTCTCCAGAGATTGTAGAAAGCACATCCTCAGAGACAGTTCATAAGAAGATGATGAAACTGCATTACTTTCCCATGTTTCATATGCAAGATTCCCCTAATCAAGATTTCTCATATAAATGAATGCCAGCTAAATCTTGATTTTGGAGGCTTTCTGCAGAGTATAGATGATTACATCAAATAAATACCTCTTAACTATATATGTATGTGTTTGAGTATGTGTATAAATGCATATATTTTATCATATATAGTGTGTATATACACATATGTACAGTGCTAAAACAGTAATTCTTTTTGCTGGAAAACAGCTTTATAGTTTTTTTTACAGTTTATAATTAATGAAATAATTTTTAGTAGATCCTCTGAACTTAGGAATTATCTATAAAATGTATGCAGTTTTTAATATAATGAAGAATTTAGAGGTATTACAGAGACATCTTGATAGCAGATCTGTTTGCGTGAAAGATCCAGATTCACACCTTTAGTAAGCTTTAGAAACACTTCAAGTCTTTTATAAATGCTTTAGAAAATCTTCCCATGTGTCTATTTTTATGCTGAAATCCTCTTTAAAAACTCTGATTATTGGTACTTTGATCAAAACCACCAAATGAGTGAGTAGTACAACTTAAGACCTGGAAATTGAAGTATTTATTTTCATTTAGGAGACCGTTCTTCTGTAACAAACCAGTGTATTTTTGGACGTATTTTGGTCAAACTTCCTTGAGGTGAGAGCTGTGAGAGCAAGCTTGTGCTCTGCTACACCTGGGTCGGTGTGTTGGATGACAGAAGCTTCAGCAATGACTGGATAAGGAAGACGGTCATGGAGAAAGTGCTGTAGTGTGCAAGACTTTTCAGTGGTGCTTTCAGGCTGTAGTTGCTGATGTTGAGTGGGAAGTGGAATAGCAGAAGCACGGAAAGTGCACTAAAACCTCATTTGTTTCTTCCAGTTTTGTTATCTTATGTGGGAGTCAGAATAACCAACAATGTGCAACTAATCCTGGTATCTTGAATGCCAAACTGCTCCCTCAGGGTGCCGTGGCCCTTCTGGGCAGGAGCCGGGCAGCGTGGTGTGGGTGCTGCAGTGCTAAGCAGAGCCAGCCTTGCGGGTGAGAAGCAGCTGGCCAGCGTGGGGGCTGGATGAGCGCATATGTGGGGCTGTGTGTGCATTATAGCAAAGAGTTAACAAGGAACCCAGGTCTTCTCACCCAACCCGAAATCGTTCCAGCGTGAATAGCAACGGGCTGCTGCTGCTTTCACCTTCTGTGTATGGGCAAAATGGAGAATATGTGAAATAAACATTGTGGCTGTGTGAAATAAACCTAGGCAAGTCTCTATGTACACATCTAGCACACGGCCACGTGCCTAAAAAGACTTTGGCTCTGCGAGGCGGTAGAAGCGGCCGCGCTCGGGCTGGCGSCGCCGCTAGCTGAGGTTACTGTTAGCTTGCGAAGGCCCTGCCAAGGAGCGCTCGTGCAGCCCGAGGAGGGGAGCTGAACAGGCTGAGTCAGAGCCTGAATCAGCCATCCCGAGCAGCTGGAAGGCGCCGGGCTGCCTCTCCCTGCCAGTCTGCTGGAGAGTTTCACTGCACCACCGGGAACTGCTGGAGAAGTTGACAGCGGTGCTGGGAATCGCTGGAGAGCCCCGTCCTTGTGAGGAGGGGGTGCTGGGGGAGCCGAGTGCTGCTGGGTGGCTGTGGGTCACCCTGTGGCCGGCACAGCCTCTCCCGGCCTTGCCAGGCTGCGCTTGAGCTCACGGAGCCCCCGAGTCGCGTGAAGCCCCGTCGCGAGGCGAGGTGTGCAGGGGGCTTAGCCGGCTCCTGCTCAAATCCCACRGAGCTCCCAGGTGCTGGTGGATGTGTTTTCAGCAGAGCGACTAAACAAGCACAGGGCAAAGAGACCAAATGTGGACTTCGTCAGGATTTATATCATGTCAGGGGATTACTAATTACTAATAGTTTACATTACAAACCCACTATCCCATATTACACAATGTATATACACTATACAACACCCTCCCTATCTCAAGTGAATAAATAACATTAAGGCAAACCCAAGATTTATGGCAAAAATGAATCTCTTGCTATTATTCTTTTCTGACTGAGGTTTTTGTAAGTATTTCTATCTTACATGAACAGTCTAACCGGCCAAGTTAATTCGTGGAGTGACTCCCTTGGCTCTGGTGGAAGCGGTCCAAAGATGACTTTGTAGCTCTACACTCAACTAGCTCATACATTGTATAGATAGATGCTGTAAGAGACAGGACTTAGCCTAATTGGCAACAACGTCATCCCAGCCCACAGCACATGGCTGGCTTCCAGCTTCCCTTACGGTTATCTCCATCAGGGGACAGTCATTCATTTTCCTGTCTTTAAAAGTTTTCTTTCTCCTGTGTTAAAAACATTTAGTATTTTTTGGGGAAAAAAAATTCTTTTCATCTGGAAAATGATTCTGCTTCTGCTTTTAGTTTTAGAGTTAATATTGCTTTTCTTGAGCAGACAGTAGAACTGTGTTGCGCATGCTGCCCATCACCTGAGATCCCTCAGCAAGTTACAGATCTTATGCCTTGTAGGCTTGGGCAGGAAACAGATATTTTTGTAGATTTAATAGACAAGAGAAACTAGAATTCTGTCTTGTCTGGAGAACTTAACAGGTCTGGAGTGGTCACATGTTGGGAATGATGTTCTMGACATGCACATGCAAGGGGAAGCCTGAAGTGGGGCTGCTGCATTGCGCACATCCACGTGGACTTCCCGCTGAGGGCAGGGGATGCATCAGCACGAGGACAGTTTGTGTTCGCAGTCCCGAATCCGTTACAATAAGCTGGGGTATCTCTCATGTGTTTCAGACCATTGCAGCGTGATCGCATCAGCATACAAATGATTAAGGCTCTTTTGAATCAAAARGGAAACTGTGCAAAAAAATGCACTGCCTGTGTGCAATTTCAGACCTTTAAAGTGTGAACTGCAGCCAAAAGGCTCGTCAGAAAATCCTACCGCATAAATAAAACATCTTTACTGTCTTAAAATTTCAGATACAATTTTTCCATGGAGGTTAGCAGCACTAATATTTTTTAAATCTATTCTTTTGTCAATTGCTCTTGTTTAAAAGTCCAGGAAATATGGAAATGTTGGAATTATGAGAAAAGAATTTGATTTTTTGCTTAACATTTAAAATTTCATTGATACACACCCAAAACAAAGAAAAAATTAAGTTGCATGAGTTTAGTTCAATGCATATGTACTGACACAAAGGATGAACATTTTCAGTATAAAAGGAATAAAATTAAGAAAAAGGCAAGTAATCAGAAACAAAAATTGCATTACATCCATAACTATTGTATCTATAGTGGCTACTAGTACCCCTATTATAATGCATAAGAGAATTTGAAAGCATTCAGATTTGCTTTTTTCAGCTGACAGTCAGCCACAGGTGCTCAGCTATTCTAGGGAACTATTCAGCTGTCAGGCATTATTGCCTGAATCACCATTTTGAACCTGAAGTGTAAGCTGTACAACCCCTAGCTCAAATCTAAGAAATTGCCTCTTGTTTACGATATAATTATTTTAAAGGAAGAAAATACCCAGGAAATCAAACTCAAAGAAATTTAATTATGCTGCTTGTTCCTGGGAGCAGCATTTCTGCTTTACATTCCAACAGTGTTGGCATGGAAAATGAAGCACACAACACCTGTTAACAATGCAAACTCTGATGAATGCCTGGCTAAAAATTGGCTCTGTGTGTTTATTTATTTATTTATTTATTATACAGAGTAGAGAAGCAAATATTAGCAACATCGTGTAATGATTTACATAGTATTCCCATCATATGAAAGCACACTGAGAATTTTTCTGACTGATACAGAAATAATTATGAGTATTTTACATTTATTACGTAAGTGGAAACGGATGAGTGAATAGTAGCAAAAGCTGTAATAAGACTGGAAAAATGGGTTCCTTTATAACCCTCTCCTGGCAGCCACTGATTCCTTTAGAAGTTTTGGGTTGACACTGAAAAATTACATGGCTGCGTTCAATTAAAAAAAACCAAAAACCTTTATTTGGCTCATATTCAGTCCCTCTGCATTTTTTACAAAATAATTTTTCCTTGTGGCTATGAGGAAAAAAAATTCTTATATGTATATAAAACATCTAGTTACAGTTTTATATATTAGAACACAGCAGAAGCAATTGAAATTTAAATAGCCATTAATCAAGAGTAATGTCTTTGTTGGCTTGGATAATATAGAAAAGGTGCTTGTCAAAATGTAATGTATGGGTCCATTGCAAGTGTAAAAGTGAGGAGAAAAATTAGATATTGCTTGATAGGCCCAGGAGTTAAAGGTTTAAGTCTCAGTTTCGTGTGTGAAACACTGTAGTCATACTTTGAAGCAAAATGTGGTTTTGGAGTTTGGTTCTATTTTCATCAAAGGGAGTTTCAGTGTTGATATCTGAAGATCTAAAGAAGAACTCACAGTAGGAAGAGTCCTTCTGATGCTGCATTTTTATAGAACAGTATTTTTACTTCATTCTTCAACTTGTAATTGCTAATCTCGTAAGCAACAGCTTAGTCCCACTGTCCTTCTGTAGGCYGACCTCCGGTGGCTTTGGCGCAGGCTGATGAGCTGCTGCCCTGCGGGCGCCTGCCGTGCTGAGGGCAAGGAGCGGTGAGGGGCCGCTGCAGCAGCAGCTGCAGTGCCGCCTTCTCGGCGTGCGGGTGCGCTTGGAGGGTGCTGAGGTCCCGCGCGTGCCGCCTCCCTGCGCTTGGTGCCCACCGAGACCAGCGCTCGCTCCGCGCAGCTGCAGGAGCAAGGGAGCCGTGGCCTTTGTAAAGCCCACAACAGGAAGGACCACCTGTGCACAGGCAGGACTCACAGCATAGGTAAAGAACAAGGCAAACAACTGGGTCTGATTCGGTACCTCTGAAGAATGCCCTTCCACATATCATCCCCAGAAGACGCTTCTGCTGGACCTGATTTTATTTTTCCTCCTTTTGCCTTGCTCCTAACAGCCCTGCTGTCACAAGTATCAGCAGAGCAGTCTGGTGCTCAAACGGAGGGAGGTGCTGGTTGGAGGGGGCTCTGTGCCATCCCTGTCATCTTTGGAATTTTGAGTTCTCGGATTTTGAAGAACTCAAGTAATGATTTAGAGTGACTCTGACTTTCAGTCTGACTCTTAGACAGAGAGCTTGATTTTACATCCTGCCATAACTGAATCAGTACATTACCTTAAAGAGGATCTTATGGAAGTATTTGACTCTGGTTTTAGAATAAATATTTGAATGTTATGACACTACAGGCAGAGTTGGTACCCGGTTAAAATAACATTCTTAGTGCAAGTGTATGTGCTGGCCTCAGGTTCCCTGTTCAATGAGTTTTATTTTTACTAGGAGTAATATACTTTAGTTCTCTAGTGCTCTCCAGATTCGTTTTTATATGCAACTACATAATCTTTTTGGAATGACTATGGACATTAACTCCTCCTTGCAGCTCTCTATAAACATCTGCTTGCACAGCAGATATTTCAAATTAGGAATCCAGGAAGGAAAGTGCTCCCAGGACTGATTACTGAGTTATAACCCCTTTTATTTTAATATACTCTGCCAAGATGAGTCCATAACCTCAAATGAGTCAGGAAAGAAAGGGGAAGGGCGATAACAAACAGCTTCATCATAATTTTAACCATATTGCCTTAGTATGATCACAGGATCACCTCTATGTTTAAATACTTAAGGAAACTATGTGGACACTGGAAAGAAGACTTGCATTTGTTCTTCCCAAGCATGCTCACCCACTACTTGGGATTTGCACATGGTGATTCCAAGGAAACCAGAAGACCCCTGCCACCTTCCCCAGATAGTCCATGCTTCTGGCAAGCTGCATGCTTAGGCCTTTTGCAGGACAGCACGGAGACAAATTTCACTCTCCAGACTAGAGCGCACTCTGTGAAACGGGGATATGCTTGCCCAAACTCCATGATATTGTCGCTGTGGATGTGCTTCAAGAGATCCCTTAAATATTCTGAGGCATGCCAATAATTCAGGCTTACCAGTCCATATTAAATAAGCAAGGAAATGCTGAGTTACTTTGGAAGCTGATTGTAGTCTAACAAGCAAGYTGCTCACAAATGAACAAAACAAAACAAAAACCACCCCACTCAATTTAGACTGGAAACAGTGGTATGCTTAAAGCTGCACATGGATCTAGGCTGGCACAGAAGTCACATGGCTTATTTTTTCTTTCTTTTTTTTTTTTCTTTCCCCCAAATAAGTTTAGTTCTGCTTTACAAGGCAACTTGTGTCTTGGGTAATTATGGTCTCCCTATTGAAAATCCCCCTGTAATTTCAGCTGGAGGTATTTTTCATTTCGTGTCCTAAATTGTTATACGTTATTCTAAAAGCTGGTTAACATCATATGGAGAAGGTGGCCAAAATCAATAGAGTTTCGCAACAAAGACATGAAAGAAGTAGAATATGAAATCTCTAAAAGAAATGATGTTCGCTTTTGGGGCCAAAAGGGCAAGGACAATGGAATCAGTGAATTTATATTATTTTCACTGCCTTTGCTATGCTCTTAAGATATAATAATGGTTTCAGGCTTTTACTTTGACATATCTGCACAGTACTGCAGATATGTCATCTTTGGACTTCCAAAAGAATGAAACAGTAGTTCTAACTGAAAAGCCAAGTTTTGACTGTTAAAATGAAGTTTTAAGATGGTTTGCTGAAAAGACAGGTGTCTAGTCTATTGCATGGAGTTTGATATTCTAGTTCATACAAATCTGTCAAAATTAATGGAAGTTTGTATCTTAAAACAAGCAAACAAACAAAAAAAGGAAATGGGAATCTCAAATAAAAAGGACATTTTGATAGAGAAAAAAAATATGTGTATATATAAAGTAGCTAACTTTTATTTCTCATCTTGTAATATATCTGGTTGTTTGATTTGGCATGTTTCATACTGTAGTTTTCCCTACTACATTAATTGATGTTGTCTCCTTAACAACTTGTTCTCTGAAGAATATAGATATCTCRCATTCAGTGAAATGATGTTTTCCTTTGTGCTCTTGATACATCTCAGACTTGCATTAAACTTGGTGTTAAATTGTTCATTTGTTCCTTGTCACCAGTGTTCTCAGTACTATCTAAGACTAAGAAATTCAATTCTTGCCCTGAGGTGCTCAGAGCCGCACAGTGGTGGCTGTTTTACAGTGGTTTATTGTTTAAATTCGGGATTTCTTAGTGGATTAGTCTTGTCTGAAGGCTGAATGTGAAGTGTCATTTAAATCTAGATGTTTTTTTCCTGTCAGGAATTAGTGACTAGGGTATATATACTCTGCAATAGGTGCCGACTACGTTGCCCATCTTGCTTTGTTATATGCATCATGTAAGTCTCTCAGTTTAGATTCTTGCACTAAAACGTACTCAGAGATAAGAAAGTTCTAAGCATTTTTAGTTCAAATTGAGAGCATACTCCAATGTTATATTTACATTACTTCTACAATTTCATACAAAATAAGGGGCTAACTTGAACTATTGGGTTAAAAAAAATTTCTTCTTGAAGTTCTTGTCAGCAGGACAAAGTACARGTCTCCTGGAGATGGGCTCTATGTCCTTCTATATCTTTTATTTCTCATTTCGAGGAATTTTATGAATTAAGTTCAATTTCTTGGCACCAGATACAGCTATCTTTTGGCTAAGATTAAGAATAGGATCAATCTAATATTTACTTTTATCCTTTATTGAGCCACCACTCTTTGCAGGGAAAGGTAAGTGAAATCATTGATATAATATGTATTTTATCTCTTTCATTTCTCTGTATCTGTATTGTTTTGAATTGCTGAAAATTTATGATTTGCTAAATATAACTTGTACTTTCTTATTAGTGAGCTAGGAACCAAGGTTACTATTCTCACAAAATTACTGTCAAGTCAAATGGATGTCTTAACTATTGTGTTAATTAAACAGAAACGGAGGAATTCTGAGCTAGATCCTGTTGAAGAACATTGAACCCAAAGAAACAGTATCTGTCCCTAAACAGCTCTAGTTTCTCTCTATTCTGCCTATATTCTTCTGTCTATATTTCTATCAGAAATACAAAGAAGCATTTGGGTGTTGCCTGAGAGAGGACAGAATCATCTGTTGTTCTAAAAACAAGTTTCTCCTACAACCTGGATTTATTTGTTTCTTTCTCTAGTATTGAAAATCATGTATTGAATTTTGTTTCTGAAGACAGTATGTAAAACAGCACATTACCTAATAGGAATACTGTTCCCTGGACAGAGTATATGTGGTGAACATTATAAAGGAGACAGAAGAAGATGACTAATTGCTATGTTAATGCACCTATGTACCATAATACAAGACTGCTTATTAAGAGCCATGTAGTGCTAATGTATTGTAATGTATGGCTGCTGTCATGAAGGATCAATTTGCTCTTAAGGAAATGAGACCCAGATATATGCAAGTTTTCTGTACGTGTCTGTGCTTTTTTTGTTCCTTGTCCCACAGGACAAGAATTTAAACGATTTGTTGTCCTGAGGGTTGGTTGTCAGGGGATCTTTATGTCCGCCTGATATTGTGGTAACAAGCAAGGCTCCGCTAGGAATTCCCATCTGCTTTTCATCCTGAATTTGCCTACATATGATTACTATATTTGGTGATGCTTAACTAAAGGAGAATGGAAACATGTTTATAAGATCTCTGTCAATAGGAGGATGTGTGGATAGTCAAATAGTTTACAAATACTTTGCATTTTAAAACAAGGGTTTTGAAAATTCATTCCTTTTCCTAAATTTTAGGTAGTCCTATGCAAGGACCTCTGCCAAGCAGTAACAAAATCAGGTGGAATGACCCTGGATACTAACTTTGGAGAACTTGGTGGAGCATGCGGCAGTCCTCTTGCAGCGGCTCCTGCTGTTCCAGTGGCATCGACCAGGCCCTGCAGCGCATTGTGTTTGGCTGTGACCCCTCTTCCCTTTCCAACATCCTCGTGCGATGCAGGTGAGCCTCCCTACCTCCCCGTAAGAAGTCAGAGATGGAGCAAGGGCAAGATACTTGTAGGAAGAGAGCAGTGTGGCGGATGGTGCCGGGAGATAGGTGCCCGGGGAGCAGTTTGGAATTGCTGTATGCACGGTGCTTCGTGGCATCCTTAACAAAATGAAATCTTGGGACTTGCTGAAAATTTTGGAGAGCAACTGACTGCCCATGGAGCCCTGTCAGTGTTGACTCGCTTACCTCYAATAGGGCAGCGGTGGCCCACGCTCTGCTGCCTGGAGAGATTTGATCAGAGAAGGAAGGAAGAAGGGGACACATGGGTGCAGCTTCAGTCCTTAGCTYAGTGCCCATTTTGCACGGAACCCAGTTGACGGCTGGGTCCCTTAATATTAAAGAAGAGAAATGTCATTAGTTCCCGGTGAGGGCTCTGAGCTTCCGCTGAGGCGCTCCGCTCGTGGAGGTCAGTGGGCACACGCCGTGCCAGGGCAGTCCGAGCTGCCTGTGCCCGCGGCGTTGTAAACGCTGTGCGCTGCAAACACGGCCGCTCCGCTCCGCTCCGGACACTGGAGCACCCTGCGCCCCGCGGCTCCGGCCCCCCGCGCGGCGGCTGCAGCTCGGGC